>OY723396.1:15018916-15489204 GCA_963210295.1 Ophion ellenae
ATGCTGTCAGGGCACTTAGTTTCGTAAGTTCTTATCCTGTTGGCTCAAGATTGTCCTTGTGCATAGGGCACTCAATTTCCTGATCGTTGGAGGACCGTGCAGTTCCCGTTGATTCGCCACCTCTTCAACACTGGCCGACTGTTCGGCAAGGACCTATTGGGAGTACAAACAAGTCTCCGCCGTTTGACAAAAGATGGCCCCACCAGGAGGTTATGGTTGAAATTGTCAGATGTAAAACGTCATATCGTAAGGTTGGACATGTGGAAAGACCCTAACCTTGAAATATCAGCGATTTTGTATCAGCATCACATCATTTTTTCGTGCGAAAATGTCGAGTTCTGAGCCGAATAAGCGTAATTTGCGGAAACTTTTGATTTACTTCTTTAATTGAAGAAATCTGCAGCTGAGGCGCATCGGTTGCTTGTAGAAGCATATGGTGAGGCTGCTTTAAGTGAGAGAAGTTGTCGTGAGTGGTTTCAAAAGTTTAAGAACGGTGAGTTTGACGTCGAAGACAAAGAACGTAGCGGAAGGCCGAAAGTGTACGAAGACGCGGAATTGGAAGCATTATTGAAGGAGATTCGTGCCAAACGCAAGAAGAACTTGCACTTATTTAAGGGAGACTTTGTCCTTGGAGTGCCATATTTCAGGTGTTTACATTTTTTTTAAGGAAACGAGTAAAGCTTTTTGAGTGCCGTTTTTTTCTTGCTTTTATTCATGATATACAGAACGTTAAAAAATTTGTTTTTGAAAAACAAAACCAAAATGGCGGCCGTTGCAGCTCCGCGAAAACAGGTCCTCAAATCGCGGGAGGTAAACGGCTGACATCACTGCCGCCTCTTTGTTGATCTGAAACACAAATTCAAAGCATATTATCAATCTGTGACCCTTTGGTCATGGAATGACGGATGGGTTTTTCGTTTAGTACAAATTTCGGAAAATGGCGGCAATTTAAAAGAAAATCGAATTTTCGCGTTTTTTTCGCATAAAAAGATAAATAATAAATGCAAAAATGTATCTATCGAAAGAACGATCCGTCATTCCGTGAAGACATATTTTCTGAGTATGCTCCCCCAAATTTCAGGTCGATATGTTAATTACAGCGGTCAGGAGAATGTCAGCCCATTTTTAAAAACGTGTTTTCGAGAAAAACGCGTTTAAAGTTTTGTAATGTGTTTACACAAATGTGTTTATAATTACTGCTTATCGGCAATGCCCGGTCCATAGAGGCATCCCTCCTTTTCTTCTAGCTGCTCATGTAGAGCCGCTAACATCTCCGCCGATTTCAAGGACAAAGTCTCCCATAAGGAGTGATTCAACAAGCAATTTCACTTCGTTTAAAATCGTTGGGAATGATTGAAAAGCAAGGAAATTGGGTTCTCATATGAACTGAAGCCGAGAAACGTTGAACGCCCATGTTGCACATGTGAAATGCTGCTTGCCAGGCATAAGCGAAAGGGTCACTCATAACACTAAATTGGGAAGTTTTACCCCACTCGCCGTATCCACCAGACATTGCTCCCTCTGAATATCATTTATTTCGATCGATGACGCACGGCCTGTGTGAACAGCACTTCACATCATATGAAGATACCAAAAATTGGGTCCATTTGTGGATAGCCTCAAAAGATGGGAAAAAGTAGTGGCTAGCAATGGACAATACTTTGAATAAAATATAAAGTACCGTTCTTTCACAATAAATGCCCAATTTTTCATTTAACAAAAACGGCTGAGACTTGTTTGTACTCCAAATACAATCAAGGCTCGTTTTTGAACCATCGCGCAGCAGTCAAAGTCATTTGGAAAAGTCATCAATGCCGGCATCCATCACCTCCGGGACTTTCGTTGCTCCTCACTTCAACCAAGTGTGCTCTTTATTCTTGATGTTGTCCAAATCTTGGCACATTCAGGTCCTACATCACCGATTAGGATCCTAAATGCAGTTTCGATGATCTCTGTAGCCTGAGTCAACGAAAAACATGGTGGGATCTTCAATAATCTTTTCCTTGCCTTCCAACAATGCAAACCACGTGACAGCGAATCATTATGCCCTGATCGCATTGACACTTCCACAAATATCAGTGCGACACTAGCCCGGTCAGCAAGTGACGGAAGAAACCGCTGAAGGTGCGAGATATGGAATGCCTAATTAGATCGAGAAGAGAGCTGGAAGCATTCACAGTGGCCCAGAAACGTCCGCTCCACAAATAGTTGATAATCGACGACTGACAGTCGGAACAGCTATTCTTGATGATCGCCAGGGAGTTCGTAGGCGCTTAATGGAGAGCTGTGGAATTTGCCCCATTTCACTTTTGCACAAAGCACACCCTTATCTTCGACACCACTTCATGAATCCTGACCCATCGATTCGAATAACACAGTAACCTCTCTCACCCTCTCTCTGTCTTTCATTCTCTCACCTATATCCTGTATCGCAAACTGGATTTTCTCGTACGTGAGGCTCTCGGATTGAATCTGTATCAGTACCGGAGGAACGGTGTATGATTACACGAGTAATACGAGTACAAACAGGCTGAGAATCAAGAGCAAAGCAAAAAGAGATTGCCCCTCATTCCTGACTTTGAGATTGGTATGAATAATTACGAACGTTTGTATCGCATAGACCTCATTCTCTATGTCTGTCCATTCTTCTTCCACTACCTGCTACTCAGTTCCTCTTTCTAGATGCTCCAGAATAGGTGCACACATACATGGGGGGTAGACATTTCGAACCTGCTATCATCCATGTTACGTTGGCTATGAAGACATGGCTGCGCTTTGAATCGTCCACGTGGTTGAATGTCTTCATAATCACCGTACCAAATGTATGTGTTTATGTGTACGCACGTATATGCATCTCTCATAGATCCTGCTCGACTGCTTTCATTTCTGACGATCGAATAATTTAATTGCATATCCCGAGCCAAGTTATCCACATAGGTATATGAGAAACTGGGTCTTCCCACGAGATATATAACTCGGCTACTTTCTCACTCACTTCCGTGTCTTTATAATTTATTATAATTATCATGCTTCCTACGTCTACATATGCATCTAGCAAAAGGTCCAACGAAATATCAAGTTTCACCGATCTCCGCGCGCAATTATCGCCGTTTTCCTTTTCTTCCGATTGCTAGCTTCCGTTGATTTGCGGTAGGTCGGCAGTCGGTTATTAATAGTTGGTGCAGCGATTAACTTTCAGTCTTGGTGTATGGAGAATCGGTGGTGGCTATGGTGAATAATTAGAGGTGGACGGCCGATCGATATATGTGAAACATTCTGATACATGGAGCTGTCGTTTAAGGGGTTATATACAGTGAACATTTTTGAAAAATCGTTTTTTTTTATTTTGTTTTCGTAATGTACATATATTTAAGTACACACACAGAAAATTTCTTGTCAATCCGGCAAATATTCCCGAAGTTACACGCACATTTGTAATGACGTGTCAGAGCATTCGAAAGTGCTTTTGAAACTTTAAGGGGTAAGGCCACAGAAGAATTTTCAAAAAATCGATTTTTTTTCTCGCTAAAACGATGCTTTATCATCATAAGAATAAGTTACTATTCGATTTATAGCAAGAACATTTTTTTTTCACCGACTTTGAGCGTATAACTTAAGCCCACCTCTGGCACGACCATAGAGTACCTAAAACTTTAAACGCGTTTTTCTCGAAACAGCTTTTTTCCAATTGGCGTGACAAATAACTTCAACAATTTTCACTCGGTTTACTTCAAATTTAAAAGTTATGTTCCTAATTGCATTTCGCAGAGAAGTACGTACGGAATTTCTGATTAAGGGAGACTTTGTCCTTGAAATCGGCGGGAGATGTTAGCGGCTCAACATGAGCAGCTAGACGAAGAGGAGGGATGCCTCTATCGACCAGGCATTGCCGATTAGCGGTAGTTATAAACACATTTGTGTAAACACATTACAAAACTTTAAACGCGTTTTTCTCGAAAACACGTTTTTAAAAATGGCTGACATTGTCCTGACCGCTGTAATTAACATATCGCCCTGAAATTTGGAGAGCATACTCAGAAAATATGTCTTCACGGAATGACGGATCGTTTTTTCGATAGATACATTTTTGCATTTATTATTTATCTTTTTATGCGAAAAAAAACGCGAAAATTCGATTTTTTTTTAAATTGCCGCCATTTTCCGAAATTTGTACTAAACGAAAAACCCATCCGTCATTCCAGGACCAAAGGGTCACAAATTGATAATATGCTTTGAATTTGTGTTTCAGATCAACAAAGAGGGAGCAGAGATGTCAGCCGTTTACCTCCCGCGATTTGAGGACCTGTTTTCGCGAAGCTGCAACGGCCGCCATTTTGGTTTTTTTTTTTCAAAAAAATTTTTTTTAACGTTCTGCACATCATGAATAAAAGCAAGAAAAAACCGCACTCAAAAAGCTTTACTCGTTTCCTTTAAAAAAAATAAAATGTAAACACCTGAAATATGGCACTCCAAGGACACAGTCTCCGTTAATCGAAAACTTTTCATTTTATGAGCAGTTTTATACGAAATTTTTCACTGAAAATTCATTCAAATACCTACAACTCAATGCAAATACCTACAACTTTTGAATAAAACAATATTTTTTAAATTCCGTACGTACTTCTCTAGGCATTCTAATGTAGATTGACGAGGATGTTTGTTTTTGGTTCTAGGTAAAAAATTGCGGATGCTAAATATCACGCCGCGGAGCGCCTAAAAAAAAGATAACAAAAGAAAATATTAGTAGTCGGCATTTTGTACATCGAAAAATATATATATATATATTTTCTAACAGCTTGATGTTCATACTAAATAAATGTGGAATTAATTTTATGAGTGAATCACTTTTTCATACGAAAAAGTGGTTAAATTCGCACATCATTTTATACCCGTTACTATGGCCTAACCCCTTAAACGCGTTTTTCTCAAAACTGTGTGTTTTAAAGTCGGTGAGCAAGATTTCTCGGAAACGGCTGAACCGATCCGTCTCAAATTTTAACACAATCTTTTCAAGTATATTTTTTAGTAATTAATCGGAGGTTTTTTCTCACTGATAAATATTTTCCATTTTATAAACGATTTAAGACCTAATTTTTTGTCAAAAATTGATTTTTTTTCTGTTGAAAAGTCGCCATTTTGTCAAAAGTTTATGATTTTGCTTATTCCTTTGATCAATTACAAGATAATCCATTATAGTAACGAAATATTTTTAGTTTTTTCATTTTAGATGATCCAGTCCAGAGATATCGTGCTCACCGCAAGACGCCTTTTGTTAGAGGTGCTCTCGGAGATCAGCTATAGCGGATTTCAAAATAATAATTTTTACAAATAAAAAATGTTAAAATACAGTTCAAAGTTACCATAATATATGTACAAATTTTTACGTTGATAGATTTAAAGGTCTTCTCAAGAAAAATTATTGAAAAGTCGATCTTTTTGGGCCTCCTGACTGTATATAACCCCTTAAGGCGAGATATACATTTAGACGGGAAAAAATTGAGCAATTTTGCGGGATTTTTTAAACTAATAAATAGTTATTCTACATTTATCCAACTGTAGGTATACTTTAATATTATATTTAACGGAGACTTTGTCCTTGGAGTGCCATATTTCAGGTGTTCACATTTTATTTTTTTTAAAGGAAACGAGTAAAGCTTTTTGAGTGCGTTTTTTTTCTTGCTTTTATTCATAATATACAGAACGTTAAAAATAATGGTTTTGAAAAAAAAAACCAAAATGGCGGCCGTTGCAGCTCCGCGAAAACAGGTCCTCAAATCGCGGAAGGTAAACGGCTGACATCACTGCCCCCTCTTTGTTGATCTGAAACACAAATTCAAAGCATATTATCAATCTGTGACCCTTTGGTCATGGAATGACGGATGGGTTTTTCGTTTAGTACAAATTTCGGAAAATGGCGGCAATTTAAAAAAAATCGAATTTTCGCGTTTTTTTTCGCATAAATGATGAATAATAAATGCAAAAATGTATCTATCGAAAAAACGATCCGTCATTCCGTGAAGACATATTTTCTGAGTATGCTCTCCAAATTTCAGGTCGATATGTTAATTACAGCGGTCAGGAGAATGTCAGCCATTTTTAAAAACGTGTTTTCGAGAAAAACGCGTTTAAAGTTTTGCAATGTGTTTACACAAATGTGTTTATAATTACCGCTAATCGGCAATGCCTGGTCCATAGAGGCATCCCTCCTCTTCTTCTAGCTGCTCATGTTGATCCGCTAACATCTCCCGCCGATTTCAAGGACAAAGTCTCCCTCAAGTATACAAAAGCAACCAAATAAAAAATCTGCTTCCTACGTCAACTACCAAAAGAACGATGTTGAAGTTTGCATCGTTTAAATGCAACGAAAATTCATTTGAATTTGTGATTTTCATTATCATCCAAAATCATACTTTGCAGAGATTCAGCTTGTAGATTACAAATTAGAAATCATAAAAAATGTTTGCGCTCTTTTCGTGTCTCAAATCTGCCAAAGAGGATTTGAGAAATAAAATAACTTTTTCGTTGCGTTTTAACGATGCGAACGTCTTAAAAAAAGAAACCCCTGGATGACTCCGTTAAAGACCCAACTGTGATGTCCATTTTGGGACGATCTTTGAGGTATTTCCCTACAGCCGAGCAGTTCCCAGGCTGTCTCTTCCCTCGTATAATGATCCAGACGATGTGCCATATACGTCTCGATATGGGAATCAACTGCAGCGTTCTCGGTTCCCAGAGATCCAAGAGCTCTCGAGCCATCCAGAAATCAGTATACAAGTGCAGCGATTGTTTCGGAGGTTGCGCTAAATGAAACGTGTGCATTATAAAGCATCGTGCCTCATCTCGTGCTGCATCTATACGCGCCTATGTGAATACAATCCCGCGAGATCATTTACGGAGCTCGTGTGTTTCGGATGAAATCTCTCGCTATGGAGCCACTTTTACTACCGCCTCGTAAAAGTATGCGCGCACTTTTACTACGCGAGCTAAAAATATGCCGTTTTACGATTATACCCTCGAGTTATCGTATAGGTTATCGTAGAATTATCGTTATAGTTATCGTAAACTACTGCCACTTTTTACGACACCCAACCTAGATTTGGACCATTCCAATTTACGTTTTTCTTTTATTCTTTCCTTCTACAACACCCATATATTCGTTGCAATCTGTCGGCATGGTTCATCTCTATACTTTCGAGATGATTTGTCAGCCCGGATGAAAACCCCCATCGCCATCCCAGAAATGTCTTTTTCTTCATGGCAGCAAAATTCACGACGAAAGTTCATATATTTTTCAACTTTCTCCTTTGCTTTTATGACTATGGGAATTTTTCATTCAGGTTCAACATTTTAAAGGAGAATTCTGAAGGAAAAAAACGTTTTACGTAGCCTAAATTCGTCAAAGATATGTTCATTGCATTTTAGTGATGCGAATTGCAACCTGATCTTTTGAGGATGGTCGTCGAAACACCCCATATTTATATGTCAATGTATGTGGGTTCTTGCCCTGTTGGGCTCAATATCCTCCTTGTACACTGGGCACTCAATTTCCTGATCATTGGATGACCTCACAGTTCCTGTTGATTTCACAACCTCTTCAACACTGGCTGACTGTTCGACGAGGACCTACAACTTTCAATGGCCATTTTCGAACCATCAAGCTCGCAGAAAAACATCATTTGCAAAAGTCCATCAATGCCGGTTTCGGTCACAACCGGGACTTCCGTTACTCCTCAGTTCAACCGAGCCTGCTCGCTCTCTATACTTGATGTTATCCATCTTTGCAGATGCAGGTCCTACATCTTTGATTAGGATGATAAATGAAACTGGGGTGATCTTTGTAGCCTGCGCCCACCAATGAAATGTAATCCTGGTTGGTCCTTCATCATCCTTGGTTGGTCCTTCAAATCATGGTCATCAAATCACCTGTTCCCATATTTGTATGCCAATGTATGTGGATGTGTGTATAAGCATGTGTACATCGAACTCCCTTTCCTTTCCTTCTTCGCTTTAATGCATTCGTATTTCAGCTTTTTCTTTCAAAATACATATTTTCTATATTAATAGAGACTGATTGTGAGAGTGCTGTTTAGAAAGGCCTGCCTACGTTATATATATATATAATATATATATATATATATATATATATATATATATATATATATATATATATATATATAGACATATAGATAACGTACTCAGGCCTTTCTTTCTATATAAAATGCAGTTAATGATATTATGTACGTATACATACGCATATAAATACATATATAGATGGACATTTATATATAAGTATATGATTAACTGTATTTCACACATAGCGTGCAGCCCACCCGCGTATCCAAGTAGAGCAGTGTCTTACGCCTAACGGTACACCGTTTTGCCAAAGTGAACAAGAAAACACGACGGCAATTTATGCACATGCAGACGCATGCGAGTATCCTTGACAGAAACTCACGATCCAAGGATAATGGCTCAATACAACTGGTTATAATTTCCCGAAAGTAAATACAAAACCAAATAACGAAATTGTACTTTTGGTGTGACGGCTAAGAATGGTTTTGACATGCCCTTCTCTCAAAGCTTGGCAGCTTGGTAGCATGTCATAAAATCACACGACAAAATATCACCACGACAAAACATCACGACCATAAAATATCACAATCCGATTATTCTTCCCACGCGAGAGTGGGTTTGTTAGTTTGTTAGTTTGGATTTGTTTTGTCGTGACATGGAACCGGTAGCTTATACGGTTCACCGCTTATCAGGGTGTTGAATTTTGACAGGCTAAACAGATTTAAGTAGATGGGGATGAATTTGGATGTATACTTTGCAGACGTTTTCTTTTCTTACGTGGAATATAATTTTCGAAAACAATTGCGACCCTAGTAGGGTGTCGTTTGCTGGGGTATACGAATTTCTATTTAAGGGAACCAGAGTGACACTTTCGAAAAATCGATTGTTTTGCCTTTTTTGACAGTTTATACTTTCAAGAATATCCTGTAAAATTTTCAAGGCCGTATCTCTAATACTCCCCGAATGGCAGCCTTCTAAAGAGCAACCGCTCGTAGGTATACAATGCGATAGTTAAATCTTTAAACGCGTTTTTCTCGAAATACGATTTTTCAAATTTGCTGACATTGTAACTCAAAGAGCAATTATCCGATGGACTTAAAATCTAAACTGAGTACTCTCGGATATATTTACTCTACAATGACGTAGGATATTTTTGGTTGGATGAAAATTCACGATTTGGCATTGAAAAAAACGACCATTTTATAGGCAAGAAAACGGACTTTTTTTCATCACTACGCCATTTTGTTAGATTTTGATATTTTTCGAAAATCCTATGTCATTGTACAAGAAATACCTTCCAGTTTAACGAAATTTTTTCCTTTTTCGGTTTCAGCTACTCAATCGGCCGGAATCATGTCAGCAGTGGAGGAACTTTTTTTTGCGCTGTTATGTGATATAGGTCAAATATAGCCAAATATCTTCTTAATTTTCCGAAACATTTAATTGAGTACTTTTCTTCCACAAAATTCCCGAAAATGACCCAAATTTTCAGCGTTCACATTGGGATAGCCCCTTAACGCCGTTTTAAAAAATAAACTATACTTTGGTTTGAAAAAGTGAAATAATTCACAAAATAGGTTCTAGTGAATGCTTTCCAGTAAAATTCATCACAGTTAGTGTAGGATAATTAGTTTTGGAAAAAAAAAGAAAAAAATGTTTTTTATTTGACAACCTTCTAGCTGCCATATTCTAGACGATATTCGAAAAATGTTAAATAACTAACTTAACATTTTTTTACATCGAATATCGCAATGCTACCTTACGAGCTATTTGACCGCAATTTATGTACAATTATTCTCAAATTTCGATGGTTGAAAAATAACACGGATTTCACGTGTATGTTTGAGCTGGTATTAGTATGGTTGCTTCACAGATTGCGGCTTTGAATTCATTTTGCCCTCGAATGCAAGCGTACTTCGTGACGAAGCAATTAAAAATGGCTAATTGATCTTGCACTCTAATGAAACCGTACTTCGAGGTAAATGAAAATGTTCGTTAAAAAAATGAGGTTGTGATGCGTCTTCGAGAGACTGGATTTTTCCTATAGCAACAATAGGACCAGTGAAAAAATCGTAGAATATTCAATCTTTCCATGAATCGAAAAAAACGTTCTTCACCTTATTACTTACTTGATCGATTCCCATTTGCGAGCACGGTGCACAAGTTGAGCGGAAAATTGTCACAGCACGCGTTACACGCTCATCAGGTCGATAACCAAAGTTCAGTGAAAGTTACCCCGATAGATCAGGACATAACGAACGCTCCGACTATTTCCTTTTGCTGCATCCGTACACGGATTGAGAAAAAAAAAGTCCACCGAGTTTGCAACGAGTGCCCACGATGGTGTGGGACTTTGCATCGTTGGAATGCAGCGAACATTTTTATTTATTTTTTAATCTCCACGTTTGTGTTATTCGAAATTATTGACGGCAGATTTGGGGTTCTTAAGCTCCAATGGGGATCCGAAAAAAGGTTCGAATGATGTTCGAAGCCTCATCTGCCAAAAGTAAATTGGGCAATTTGGAGAAATTAATTTTCTATGATACTGCCAATAAAAGGTGGTCAGCTTCACCGTAATATCTTCTATGGCATGGAGGTTCCTTACAATAGTAATAGTAAGTCAGATGAAATCGTAATAATTAAAAAGTGAAAAATAATTGTAAAAGTTTAAGAAATAAAAAATAATTTAAAAAGTTTAAGAAATAAAAATAATTTAAAAAATTAACAATCATTGAATTTACTTTAGCTGACCTTACCTGAAATTTTTAATCCTGTCCCCATGGAATGGCGGATCCGCAATGCCGACTTGAAATTCAAATAACTGGATTGTTTATTTCCCTATTCCTAATGAATATTTTGACCATGATAAATTGAATTGATTCAAACAACGAATTCAATTTATTCAAATAAATAATTCCTTTCAGAGTCATTATTATTGTTGATTTATTATTGATTATTTATTTATTTATTCTTCAAATTTAGAGTGATTTCAGAAATATTACTATTATGAATTTATTATTAATTATTTGTTTATTTATGACATTCAGAGTTATTCCAGAATTATTATTATTGTAAATTTATCATTAATTATTTATTTTTCTATATATTAAGATCAGGGTCATTATTATTATTAATTCAGTGTTGATTATTTATTTATTTATGAACGTCAGTGTTATTGTTATAATTAATTTATCATTAATTATTTATTTATCAACTGCGGTCAGAGTTATTATTGTTATTGATTATTTATTTATAGCTCAACATTATTGCCGATCCACGTGCCTTCCACTGGCCGTTCAATTTTCTCCATATATATCTGTCCCTATGGCGTCATTCGTTTATCGCAATTTGAACCGATTTTCCCCTCGCAATTTTCCAACTCCCTCGGGGGCACGAAAATTCCCACCCTCGGAGTGAAAAAAAACGTTGGTATTGCCTATCGGGCGCGTAAACGAGTACGAGAAAAGAGCTGGAAAAATTGCGATGTACAGTTGCGAGCTGTGCCGAGATTTTTCCTCGCGGTAATTGCCAAGCGGGCGGCCATATACTCTTTGCGATTATGCGAACGCACCGCGTCGAATAATTTATCGTGGGACCATCGCCGTGCCAAGGCCTCGAGCAGGACTTTTAAAAGCGAGACGCGAGACGTCGAGCTCTCCCGCATAAATATCGCGCGCGGAGGCATCTGCAGGAACAAAACAAGAGAAACCCGAGGTTCAATGGCCCAAGACGGATTCTACACGGCACGCGTAAAGATACTTAAAGATTCTCTGTAATGATTGCAAAGTCGCCTTGAGTCGCGAAAACGTAAACCAGTTTGCTCACCATATTTTCGTATACTTGAGACTGTCACATTTCAAATCCATATGCATTTGCTCAATGGCTATTGTGCAGCGAACAAGTTTGCACCGTTGGAATGCGATGGAGTATTCCTTTTCTGGATTTTCCGAATTTCTTATGACGTTCAAATTTTCGTAGTTGGAATGCAACGATATCTTACTTTCATTTTCCGTTTCTCCATTTTTATCATTATCCAACGCGAATTACGGTGATGAATCTCCAATGAGAATCCGTTAAAACGTTTGAGTGATTGTCAGCGCCGAAATTGGGGAAAAAAAATTGTGTACTCAAAAGGAATCAGTTTTTGTTGCATTCCAACGATGCAAACTTCAACCCCATAAGGTTGCTCAGTTACAATGCAATCATTCTTTTTCGTACCCTAATTTTTTGGACCGTTTCGATATATATGTTTCGCTCAAATATTTTTAAGGACCCTCGTTAGAGATCTAGACGCGAAGTCGGCAGAATAAAATATTCTGTATAATAATTATAAAGTAAGGCAATAAACAAAGAATTTTCGATAATTTCGGATAAAATTTGTATGCGATTTGAAACTTGAATCTAAATATTTGTATTCTTATTCGACAGCCATTGGAGATCTTTCTAATATGCGCGATTGACTTGGATTTTTATATGTGGACCCTGGGATCTATGATATTATATGAGTGTATATGTCATGAAATCTAGTATAGAGCTAGGGATCCAAGGGAACCATCTAGGAATCTAGGGATCCAAAGGATCCATCTTTGGATCTAGGGATCCAAGGGATCCATCTAGGGATCTAGGGATCCTAGGGCTACATCTAGGGATCGTGGGGTCCGAGGGATCCGTTTAGGGATGTGGGGACCCAAGAGATCCATCTAGGGATCCAAGAGATACATCTATGGATCTAGGAAACCAAGGGCTGTATCTATGAATGTAGGGAACAAAGGGATCCATCTATGGATCTAGGGAACCAAGAGATCTAGGTTACATATACGTGTATGTAATATTCTGGAATCTAGTATGAAGCTAGGGACCCATATGGGGATCCAAGGAATCCTTCTAGGGATTGAGGGGTCTAATGGATCCATCTAGAGATTTAGCGAACAAAGGGATCCATGTAGAGATCCATCTCGGGATCCAGAGATCCAAAGGATCCACCTAGAGATCTAGGGATCCTAGGGATCCGTTTAAGGGTCTAGGGACCCAAGAGATCCATCTAGGGATCCAAGGGATACATCTATGGATCTAGGGAACCAAGGGATCTAGGTTATATATACGTGTATGTAATATCATGGAATCTAGTATGAAGCTAGGGATCCATCTGGGGATCCAAGGAATCCTTCTAGGGATTGAGGGATCCAGCGGATCCATATAGGGATTTAGCGAACCAAGGGATCCATCTGGGGATTTCGCAAACCAAGGGATCCATCTAGGAATTTAGGGAACCAAGGGATCCATCTGGAGATATCCATCTGGAGATCCATCTTGGGATCTAGGAATCCAAGGGATCCATCTAGCGATTCATCTTGGAATCTAGGGAATCAAGGGATCCGTTTAAGGATCTAGGGACCCAAGAGATCCATCTAGGGATCCACGGGATTCGTCTATGGATCTAGGGAACCAAGGGATCTAGGTTAAATATACGTGTATGTAATATCGTGGAATCGAGTATGAAGCTAGGGATCCATCTGGGGATCCAAGGAATCCTTCTAGAGATTGAGGGATCCAACGGATCCATATAGGGATTTAGCGAACCAAGGGATCCATCTAGGGATTTTGCGAACCAAGGCATCCATCTAGGAATTTAGGGAACCAAGGGATCCATCTGGAGATCCATCTTGGGATCTAGGAATCCAAGGGATCCATCTAGCGATTCATCTTGGAATTGTGGGGTCCAAGGGATCCGTTTAGGGATCTAGGGGACCAAGAGATCCATCTAGGGATCCAAGGGATCCATCTATGGATCTAGGGAACCAAGGGATCTAGGTTATATATACGTGTATGTAATATCATGAAATCTAGTATGAACCTAGATTCCATCTGGGGGTCCATGACATTATATGTGTATGTGTATTATACATGTAGGTATATATCATGAAATCTGGTATGAAAATATCCATCTAGGGACATGTGTATATGAAGAAAAAAAATACATTTTTTTCCGGTAGTACATCCATATAAAGTATTTGTATTTTAATTATTTGCCGCGCGCAGCATACACATACGACTTTTTTAAAGCAAACAGAATCTTTTCATTTGTTCTTAAGATAATATAGGAGATTTGGGCATTGATTGTCATGAAAAGGTAAGCCAGTTCAATTCGTTTCTAAAAAGAATTCTGGCCCTTTATTCTCAGTATCCTCTGCTGTAATGATTTTTTAATTTACAAAGTTCTGAATAAAATATAGCTCATTACGAAGCTCCTTTATTCTCGTTAAGTAGAAATAAAACGATGATATTCGCTTAACAATATCGCGGAAATCGTAAAGATTGTGTTAATTCCGCAGAGAAAAGACCACTCGAGAAGGCTAATTACCTACAATTACGGGAAGACATGTTTCGCGTGTTTTGAAAAGAAAATAATTATTTCTGTACGTAACGTGAACAAACAAGTTCTGTACATTTGCAAGAATATACAGAAGTTGCAATAACAAATTGTTAGAAATGTTAGTGAAGAAATAGCCGAACAATAATTTTGAAAAATGTTCTGTGTCGACGTAGTGTCCACCAACTCGCACGATCTTTTAGGGTTGATGCTTAAAAATATTGGGGTAAATAGATAAGATTGCAAATTTTACCAATCGTTATGGTATATTTTCTGAATATACTGACAAAAGGAGACCGAAGGTTGTTGCACTCGTTAATTAAATATTAAATTTTAAAGTTGACATCAACCTCCACTTGATCGCATTGGTTGTATGGGGCAACGTCGTTACCATTTCAGTCTATCGCGTATACCTTCCGCATTTATAAATAAAGTGGCCCAAAAAACGATTATTGTGTGCAGGATAGTGTACAGAACAATATTACCGAAAAAAATCGACAGATTACCGATCTAATTAATGAAAAAGTATGAGAAATATGCGGCCAGTTCACGAAAAAGTGAGGCTCGTTGGGGAGTATGTATTCAAATGTGACAACGTCGGAACTATGGGCATAGCAGAACCAATCGACATCCTAGCGCGCCAATTTCAAATACGTTAAAGTCAAATGCGATTAAGGGAAACTTATTCGTTTATTTATTATGATGTATTCCCTTTTTTCTAGCTTCGGTGAGCATAGTACGATGCTTGTGGGCACGAGCACTAATCTTTTTTCCTTCATCATTCGTTGCCTCCTTTTGCTCTGACATAACCTCCGAAAACGTCGACCGGCGCGGAACGCGCGTAACACAGCTGCGACCTGGGACAGTCACTGCAGTCAACCTAACAGCCTCGAATTACGACAGAACCGGGCGACGTTGCCGAAGCTCGTGTCTATTTTAATAGGATTTTTAAGGTAGTTCCTCTGCGAAAATCTCAACCAAAAGTTTACATACTATGTTTATGTTTAAAAGATTGATAATTGGTTCAATTAGTAATAAATCAAATTAAAAACTACGCAATATTGACTCGGTACTAGTAGATAATACGATGGATATCATTTATTGCCGTAAAATATATTTTATATTGTGTTTTTGATCTACCATTGCCAGTAAACTTTTTGCCGGGACTGTCCAGGCTTTGCCCCAATTGTTTTTTTTCCAGGCTTTGCCAGGCTTTGCACCAAAATTGTGAGGGCTTCTCATGGTTATATCTTGGAAACTAGATGGTGAATCATTCTCATTTTTTTTTCACATTATTCGTGACATCTTACTCTAGCTTATCCTCGTTTTTTATCAATTTCTTAATTTTAGTTTTGGCGGTAGAATTAATGATGCTCTGTTTGCCCATCATAACGCATTTGTTACGTGTAAACCAAGCCAACTTTAAGTGCAACTATCTCAGGTTTGGGATGGTCAAACTTATTCAAATTGCACAGATGTTTGGATAATGTATTAAATAACGTATATGTCAAATTTCAACCATTTCTTAATTCAACTCTTCTGTGGAGGTACTACCTTAAACATCGACATTTGATTTTCTGATAATCCTAACTCCTTCGAATTACCATATATGTAAATAATAATTACGATTATAGTATGTACCGTACACTTGAACATTTTCCCGATATCCAGTCGTACACGTCATTATTTTGCTACAATGAGTTGGCACTGGTGACGTCACACAATGTATTAGCATAGAAACTTCGTGTCGTCCCCAACCTTTCAAAAATCATTTAGGAACAATCTTAAGGGGTTTTTAGCCGTTTTAGCGAAAAAAAAACAATTTTTTTCTCTCGCTAAAAAGGGTGCTTTAACATCATAAGAATAAGTTTCTATTCGATTTGTAGCAAGACAATTTTTTTCACCGACTTTGAACGTATAACGTGAACCCACCTCTGGCATGGCCATAGAGTACCTAAAACTTTAAACGCGTTTTTCTCGAAACAGCTTTTTTCCAATTGGCGTGACAAATAACTTCAACAACTTTCACTCGATTTACTTCAAATTTAAAACTTATGTTTCTAATTGCATTTCGCAGAGAAGTACGTACGGAATTTCTGATTAATCGAAAACTTTTCATTTTATGAGCAGTTTTATGCGAAATTTTTCACTGAAAATTCATTCAAGTACCTACAACTCAATTCAAATACCTACAAGTTTTGAATAAAACAATATTTTTAAGTTCCGTACGTACTTCTCTAGGTATTCTAATGTAGATTGACGAGAATTTTTGTTTTTTGTTCTAGGTAAAAAATTGCGGATGCTAAATGTCACGCCACGGAGTGCCTTAAAAAAAGATAACAAAAGAAAATATTAGTAGTCGGCATTTTGTACATCGAAAAAAATATATATATATATTTTCTAACAGCTTGATATTCATACTAAATAGATGTGTAATTAATTTTATGAGTGAATCACTTTTTCATGCGAAAAAAAATTGTTAAATTCGCACATGATTTTATACCCGTCACTGTGACCTAACCCCTTAACGAGAGGTTACCGTCGAACGGCATAACAAATGCATAAACTTCGGGTTTTTTGTCAATATATTTCAACATATTTTATGCTTCTCTTAAGGCGTTACCCCCACTTGTAGCGCAAAAAAAGGCCTTTTTCATGATTTTTTTAAAAGAAAACTACAAAACTTTTTCAATCGATCAATATACCATCTTAAAGAACACATCTTGAAGAACTTTCAGTAATTTTTTTATTGAAAAATATTACATTGTTTAGTGGCAAATGGCCGTCAATGAAATAATGTTTTTATATACACGGTTTGCGGTGACCAACATTGCGGCGAAGTGGATCATCTGAAAAAAAAATGCGGATGGATTTAGTCGAATATAAGTATAAACTAGTCTTTAATCGAAGGATTTTAAAAAATATTCATTTTTCACAAAATGGCGGACAGTCAAAGTTAATGCTTCGATTTTAACGACAAAAAACGGCCGTTTTTTGGCTATAAAACGACCATTTTTTTTCGAAAAAAAAAATCGAACGCTTAAAGACTACATTTTTATGGATTAAATAAGCCTGCACAATTTCAAGAAGATCGGTTCATTAGTGTTCGAGTAATCTTGGTCACCGACTTCAGAAATGCCATTTTGAGAAAAACGCGTTCAAAGTTTCTCTTTCAACGCTCTTTCAACACGGGTTCTTCTCTTTCAACGCTCATATCTCAGTCAATTTTGTTCGGATCGACTTGAAATTTTCAGGACATATTCTCAGATACTTATACTTCAAAAAAATGCAAAAAAAAACGTTTTTTTTTTTCAAAATGGCAAGTGGGGGTAACCCCTTAATGGAGAGTAAATGCTCATTCCATGTATAAAATAAATCCAAAATGGCGGATTCAGCTCCGGTCAAATAAAGCCTTGCACTTCTTGTTTTGGGCGCTCCACAGCCTTGCCAGTTCATTTGAAACAAAAACGGGTTAAACATTATTAAACTAGACTAAATTCAGAGGGATTTTTCAGATTCAGATTTTTCTGAAAAATCCCTGGATAACAAAATGGCACCTGTTTGAAAAAACCCCAATTTTTTTTGCCCGGTTGTTTTTGCTTTAACGGACGGAAAAAATATTTATAAATCAATTTCTGACGAAATCGCTTCCCGATGACTCCGAAAATTGAATTTCCTTGTGGTTTCCCTTCGAACGTTGTAAAAAAATCGTATTCAATGTTTGTTTTTGATAACCCAACCAAACAAACCCACGTGTTCCAAAGACTTTAAGGGTGCAAATTATGTAAACAAAAATCGAATTTTTCATCGTCATGGACCTGCCCTTAATTTTTTCATCCTAGAAACTTTTGTTCATACCAGATGAGTGTGTTTTTTTAATATTTAGATCTATATTTAGTATACGGTATGTTTGTAAAAAAAAAAGGTTCAAGTTAGACGTTAATCTGAAAAAAGATTGTAACGAAATTGTGTTTTCTCACAAAAGTACGTCCAAGTTGGACGTTAATCTGAAAAAAAATTGTAACGAAATTGTGTTTTCTCACGAAAGTAATGTACGCGCTGTGGCAGCCGCAAACGGGATGACTTTGTGGTCCATGGGGAACGCGCAAGTTGAATGATTCAGTTGTACGGCGCATTATTCCCGAGGGATATATCTCGAGATGGGTTTTCATATAGAGCTCCAAGGCGAGAACTCTCACTGCGCGAGCGAAATGAAAATTTCCTTTGGGGCCAAATATTCGACATGCTTCTTTCATTTTGCAGAGAGACGTGGAAAGTCATAAGAAACGAGGTATATTCTCTCTCTCTATTTTCTTCGTTCGAGAAGAAATTTTTTCTACATCGCGTTTTTTGTCGACTAAAGTTTTATGAATAATTTACTTGACTTGACTTTTATATTCATTTACTCCGTGTAATTTATTCTTATAGTTATGATGCTTTTATTTAATCATAATTTGAATTGTTTTTTATATTCCGTGAACGTATAAATTAAAAATTATAATTAGTAAAAATACGTTAAATTGGGAAAATAAGTTCATTCAGTCGATCTCAGGATGTCAATTTCAAAGGGTCGCGATACACGCAATGGACGAGTCGAAAAAAATAATATGAATGCTGTTAAAGTCCGATCGGAATTGGAAAATAATCTTCTTTTGTTATTTACAAGAGGTTTGAACGTTTTTTTTTTTTGGATTTTCAACGATTTTGCGATAATTTTATTTATTCGAAAGATCGGATTTTTCACCGAGGATAAATGTACTGAATAATTATAAGTACTGAATATATTTGGTGTTGAAATCAGAATATATGTCTACTTTTTCCACGGAGCATAGCAACAAAAATTGCGATGTTAAAATTTGTATTATTGGAAAGAAACAATTATTTTTCCTTTTTTTTTTACCATTTTTATCGTTATCGAAAATCATTTTCCATAGATTTAGTTTGTAGGTCTCTAGCACGGATGTTAAAAAAATGTTTGCCGTAGCTTTATTTCGTCGAAGAAACTTGGTAATGAGGAAAAAATTCTTTTCGTTGCGTTCCGTCGACGCTAACTTCAGAGTCATAAATTGCAAAACGTTTAACGACGTGGAAGCTTGCAACGTTGCAATGCAACGGTTGTTTTTTTATTTATTTTTATTATTATCCGAAGCCTGTTTTGCGAATTGAGGTCATAAATCTGTAATAAAAATACGTCAAAACGTTAAATCGGCCAAAAAATGGAGCAACTGAAAAGAATTAATTTTCATTGCCTTCCAACGATACGAACTTCAACGTCTTAACGTTTGAGTAAAATCAAAAGTTTCCCTATCCCACATATACGGTAAAATGACTAATTGATGAGAACCATTTTTATAGCATTGAAATTTTTATTTTTTCGATATGATTTTTATACTCTCGCAAAGAATGATTTTTCTACTTCTGTTTTTATTGATGACCGTTCTACGATTTTGACACTTTCTACGAAGAAGAAAATCGCAACTGTTTGTAAAAAATGCCTAAGTGAAATTTATATGATCTTGAAGTTTGGACAACATCGGCCGAAAATCCCCGGCGTACTTTTACGTATTTTCATCAGAGATTCACGACCGCAATTTGCAAAAAAAAAAGATTTTTGGTGATAAAAAAAGTGAAAAATGACTAGAAGGAATCATGCAAAACTTATCGTCATAAATCAATAATCTCTCGGGGCTCGGAATGCTAAAGATTTTTACGACAATGTGAAGAATCGCATTTAAGTTTGCACTGTTCGAATGCAGCCAAAATTCTTTTCCCTCCTTTATTTCTTTATTTTCCTCATTATCGAAAAAAAACATTCTTGCCAATGTATGTTGTAGATTTTTACCAAAGATCCTGAAAAACGTTTGACTGATTTTTGCAGCCCAAATCCGGCGCAAACAAATATTTGGCACTCCCGAATAAGAAATCGAATTCTCTTTGCCTTCCAACGATACAAATATCATCGTCATAAATTAATAATCTATCGGGGCTCGGTATAAAGATTTTTACGATGATCCGAAGAATAGCGTTGAAGTTTGCATCGTTGGAATGCCGCGAAAATTCTTTTCCCTCCTTTATTTCTATATTTGGTAATTCTTTGGATAAGTGACTTTTCCAAAAAATGAGCCAACATGTTTTTGTTCCTATTTTGTCATTTATTGGGTTATAAATGATGATATTCAGTCGAGGGAAACAAAATATTTTCATTAACAATTTGTTTTATGAGCAAAATATTGTTAAAAATAATTTCGAATTTTTCAAAAACCTATACGAAACGGAAACGAACCCGATATGGGCGTCGAAATGTTCAAAAATACCCTATTTCATCACGTGTTTCCACGAACTTCAGAACCCCATAATTTTGTGGGGTTTTGATGTTATGGGGTAAATGAATGAATGGGCTAAATGAAGTTTATGGAGTTTTTAATACTAAAGTTTAATAACTTCAGAACCCCATCAAAGTGTGGGGTTTTTGAAAAGTTGAAAAAATGGGGTTCTAAATCTAAAAAAAAATGGTTTTTCTTTTCAAACTAACAAAACTTTAAAATTATGGGGTCTCAAAAACTTTAAAACCCCATAATTTTATGGGGAGGGGGTGAATTTCGCGGAAACACGTGATAAAATCGGGCATTTTTGAACATTTCGACGCCGATATTGGGTTTGTTTGGGTTCATTTTTAAGGGAGCGGGGGGGGGACTGAATTTTAGCTTCCCCGACAGAATATCATCATTTATAACCCAATAAATGAGAAAATAGCACACAAATAATTTTAGGCTCATTTTTCGAAAAAGTCACTTATCTAAAGAATCTTTAAATAAGTGCTTTATTATCCTCATTATCGGAAAAACATTGTTGCCCATGTATGTTGTAGATTTTCACCAAAAATCCTGCAAAACGTTTGATTGATTTTGGCAGTCTGAATACGAAAAAAAAAAAATTCCCAGTCCAACAAAAAAAAAACAAATTATCGTTGCCCTCCAACGATGCATATGGTTCCAGGCATGAAGTAGCCTGGAACGATATAATAATTATGTCAACCCAAAAGGGCTATAATAATCGACGTGACCGAATTTTCCGCAACGCCGCGAAGCGCAGAGGCAAGTGACGATCGAACAAAAAAAAACGAGCTCTCTCGAGGGATCCTCGATTAGATCCAAGCGAGTATATTTCGGTAGAACGTCCTTTTACTTCGCGCACTCATATGTGTTATTGAAGCCGGAACGCGTGCTATACTCGAAAGACCTACTTTTACATATCTGCAGCTCTCTACGTACGAAAGACATTTCTCTTCTCGTCGTACCGACGACGCTAGGGCCCCCATCCGCCGCTAGAAACTTTGGTGGGCTTTGATTCGACTCGTGTACTTTCCACTCAAATCTCAATTAGGTCTCGATTACAACCGAGTCCCAATTAACTCGTCGCTTTCAATTAAGGAGGTTGGACCGGTCCAGTTGAGTCGAATGACGGTTTGGGAATATTTTTTTTCTCAATAAACCTCAAAAAATCCATACGAGGTATAGATTTATTCTATAGATGCTCGTTTTTCATAAAATATGTAATTAAAGGGCTAAATTGTGGATTTAAAAATTTTTATCAGGTGAAAAAGAAAAACTTTTGTATACCAACTTGAAAAAGTATAACATTATCGATGATTATTACGGAAAAACCGCGTCATTGAATGTTTCATACAACTCAGAATGAAATTTTGAGTCATTTATAATTATGCCTATTTATATTTACGTCACGAGATTATTTATTATTGCCATTAATCAATATTGAGTGCGGCCGAAATAAGGCAACGTCGCGGAAATTGAGTTTGGCGATGCTCTTCATTCGCCCGCCAAGATTCGTAAACTTTTATCAAACTTTTATGAAAAAAAAGTCGGATTATGACCTACTACATACTGGAATTTCAGTTTAATTAAAGTCCCACGGTTTTCGAGATAAAAATCATCTGCTTTTGGTTTTTCGCATGCCATTTCTGCAAATAATAACTTTTTTTACCCGGTTTTTTTAAATACCCTCGGTTATTTGTTTTATCCAGAAAAGTCTTCATTTTAACCTTAAACGTTAAGGGAACTTTATGAAAAAAGATCTTATGCAGAGTTTTCATACAAACCAATTCGAACATATGACTTTGATAGCCTGCGGTGTAAAAAAAAATGTACCACGCATATCGTGCGAAATACTTTAAAAAGTTGCTCAGTGATTATCGATTCATGTTATTTGTAGAAATGACATGCGAAAAACCAAAAAGAGATGATTTTTTCAAAAAAATAACATAAAGCGCACATTATCGAAAACCGTGGGACTTTTACTGAACTGAAATTCCAGCTATAGTAGGACATGATTTGGCCTATTGACAGTTGCAGGATTATCCATTCATATCTGGACACTCTGGATATGGTCTTCGATGGGCAAGATGGGTTTTTTTTCTTCCAAATGTTTACGAAGGTTTAGTTTACGTTGAGGCCTTAGGCCACAGTAACGGGTATAAAAACATGTGCGAATTTAACAATTTTTTTTTCGTATGAAAAAGTGATTCACTTATAAAATCAATTAAATTAAAAAGTTATGTTCCTAATTGCATTTCGCTGAGAAGTGCGTATGGAATTTCTGATTAATCGAAAACTTTTCATTTTATGAGCAGCTTATGAGCAGTTGTAATGAAATTTTTCACCGAAAATTCATTTCTCAAGATCGAATACCTACAACTTTTGAATAAAACGATATTTTTTAAATTCCGTACGTACTTCTCTAGGTATTCTAATTTAGATTGACGAGAATTTTGTGTTTTTTGTTCTAGGTAAAAAATTGTGGAAGGTATCACGCCGCGAAGCGCCTAAAAAAAGAAAACCAAAAAAATTTTAATAGTCGGCCATTGTTTACATTGAAAAAAAACATATATATTTTCTAAAGCTTGATATTCATACTAAATAGATGTGTAATTAATTTTACGAGTGAATCACTTTTTCATAAGAAAAAAAAATGGTTAAATTCACACATGATTTTATACCCGTTATTGTGGGCAAGCGTAAACGTCTTGCCCATCTAACCACACATAATATTGCATACGTCAATTTTTTTTAGAAATTACAAGCTATCATTTAACTTGACTTTCTGTGAGATGCAAAACGGAAAATCGATATTTCACCCACTTCCCGACTACTTAGAACTCTGAACATTTTCAAACATGCACATAAAAGGTGTCAATGCATGAGACAATTAAAAAAAAAATATATTAGTAAATTTTAAAACTGTCATGTAGAATTACCGATATCTAATCATCCATATAAAATCTCACCAACATATACAAACAAATTCGTAGCCGACTGGGTGTGTATGTGAAAAGTTTACATGCAGCAATTAGTCGTAAGTTCAATCCCAATTACAGTCTTTGTTATTTTTTACAAGCATTCCATGTTCCTAACGTAGAAGCTCGTAAGCTAGCTACCAGTAACAACTATCTCGTAAAATCAATTAGAGAATAAAAAGTAGAAAATAATTTACACGTAAAAAAATATTTTGACAAAAGCTTTTATTTGATGTGCTAAAAAGTAGAAAATAATTTTTTTTACCAAGTCACCTGTATGTGACTATAAAAAAAAGCTTGGGGTGCTCAAAATTTAGACACATAATCTTTAATTTACATAAATCCGTTAACATATCAACTGTATTTAATTTACTGTAAAACAACCTTAGATTTCGTTAATAAAAATCCCGAAACTGAGTATAAGCGTGTGATAATAATTTCTCTAATTACTATTGTCCCAAATTAAATACGGTTAGTGAAACTGAATTGATCGAATGTATTAAACATTTGAAAATTCGAGCGTCCCGTGTTTTTATTTATAGTCACATATAGACGACCGGGTAAAAAAAATATTGTCCACGTTTTTGTATATTAAATAAAAGCTCGTCTAAAAAAATATTTTTCTTACATATAAATTGATCTCTAATGTTTTGTGATGAATTTTTTTTTAACTTGTAAAGACTCAGTATAGTCGCTACAGAATAAAATATATACACTACCGATGGAAAGTTTTCGACACTTCTATTAATTGCAAAACTTTCCATCACTCGATAATTGCCGAATAACGTTAGAATAATATAATTCAATTTGTTTATTATTTCACGAAGATATTATATAGCTCTAGATAATGAATTATATTATTCCGATACAATTTTACAATTATCCAAAGTGATCGAAAGTTTTGCAATTATCCGAAGTGTTTGAAAACTTTCAACCGATAGAGTATACATTTTTTTCTAATCCTGGATTAGGGGCAACGCTGCGAGTTCCTCGAATTTTTCGGAGTATGCGAAAGCAAAAAAGAATCGTTCCAATCGTCATTTATTTTCGACTCGATCGAAAAGATTTAACCTTAAAACCTATAAATTACAACGACAGCCAAGATTTCCGAGTTCGGATTGTTTTTTTTTGTTCAGCTGAAACCCAAACAACCGTAGCGATGAATAATCGTGAGATCGTCATGGCTGACAAGCTATGGGTGTAAAAAAAGGTCAAAACAAAATGTCAATCCGTATGCGAATTTAGGTTGCGATTTCTTATTCGGATAGAGACGTATTTTATTCCCAATCGTGAGCGTTCCTTTCGACACTATGAGCAGGATGCAACGATATACCAATTGTCAGATGATACGAGAAAAAAAAAACATTGCAGACGCGGACGAGCGTGAAAAAAAAACTTTCATTTTCGATGATTTCCGCTGGATGTAAAAACAAGAGAACGTATAAAACGATTGGAAGCGTTGCAGCTTCTGCGTGAGTCAGAGATGAGATCCTTCGAGAGTATCGACCGATCGTGGACCAATTCTGTTATGACAGGAAGAAGCGTGCGCGTGTGTGCGTGTGTATGAGAGGGAGAGATACATACTGGTAAACTCGCAGGCTCCCGCGTCGTCGCTTCTCGATGAGACTAACACTAAAACCGTAACATTATTCGTCTCGCGTTTCGAAATGCACGGGCGCGTTAAATAAATACGACGTTCGATCGTTCGAAACGGCCGTAAGGCCTTACCGGCACACAGAGCACTCCCGTAAGATTCGAATCAAATTTCCACGGAGCCATTCGCTTTTCACACCCCACGAGCGCGAAACGATAAGCGTGGAGTGCGTGAAGATTTCCGGGTGGGGGTGAGTTGAACGACGCCGCGGCATCTTTGACTGGCAGCAGCGTCATCCGGCAGGCCCGAGAGCGACGTTGCGCGTGTATGCGTATTGAGGATAAATTACCGACTGTAGGTAAGTTACCGACTGTAGGTAAGTTACCGGCCGTAGGTAAGTTACCGACTGCCGGTATTTTCTTGTTTGCCGGTAACAGCAGGATGCAAGGGATGTGATAAACATTTGTTGCTCGTTGTAAGTATCATTCATACAAATGGTTGAATTTTTTTAAACAAAAATCTTTATTTTTTGTGAACAACGTAAGACTTGCCGAGTTCCAAAATATCATTTTGCAAAGAACTGAACGTTCATTTACGTTCGAGGTTCTCTGCCCCGTTCTGACCGTTTCGATATTTTTCAATAACGGAGAACACTTGTTGATAGACCAACTTTGGTGCGTCAACGCCCCAAAGAAAATCCACGTGATTGAATTTGGGAAACTGCACTCTGTACTTTCCAACCTTGTTTGGCAATTGTTTCCACAGATAACTGACGTCCTGCGAAAAAGACGAGAGAAAGGATATCATTTTCCTGCAGGAAGTAATGTTTTCTTCTTATTTTCTCGAGGAATTCGTACGGTCATACTTACGACGGAAGATGCGAGCCAATCGTTGTCAGCGACGAACAACGCGACCGGCACTTTGATTCTCGTGATGTCGTAATCGGGCGGTGAACTGTTGTTGTAACGCTGACGATTTTTCGAAGCCCCATAATCGTAAGCTCGGAAACGACCGGAGTTTATTTCCTGGCCGTAATGCACAAGCGTTTTCGTCGACGTACCGGCTGGCGAGTGACTCAAAATTACCGGCATCAGAGTCTACAATGTTCATGGACATCAAGAAAGACGACTTTGTAAATTTAGGGTAAACCGACCAGTGAATTCACGGAGACCAGTGAATGAACAAAAACTTATTAATATTTAAGGGGCTATTCTACTGTGTCGGGATGACAAAAAACGAATTTTTATTTTTTGCATCTTTCAACTCTATTCCGTCATATAATTGATATCCAACTGCTGGTGAAGTCGATTTCCACTTTGTCGACTCAGTACAGCGATTCACAGCAGAGCGCTCGGTGCGCGCGCTCCAACATGGCTACCCGCTGCGCGTCCCGGACACGGTCTTACATACAGGTCTGACAACGGCGGTAGTGGGGTAGGCACCCTTAGCGGTTCTGTTTTTTATTCCGATTTCTGCCGCTTGGTGCGTGACGGCAAGGGGAAGTAGTGGTGCAACGAAGAGAAAAATAGCTCTTCTGTTCTTTTCCCTCCTCAACGCAACGCATGCGCCGTTTGCCCTAACTTAATTTACCGTACTGTCGTGTAAACTGCATAATATACGAAACCAATTTAAAAAAATGTGCTGATTAAAAAAAGATGACTACTTTCATCTAAAAAAAACCTGAAAACTTTTTGAATACGTTAATTCATACCACCACATATTACAACCATTTACATCCTTTTTTCCATAATGTCCCACAATACATCGTTCTACGAAATGTTTTTCGCACACGTACTGAGACTCTTTCAGTCCCGGAATAGCATCGAGCCATTTCTTGTATCGTTCGACGTTTCTGGGCACGCGAAACACGGAGCATTTCTGCTTACAATTTTTGTACCCCGTTTTACAATTGCGAACCGCGCAACCCTTAGCCATTCTGCATTGTTTTTCGCAAACACCACCAAAAAAAAATCACACTTATGCGTAAAAACACGATAAAAAATGTATCACGGTGAATCGCGTAGAACCTTGTGGTATATGGTCGCAAATAAAGGTTATTTCGACAATAGCGCCACAAAAACATACGTAAACACCTTGGGCCCATTCGCCGGTATGAGGTAAGGGGGAGATTACTTCCCCTTGCTAGTAGCGACGCGTAGCGGCGCTTAGTGAATCGAAAAGGGAAGCCGATAAGCGTGCCTACCCCCACCATGAAAATTTCTCTTCGTTGCAAGACCTGTATGTAAGATCGTGGTCCCGGGCAACTGTTGGGAACAGCTGTTTTGATTTTATACCTGAGTATACATGTGCACGCATACTTCTATAAATTGACTCTACAGTAGTAGTCCCTCTTTTCACCGTGTGAGTGAAAGAACCCTCTACCGGTTAATATTGTATAGTGTAGTAAACTTTAAACGCGATTTTCTCGAAACAACTTTTTTCACCTGGCGTTGGTGATGTCGGAAAAACGGCTTTACCAATCGGGCCAAACATTTTACTGTATATTCAGCATATGTATTATTATCGCCCGAACTAGAATTACTTAAAAATATGAATTCTATCTTATACTTTGGCCTGAATTATTACCAAAAAAAACGTGTTTTTTCGAATTTTGACGTCACACGGAATTTTTTTAGTTTGTGGTACTTGCAGACCGCCGCTACTTACAAGGATTGAAGGAACGCTACTTATGTGTGTCATCAAGCAGCGTTCAGCTGGGCCAGCACTTCGATGGGTAACCACTCAAGCAACCAATTCAATTTACCAAAAAATCATAAAAACAACTCACCATGTTAAATTGAGCCTTGTCGAATCCGCAAATAACAAACATGGAATTTGCGCATATTTTTTCCTCAAATGTGTCGATCAAGCAGCCGTATTTCGCGAGAAATTTCAACACAAAATTTTGCGGCAGAAACTCATCTGCACCGAGAAAAATCGCTATCAGCTGAAACAACATTTTCATCGATGAATTTGACGTTATTTTTTGCTAAAAAAATTGCCAAAAAATAGGAAAAGGTAAAAAAAACATAATGAAGCCCGTTTTATTTTTGCACTGTCGTACACGAGAGAAATTTGCAAAGTGAGCGATCGTTACCTCGATGTCGTCAACGTAAGGAGCGACGATTCTGATCGGACTCTTAAGGTGACTCAAATAGGCGATCGGTGCAAGGGATATCATGACTCTGACGCGGTCCGCGATTTTTGGCCGCTGCGATGCCATAACGTAAAACATCGTCGTACCCATCGAGTGTCCCACGTAGATCAGAGTGTCGTTTTTGTAATTCGTAATGTATTGAATGACCGCCGGTAAATCGTACAATCCCATCTCGTCCCAACTGCAATTTTCACATTAAGGGGGTCTTTTACTTTCTTTAGGCGAGGAAAAAAATTGCTGATATTCTTGATTTTTTTTTAGGGTTAGGTACCCAAAGGGGGCATAGTACGATATCCGGGGCGCCAAGTTTCGATCGTTCATTCTTGATGTTTGAACCAAAATAATAAGCATTTCAAGAAAAAAAAATGCCGTTTTGGCTTCCTTAAGGGGGAATGTACCTTTGTGAGGGCAAAATCAAGGGTCATTTTTGAAAATTTATATAAGAAAAACAAAACAATATTTTTAAATTCTGTTTTTTATACATGTTAGTACAAGTCTCAAGGGGCCAGTCCACTTTGGAAATTTCAAAAAAATCGCAAGCAAGCAAGACTTGAAGAAATCGACGATGATGAGCAATCAGAAGGGATATTGTACGGTGCAGGAATTGCCGATTGAGTTTAGCCCATGTAGAGATTGACCGTTGGCCCTGGGACGGGCCTTCACAGTTAGCCTTTCTAGAATATTGGGCCGTGAGTATTTACCAATGAGGTGCCTTTGTAGAAATGATAAGAACGGCCCGATATCGGCCAACAGAGCAAACAATTATTGGGCCAATGATTTAATTCATTGTAGCGCCAATGTTGGTGATTGCACTTGGCCCTATGTGGGCCCTCTTAGAGGGCCTATGTAGAAATTGACCACTGGCTCTATGATGGGCCTTCACAGTTGGTCTATCTAGAAGTTCGTCTATCTAGAATATTGGGCCATGAGTTTGTTTGGGTTTGTTTAGGTGCGTGATAAATATTCAAGCTATATCGGGCCAAGATTGGCCCGAAATTGGTCCTTATGGATACATATTTCATGGAATAACCTTAAAATAAATTGTGATTTGCGTATATGACAGGTTTCAAAATTGGCATGTTTTACTTACTTATGTTGGTTATTCACAAATGCCGTAATAGGCCAAGACTTGATTACAAAAACTGAACTACAAAATATAGACGATTAATATATGACGTGCCAGTTGTTTGCCTATTCTGGCACAATATACAGATAGTGAATAACCCAAGGCTTAAATAAAATAAAAGCAGGTATGGTCTGACCCACTTAGCCAATGAAGGGCTTAGATTAATTAAATGTAATTTTCAGTATTTTAGCATTGCCGTTTCTAAAATTGGCAAATTTCGATGAACTATCACGGCTGTTTATTGGTTTTGAAAGATGGGCCAGGATAATCTTTAGTAATGGGCCGATATTGTGCCGGTTCTCAATTTATGACGGGACAATAGTGGGCCAATGTAATTGCTTGTATTTTAGCATTACCAGTTTTTAAATTGGCAAATATAGTTCAACCATCACGGCTATTTATTGGTTTTAAACGATGGGCCGATATTGTGCCGGTTTTCAATTTATAACGGAACAATATTGGGCCAATGGAATTATCAGTATTTTAGTATCCCTAGTTTTTAAATTGGCAAATTTAGTTTAACTATCACGGCTATTTATTAGTTTTTAAAGATGGGCCAGGACAGGCTTTTGGGATGGGCCGATATTGTGCGAGTTTTCAGTTTGGAGCGGAACAGTAATGGGCCAATATTATTTCTCTTTTGTTGGCTTATATGATTGTCCCAATATTGGCCTGATCGTAACATTGGGCAACTCATGGCAACCTCTACGTGGGAGGTAAGAGTTTTTCATAGTATAAACTTCAAACGCATTTTTCTCAAAACAACGTTTTCAAAATCTTGTTCCATCGTATCTCTAAAACTAATAAACCGATTCTCTTGAAATTTGAACCACACATTGTAAACATGATTCGCAACAAGATGACCCTCGATGGTTTTAAAATGTTGATTTTTACTCTTTTTTTTGCGAAAAACTGCGGAAATAACGCGTTTTTTTGTTACTTTTTTCGTTTTTCATCCGCCATTTTTTTATTTTTTGATAAAGCTTTATATCCGAGGGTCATTTTGTAGCTGGTGTCATACTGAATTTAATGGACTTTGATTTTTTTTGTTTCAGACAAGCCGTTGCCGAGTTGTGATGGAGCTACCTAGCCCACCTATTTTTGAGGCGTTACGTTAAACTATAGTTTTTGTACTTAAAAATGGATTAAAATGAATTAAAATTTTTTTAAATGTATTCCAAGGATTTATTTATCAAGCCCAACGACTTTGATATTCAAATCTTTTATAAAATACTCCAAAAAAATCGCGAAAATAGCCTTTTTTCGTGGCTCCAAAGTGGACTGGCCCCTTAAAAGTACTGCTTTACTCTCCGTCTAGTCGCTCTTATAAACGAGGAAAACATTGAAAATACATTTTCGGCTTCTGAGACACTGTTGAAACTATGAATTTCCAAGTTATCTTGCCTGATGTTCCTTGAAATTTTCAAATTCGAAAAAATCGTCATTTTCGATATCTATCGAAAAATTCTAATTTGAACGGAAAATAAGCGAAATATCAACTTTTACCACTCTTCATATTTTGTTTATTTCGACTCGAGAACCCTAAATTCGCCGTCAAATCTTAGCGCCCCGGATATCGTACTCTTGCCCCAAAGGGCAAAACGGAACCTTATTGCTGTCACTCTGCTGTCTGCCCGTCCGTATGTCGCGGGTCTCTAGCTCGTAAACGAAATGAGTTACAGATCTGAAGTTTGCATATTTTGGGTAGAATGTTGACCCAAAACCGCATATTGAATTAGAAATTAAATTAAATTATTTTTCATGGGTGTCCCATACATTAAAAAGGGTCAGAAAAAAATGTCTTACCCTGACATGCGGGGTGGCATTGTCTAAAGCTCATTGAGTAGAGTACAAATATATTTTTTTTCTGTTTTATCTCTACAAATAAAGAAATTTCGTAATTTTCTAATTTTTTTTTTCGAGAAATTTCACCCCGCGCTGATACCTGAGAAACCTCGATTTTCGTGAAAATTGACGGATCTCGATTTTCTCCAAAAGAACGGGGTTGCAACCCGAATAAAGAATAAAGGCAGAGATCTGCTATGTGGTGGAGTATTTCTACATACCCTGAACTAAAAAAAAACGCAAAAACCTTTGGTGCCTCTGCATTTGTTGTAATGTTATAACATGATAAACAAAAAAGTGTCAAAATGGGCATTTTACACACTTTTAAACAATCAGTTTTACAATGTTGAAAACGGCTTCTGAAAAATACGAAAAATAAACAGTTTTGTAGGGGGAAATCCAAGCTTTCCAACGATGCCGGTTTGGATGCTGTGCGATGATTTGGACCAGAGTTATGACCGGTCAAAGTTGAAAAATGCATTTTTTCGTAAAGCTGCGATAACTTGGCTAAAAAAAACCGCACAGAAATTGAAAAAAAACCAAATTGTTGGGAAAGATACAAGCTTTCGAATGGTCGAAAAAGATTTTCGGAAAAAAAAATTCTGTTCCCCGTGTACCTTGTCAAACTCGAGCAAATTTTTTGATTTTATGTTTTGTTTTGTTTAACAACGAATTTCTTTATTTAAACGAAACGAAAAAAATTATTTATAATCAGATTATCAAAGTCGAAGGTTTACACTACAAAATGCTTTTTTTTCATTTTTTCTCCGACCATTTTTCACCGAGTTACAGCGGTTTGAAAAGGGGCTATTTTTCGTCGAAAAAATAGTGATCCCTTAATTGTTGCGCTTAGTGTATAATAATTGATTGTATACATAATACAATAAATGTATAATGAAAATATATAAAATGATTATTATTTAAATATTTACAATAACAAATGACTTATTTTTGGAGTCAGTGCCAGCCAAGAATGAGATATTGACATCACGAAAGAAACGAGATTGCGAATTGAAAAAAGACTGTCGATCGTATATTTCATTTATTTTTCTTCGCCTTCTCTTTTGCTGCGAAAAATGTGAAAATATTGACAATTAACTGGTACCGACTCCAAAAATAAGTAATTTGGTATTGTAAATATTTTAATAACAATAATTTTATATATTTTCATTATTAGCTTACAGCAGGAGTATACAAAGCTTTCTTTAGCTGTCATCGCCCCATATGGTTTCAGTTTAGTACTACCTAAGAACTAAGACAGAAAAAAAAGCATCGCCTAATTAAATATCTAGTTTAAGGGGTCTTCTCACTTTAGATGCTAAAAAGGCTATTTTCATGATTTTTTCGATAGATTTATATCAAAGACGTTGATACACTTAACAAATACACTTTCGAAGTACATTTTAAAAAATTGTTCAATGTATTTATGCAACGCAAACAAATTTTGAAGCTTGTTGATAAAATCTTCGTACCTACTGAACCGATCCTTATGAAATTTTAACCACATATTCTTTACAACTATAGCTACAGTGCATATCAAGCGTTTTTTCAGATTTTGATTTTTCCTTTTTTTTATTCCTAAAACGGTGAGAAAACACGTTTTTTTTGTTTTTTTCGAAAAATGTCCGCCATTTTATTATTTTCGCATATATTAAAAATCGTATGGTATGCGCTATATACGTACTTAATCTAAAACCGTTTGATATTTTTTTCGTTTCGGATAATCCATCTCCGAGATTTCATCAACGGCGCAGACCTGCAATTCTTTTAGGAGTTTATTTTAACTGCCATTTTCGTCTATAAATAGTGACTTAAATAAATATACTTCAAAAGTGTAACAACTTTTATATCAATATCTATAATATAAACCGATCAAAAAAATGCATGAAAATATAGTTTTTTAGCGTCTAAAGTGAGAAGACCCCTTAAAAAAAGAAGTGAATTGGTCATATGTACGGAACCCCAATAGAGCGAGGTCCGACTCGCACTTGGCGGAGTTTTTTCAAAAGGAAAGATTTCTTCACCATTTTTGAGAATTAGCGTATATTTTATTACTACTTTTGACTGTTACATGGTATTTTTTTTTATTAATCTTTAAAAATGGAGGTAATACATGGTCTTCCAAACTGCATTTTCAAAACTGGCATGACGTATAGATTAAAAAACTAATCTACCGATTCTGATGAAATTTTGTATAAATCTTTCTAACCTTATTGTCTAAAACATGACCCTAAATGTTTTTGAAAATAAGAAAAAAGTATATTTTTATTGCACCATTTTTATAGATTAATTTTTAGATTATAGATTAATAGATTAGATTTTAGATTATAGATTTATAGATTTATAGATCAAAATTGGTGGGGAAATCGTTACTTAAAAAAAAAATCATGAAAATCGGCCATTTTTTTCGCCTAAATGTATCTCCCTCCTTAAACGAATCGTTGGTGTCCATTTGTCAAGTATGCACGGGAAGTAACGTTACCGATTTGGGAAATCTCACCTGAAGTCCCAGAACTTCGAATTACTTGTGGACAAGGTCTTATGAGCACGGGAGTACGTGTTCCCCCGGGAGTTACCGAGCCACACGTCGTATCCTCGGTCAGCTAGAAGATAAGCTTTCGAAAAAGAAAAACATTTACAATTTAACGTCTACAAACCTTACGTTCGTGTAACAAAATATTGGGTTACGATTTTTTTAATTATCACGTTTTATAAATTTAATTGATGCCATCAATTTTTATTGGGACTCCGGTTTTCAAAAAATCAGACTGCCGCGTCACAAGGAGATTTATACAAAACGGAGTCTAATGCCATTTGGTTTTATTTTTGCATTTTTCTATTTGCGAGAAAAAAAGATTTACACCGATTTGTTGAGTTTCAAGAGAAATTCTTGCTACACTTAAATTCTTCTTTAAGTTGAAAGAATAATTGTCCATTTTGGAAATGAAGTAAATAATTGTTGACCAGCTACCATAGCTGAAAAATCGTCTCTTTGGAACTGATATTCTCGACTTTACTTTAAATGATCATCGAAAAAGTAAAATTTATACTTCTACTGCGCGAATTTGCATTGAAAATGTAAAATTCTCGGTTTTCTGTACCACAAATATTAAGGGGCTACCTCGAGGCCCGAAAAATTCCCAAATTCCGATTTTTTTTTCTGGCGCACGATTGGTGAGAAAGAAACGTATTTTTTTTTAACACAAAGGTACATGTTTTGAGAGCCTTTAAAAAAAAAGTCAAAAAAATACAGAAAAACTGCTGTTTTCGAAGTCGGTGGACATGATATCTCGAGAACCACTTGATGGATTGCTTTCAAATTTTCAGGAGATACGATGAAATGTATTTAAAGGTCATTGACGATCTCACCTTTTTTTACTTCGATCTTTATTTTTTGATAGCAACGTAAAAATACCGACCCTTTTCTAGATTTTGTATACTTGAGTTTCAAGTCGTCGCCACGTTGTTAACAAAAATTATCCAAAAAATCGGCGATCGTCAACGACTCGTATTTATTGTCGACTTGAATAACTCGTTTGGTTTTGGAGTTCAAATGGACCGTTTAAGCTGCAGAGCGTCCACCGACAAACGTTGCGAAAAAATTTCATCATTTGACGGCGGCCATGTTTTTGTAGTTTTTCTGTATTTTCCGGTGACTTTTTTCAAGGCTCTCTATATATGTACCTTTGTTTCCTAAAAAAATCTTTCTTACGGAGCGTTAACCAGAAAAAAAAAATCGGAATTTGACGATCTTTTTCAGGAAAATTCATGAAAATAGCCTTTTTAGCGTCTAAAGTGAGAAGACCCCTTAAAACCACGGTTTTACACCTGAAATATTGATTCAAGAAACAAAATTTAAAAACAAAGTACCGAGAGCTTTGTATTTTCCCGTTACGACCCAGTCTGCCGAACTGCTCAAAAGTCCGTGCTGCAGGAAAACAGGTGTAGATCCGACTTTGCCGGCTATTCGATGCACCGTCAGAATGTATCCGTCCGAGGTGGTGACAAGGTGAGCTTCTGCGGGGTAGCCCGCTCTGTCTATCATATCTAACTGAATGGAATAATAATAACATTTTTTTTTCAAATTTCTGTAACTTATTTTATAAAATAAAAAATAATATCTTTATAACTATTTTCCAAAATAAAAAATGATATTTTTATAAGAACGATAATTCAAATAAAAAAATAATATTTTATAGCAAGCAAGATAAAACCCCGGAAAGTGATAATTCTAAAATCGGGTGCATGAATCATTTTAAAAAAAATGAAATGTATACAACGCGGACACATGCATGAATCTTTAGTGAATGAGTCACGCAAAAAACAAAGATTCCCGATGTTTGAACTTTGTGCGATTCAAAAGGATGCTCTGCGCCAGCAGAAACGAGATGGGTAATGTGATACATATTAGAGGGCAACGTCATTGTGCGATAAATAATGATGACATTGCAGTGTAGGAATTGGAAAACCGTGAGTCAATTTGCATTTTTCTGCTATAAAGACCCCAATGGGATTTTATGTTTTATCATTTTTATTATGAAATAAACAATGAAACATTAATTTTTGTATTAATGGGTCTGAAGGTTGCATCGGTGCATACCAACGAATTTTATTTATTTTTAATAATTTTTTTCGTGTATTTTTCGACTCGAGAATATCTTTAAAAATTCAGTGGACCAGTATACATCCTTATTGAGGGGTTGAAAGTGAAAAAAGTGATAATCTCCGGCGGTATAGACATTCTTATCGTTTTTTCTTTGCGTTATATATTCTTAATACCTACGAAAAGCCACGAAGAAATTAGCCACGATTTTGAACGTGCGGAAACCACCCTTATCAGGGGGTGAGAGTTGGAAAAAATCGTCTCTTCGGCGTGAAAGAAATTCTCATCTTTTGCATTCGCCTTATGTATTCTTAGTACCTAAGGGAAGCGCCGAAAAAACTGGCAACGATTTTCAACTTCCGGAACCCACCCTTCTCGGGCGGTGAATAGTATTTCGAAAGAATTATTTTACGTTATCATTTAGTCATGCATTTTTTTCAACAATATAATAGATAATAAAACATTTATTTCCGATTTATACGATTTAAAACGTGTCCATTAATAATCCCTTTTATTTTTATTATTTTCAATTTTTAAGATTATTGCCCCTTTATCATTTTATCATTTATTATTAATATTATTATTGTTATTGAACTTGATTATTTTCGAACAGCATTATTTTTAACAAAATAGTTTTCATTCAAACAAATTATTTTCAAATTATTTCATCCCTTAAAATCTCTGGAACTCGAGTATTGGAATTTTATGGCCGGATTATTTTTCATTCCTATTTTAAGCATCCAATAAAGTTTTAAAAACGACTCCAACCTCTTAACTGCAAATTTTCGCGACTTTAAACAATAAAAAATTGTTAATCGTGATAAATATCTTCGTTTCGCATAAACACAATAAAGAAAGGTTTCCTTTTATAAATACTCCAAAGAGGGCGTACTTAAAAAACCCGTGACAATTTACTATTCCACCATTGTATTTGGACATAGTTGCTGTTTTAGCGTTTTTTAAACTCAAAATAACAAAGAAACGAATTCTAAACAAGATTCAAATTAAATTGTCCTTGAACAGAGGTCCGTTTGGCGGGAAATGCCCCATGCATGATGCGTCGGTCGGTAAGGTAGAGATCGGAGAATTTTTCGGTGCACCGAACTTCGTATATACGTAATACACTAGATACAGCCAGATTTATAATTATATATATGCGTATGCGTGTATAGGAACTTACGGTGGATGATTCGACATCGGGATTGTCGTGCAATGGTTTCTCGTGTTCTTTATGTCGATAAATCGAGAATATCTTTGTCAGTAGATTATCGTCAACGGCATTACCGCGCTCGTAGCTCTCGGCCAGCACATTCGTAGTGCACATGAATAAAAATATGGAGAGCACAAGGTTTCCCATTGTGAACGAACCGTACATTGGATTGTATGGATATGGCACTCTATTTTTCACTAGTCTCCTATTTATAGATTTTTACACGAATTATTATTATATATTCGTCAGCCTTGAAACACTACGTTTTAACAAAAATGTCCCAATCAATCGTACAATTTACGACGAATACTCGACGAGGAGCGTTTTAACGCGCAGTGTCACGTTCGGCGTTCGCCACTCTATTCGAACGATGTTCGCGACCGGCCACACTATATAGGAACGTACATGCTCGTCTGTTAATCTGCCAAAAAAAAAACCTTCTTTGATACACTTCTCCCTCTCACAAAATATACATACGACACATTTGCATTCGGTTTTTTACGCACTTGGATTTTAAGTTTAATTCTGTAGACGTTAAAGCATGTATAAGATGAATCTAACCTCACAAATGTTCTGAGCGAGTTTTCTCATAGATTCTTAAGTTTTCCGAGGGACAACGAAGTATCAGGCACTGCAGAATTCTCTGACGCAGAGCTTGACGATTTTCTTTTGCTCTGAGTAATATTCATGTTTGAGAAATTTACGTTCGAAAATCTCAGCTATCTCTCTCGCACTCATACGTCACGTGGTGCGTCCTCTACTTCGCTTCAAATGTACGCATATTTTTACACATTTCGCGCTAAAATTTTGTTATTTATTAGTTTCTGCTAAAGTAACAAAGTAGTAGTAATCTCTTTATTTCGTGTACACCCTTGCGGGTTTTTTACATCTCCTTTCTTTCTTTACACGTTTTCTTATTCCTAGGCTTCGAGTCCTTACATCCACTCTTAACCTTTATCTCTACCGTTCTGCCCGCGCTAAGTAAAATAAAATAAAAATACATTATAATTTCGCACTTATTTCTTCGCAGGCAAACCCTTCTTTCTCGCGATTCTTTCAAATTGCCTCACTATTTCGCACATCTCTTCTACTAGCTCCTTTCCCTCTAGCGCCTTCCTCCACCCTCCATCTTGCTTCGTTCGTAAAGTAACAAAGTACATATTCAGTTTTATTCTGCTGTATCGATTTATTTATTCAAATATTATTATTTTAGTTGAATTATTAAGGGTTTCCTTTTGCGAAGGGCCGTATTTTGTGGGGGCATGAGGAGGGCCCTTCTGAATCGCTGGTACATTACAGTGGCGCTCAAGGAGAGATATACACCTAGATGGTCGAGGTCGTGGATTTAGAAGCTATGAACATTCCGTCGACCGTAGAAGACCTACACTATGGGCCTGGTATCGATGATTCCATGTAAGTTGACATATTTCATTATTTATTCATTGCCAAATTTTCAAACGCGTTTTTCTCAAAACCACGTTTTTCAAATCGGTACCCAAAATTTCTCGAAAACCAATGAACCGATTGCCTTGAGGTTTTTTGTGGTTATTCTATACACCATTATCTAGTACTTGTCATAGGTTTTTTTTTTCCGTTACTTAGTTTTTGTTTTATAGGCAAAATAATAACTAATTTTGGGCCCAAAAATCACTATTTATGTTCAAACGTCCGCCATTTTGTCATAAATCGATATTTTCAAAATCGGCTATGACAATAACTAGATTATAGTATCTAATTTAATAATCTTTTTGGTTTTTTTCAGATGATTTTTGAAGAAACGCCAGTGGGTACCGTATACGCAGATTTTTTTACGACGCTCCAAGGATCATACAATATCCTTGTATATTTTTGATATTTTGAAATAAAGAAAATTAAACATGGTTTTGAATGTATATACTTTTAGATAATTAAAACTCCAATCCGAAATTTCAAATAGTTTTCCTTGGAAAAAATCACCAAAATGACCTTTTTTCCGGCTCCTAGGTGTATATCTCCCCTTAATAAAAACAAGTCACAATCATGATACTCAACGATAAACTGGAATTAAAAACTCCGCCAAATTTAGTAGATTCAGACATTTTTACATTTTCTCTGAAAAATTACGACTACGAGAATGCTTCAGATAGTCACATTTTTCAGTTTTGTTGGGAGTACAAATAAGTCTTCGCCGTTTTTGATAAAAAATTGGGCATTTATTGTGAAAGAATGGTAGTATATGTTTTATTCAAAGTATTGTCCATCGCTAGCGACTACTTTTTTCCATCTCTCTGGCAGCATATGGATACCGCGTCGGAAGAACGCTTCATCTTTTGAGGCAATCCACGAATCGACCCAATTTTTGGTATCTTCATACGATGTGAAGCGCTGCTCGGAGAGGTCGCGCGTCATTGATCGAAATAAATGATAGTCGGAGGGAGCGATATCTGGTGAATACGGCGGGTGGGGTAAAACTTCCCAGTTGAGTGTTTCCAAGTAGGTTTTGACTGGTGCGGCGACATGTGTACGAGCATTATCGTGCAGGAGAATAATTTCGTCGTGTCTGGAGTAGTGGTGGGCGCGTTTTTCCTTCAGCGCTCGGCTCAATCTCATCAATTGCGATCGGTAGACAGTCCCGGTAATGGTTTCGTTCGATTTGAGCAACTCATAATACACGACACCAAATTGATCCCACCAAATACACAACATGAGTTTCGTTCCATGAATATTGGGCTTGGCTGTCGATGTTGAAGTATGGCCAGATGGTCCCGATGATTTTCTCTTCTTTGGGTTATCGCAGTGGATCCATTTTTCATCACCAGTGACTATACGATGTAAAAAACCCTTTCGCTTATGCCTGGCAAGCAGCATTTCACATGTGCAAAATCGGCGCTCAACGTTTCTCGGCTTCAGTTCATATGGAACCCAATTTCCTTGCTTTTCAATCATTCCCAACGATTTCAAACGATGTGAAATCGCTTGTTGAGTCACTCCTAATGTAAGTGCAAGTTCTTCTTGCGTTTGGCACGAATCTCCCTCCAATAATGCTTCCAGTTCCGCGTCTTCGTACACTTTCGGCCTTCCGCTACGTTCTTTGTCTTCGACGTCAAACTCACCGTTCTTAAACTTTTGAAACCACTCGCGACAACTTCTCTCACTCAAAGCAGCGTCACCGTATGCTTCTACAAGCAATCGATGCGCCTCGGCTGCGGATTTCTTCAAATTAAAGAAGTAAATCAAAAGTTCCCGCGAATGACGCTTATTCGGCTCGAAACTCGACATTTTCGCACGAAAAAAATTATGCGATGCTGATACAAAATCGCTAATGTTTCAAGGTTATGGTCTTGCCAGATGTCCAACCTTACGATATGACATTTTACATCTGACAATTTCAACCGTAACCTCCTGGTGGGGCCATCTTTTGTCAATCGGCGGAGACTTATTTGTACTCCCTATCGTTAACGGATCATCGCAGTGTAAAATTTTCAAAAAATCGATTTTTTGTTGTTGCATTATCCAATAGTATAGACGGTTATAAACATGCTGTTCATATACTTACATAAATGTAAGTAGACAATTTATATGAAGACTCCGCAATTCAAACTTTGAACGCGTTTTTTTTTTTTTCGAAATGTCGATTTTCAAAACGGTGTACACACTCAACGGTGACACAACATACTACACGTCATTCTTTATGTTGCTATGGAAGCTTTTTTTAAATTTTCATATTTTTGAACGAAAAACTTTCGAAATAGTGGGCTAATTTCGATACTTTTTTTTCGTACAGCTGCCATTTTGTCAATTTTGATTTTAAGAAACCTCCATAGCAAGATAACGGGTTTCATACTAATTAATAATCTGTTTACAAATTTTGTTTTTTATATTTACGGCCACAACCGTTTATACCGTGAGGACTCCTTTTGTTCGAAGACATTTTCGATTGTTAAAAAAAATGCAAAAATAAATAAGAATAAACGTTGAAAAATTTATTTTCTCTTCTACATAAGTGCTTTGATTTGACATTGAAAAATTAAACTGATTAGCGTATTTTAACTATCGAAAAAAAAATCGCGATAATCACCTATTTTTCGACCCGCTACACTGTGATGATCCCTGAATAATTTTCTTTAAGGGGAGGGTAGGGGTTTGCACTTTTGAAAAATCGATTTTTTTTTGTATTTTCTTATAGTTGAACATTTCAAGAATAAAATCCCAAAATTTCAAGTCAATCAGAGCAAAACTCTCGAAGTTATTGACTATTTTTCTCGAAACAACTTTTTCAAAGTCCGTGTTCACTGCCATTTGAAAACTACATGACCGATTTATATCAAACTTGGTACACACTTTTTACATAAAAAATACCTCCCACCAACGGTTAGTTTGAGATTTTTTTTTACATTTTGGGGGTTTTCCACCCCCAAAATGACGGAATTTTTCGTGAAAAAAAGCACTTTTCTCTTTACGTGAGCACCACAAATTGAGAAATAAAAAAAAATTATCAAAGACCGTCGGGGGGAGGATTTGACGATACTTTGACTAAATTTTAATGGGACTTCATTTCAGATAATTTCTCGCTGAGATACAGTGAACATCGCAAATCGTGTTTTTCCAAAGGCGTTCTTGGAAAAGCTTTGTCACCGGCTCTTTTGTGGATATTTTCGCGTACAAATTTCACGGAATGTTCTTGAAATGACACTTAACAATGTACAAAAGATTTCAATAAATTTACTCTATCCATTAAGATGAAAAAAAATCGCAAAAAAGTTTTTTTTTCACGCTGAAACCCCTACCCTCCCCTTAAGCACGCGGTGACTACCCGGTTTATTGTTGCAACGGAATCTTTGGAATTTTTTCCACGCGTGAGCAGTTTATATCAGGCATCTAGAGTCGTTTAGTGTATAAATTATATTGGCCTTAAGTGGCCATAAAGTGCCTTATAAATGAGAAGATTTTCGCAGTCGTATTTTTCAATTGAAAGTTTAGTAACTTGGCTGGAAATTTTACCAGTATACTAGGATGTATTTTGACTTGATTATAGACGAAAATCAGACAATTGTTGAGAATTCGTGAGAGAAATGCCTTAATACGTTTATTTCGATCTTTATAGTTCAAAATTTCTTAAAATTACTTTCGAAATCGGAAGCACGTGTATCTCGTCGAGTAGGGAACTTTGTTCCCTTTCCTGACGTTGCCCTCTCTGCTGTACCGCGAAAAAAACCGGCTACCTTACTCCGATGTCACGTGTGTTATAATTCTTGTTTATTCAATCCCGCGAAATCGTAAGTCGTACGATTTCATTTTCAGCGTGTCCTTTAGCTACAAGAACACGATAATAAGCGTAATTTTCGACATCAGCGTCCATCAGTTCACGAAATATTCTGCCCCATCGTAATCGTAATCGTTGATTACGATTTATCGTTATCATCCTCGAGACGCTACATAACCTCACAAAATTTCAAACGTTTCCTTCCTCCCTCGTTCTCCGTACAAACGTAATTGGCAAATCATTTTCTCGCAACCAGAACTCGATGCTTTGGGAAAAAAATGCATTTGCACAATCGATATTTTCATCCACCAGCGCAACCGCCAGACGAGAATGAACGAAGCGACTCTACCCCCGTCACCCAACTGGTACCTGAGCAGCATTTTGGCGGCTGCACATGACGGAACGGTGGCATGGGGAGCCAGAAACTCGATAGTCGTCGCCAAACCTCGCAGCGACGGCAAAACCCTCGGGTACTCGCTCATCGGCAATGCGCATCCGGAAAAAGTCGCCTGCTTGGCGTTTTCTCCCGAGTATGGCTCTAAGGACAAAAACCTCATAATCTCCGGAGGCGAGGAGCACATAGTCAGGATATGGAATCTGGAAACTATGAGCGCCGTTTTGTCCCAAGCGTACATCGACGTGAGAACTTTGTTGTAGACTCTACGATCGGCTCAACGTGCACTCCTAAACAACATAACTGAATAGTCCCACTTCGGTTTTGTTGAAACTCATATACGTGATGAAGCATTGAATCCTGTCAGACACGTATTTCTTTCTATCGGCGGAAAAACTATATCAATAGGCAGAACCACCCCTTAAAGGGTTAGGCCACAGTAACGGGTATAAAATCATGTGCGAATTTAACAATTTTGTTTCGTATGATAAAGTTATTCACTCGTAAAATTCGCTACACATCTATTTAGTATGAATATCAAGCTGTTAGAAAATATATATATATTTTTTTTTCTATGTACTAAATGGCCGACTACTAATATTTTCTTTTGTTATATTTTTTTCTTAGGGGCTCCGCGGCGCGACATTTAGCATCCACAATTTTTTACCGAGAACGAAAAACAAAAATTCTCGTCAATCTACATTAGAATACCTAGAGAAGTACGTACGGAATTTAAAAAATATTGTTTTATTCCAAAGTTATAGGTATTTGCTCATAAACTGCTCATAAAGGGAAAAGTTTTCGATTAATCAGAAATTCTGTACGTACTTCTCTGCGAAATGCAATTAGGAACATAAATTTTAAATTTGAAGATAATCGAGTCAAAATTGTGGAAGTTATTTGTCACGCCAATTGAAAAAAAGCTGTTTCGAGAAGTTTCGAGTAGTCGGCCATTTTGTACATCGAAAAAAAAGATATATTTTCTAACAGCTTGATATTTATACTAGTATGTGTAATTAAGGGGAGGGTAGGGGTTTCAGCGTGAAAAAAAAAACACTTTTTTGCGAATTTTTTTCATCTATATGGATAGAGTAAATTTATTGAAACCTTTTGTACATTGTTAAGTGTCATTTTCAGAACATTCCGTCAAATTTGTACGCGAAAATATCCACAAACAAGCCGGTGACAAAGCTTTTCCAAGAACGCCTTTGGAAAAACACGATTTGCGGTGTTCACTGTATCTCAGCTAGAAATTATCTGAAATCAAGTACCATTAAAATTTAGTCAAAGTATCATCAAATCCTCCCCCCAACGGTCTTTGATAATTTTTTTTTTTTCATTTCTGAATTTTTGTTGGTCATGTAAAGTGAAAAGTGCTATTTTCCACGAAAAATTCCGCCATTTTGGGGTTGGAAAACCCCCTTAATGTAAAAAAAAAATCTCAAACTAACTGTTGGGGGGAGGTATTTTATATGTAGAAAGTGTGTACCAAGTTTGAAATAAATCGGTCATGTAGTTTTCAAATGGCAGTGAACACGGACTTTGAAAAAGTGGTTTCGAGATAAACGCGGCACCGGCTTGTTTGTGGATATTTTCGCGTACAAATTTCACGGAATGTTCTTGAAATGACGCTTAACAATGTACAAAAGGTTTCAATAAATTTACTCTATCCATATAGATGAAAAAAATTCGCAAAAAAGTGTTATTTTTTCACGCTGGAACCCCTGCCGTCCCTTTGATTTTATGAGTGAATCACTTTTTCATGCGAAAAAATGGTTAAATTCGCACATGATTTTATACCCGTTACAGTGGCCTAACCCCTTAATTCAATAATATATTAAATGTCGTCACAAAGATCGATTTCGGGCCAACCGGTCGCTTGTTTTGTGTACTTTCCCGAATAAAGATTCACAACCGCTCACCGAATGATTTTCAGACGAAGGAAAAAGTCGTTGGAGTCGATTGGTCCAAGTGCGATCCCGATCTCGTCTGTTTCGTGAGTCGCGACGGCCACCTCATGTCTTGGACCGTCTCCTACAACGGTTGCCAATTGTACTCTTTTGGAAAATTCACCGCCACGTGTTTGGCGTTGTCTCCTCACAAATCCAACGTCGCGGCGATCGGGGCGAAGAGTGGCCTCGTTTACGTTGTGAATTTGCAAGGAAATGGCACTGTAAGTTACAAGCTGCGAGGCCACGACGTCGAGGTGACGAGTCTCTCCTGGTGTCCTACGGACGAGAATATACTGAACGATTCGGAAGCGAAAGAATCGAAGGATATGCTTCTCGCGTCTGGAGCAAAGGACAGGTATCCTTCCGAACAGTTGAAAAAAAAATTTCCGAAAAGCCTATACCGCCGATTACCTTGGAATTTCGTGTACCCGTGTATTCTGACTCCCTGAAAGTACCCGCAAATTTGATTTTCAAAGTTAAAACTCACAAAATCAGATTTTCGAAAAGTTTTTCTACTCTATTTTCATAAATTTTGATCTTAGAGAAAAATGTTTCCAAAAAAAGTTGTATCGTATAAAAAGATCAATCTTTTATGTTCGATACAGGTTTTGTCTAAAACCATTCTGTTTCGAGAAAAATGGGATAATGCTCCAATAAGTACATTTTGCTAAACTCCATTAGTTTCGATATTATCTACTTACGCGCTTTACCGCGGGAAGGTTGTCGTTTAGTCCCTAAACCCGAACAAACCAAACAAAAAAAGCGAAGAAATAAATAAAATACCAAAAACGTAACGAATAAAATAAAATACGAAACAGCAAATCATAAACATGAATTTTTAAACTAAAGTCCAACCTTCCCGCGGTAAAGTGCGTAAGTAAATAATATCGAAATTAATGGAGTTTAGGAAAATGTACTTATCGGAGCATTATAGCATTTTTCTCGAAACAGAATGGTTTTAGACAAAACCTGTATGGAAAGTAAAAGTTCAATCTTTTTATAGGCTACAACTTTCGTAGGAAACATTATTCTCTAAGATCATCATTTATTTAGGCTACAACTTTTGTAGGAAATATTTTTGGGTACGGTTCTGAACCCCCCCGGATCGAGCTGAAATTTTGCACAAACCTTTCCTTTGATATTTTAAGACAACCCCTAAAGGGATTTTTGGCGACACGAAATAGTGTTTGGGTTTGTTTGGACAAAACGGAGAGCGCGATAACATATATAGGTATGAACGGAAACGTAGCAGATATATATATAGTCGGGGCGCGTTAAAAAAAACATAAAAATTCAATATCTCGACAACTATTGCGAGTCGCCAAAAATCCCCTTAAGGGTTGTCTTAAGATATTGAAAGGAAAGTTTGTGCAACGTGTCTGCTCGATGGGTGGGGGGTGTTTTCGGAACCTTATCCACATTATTCTCTAAGATCAACGTTTATTAAAATGAAATAGAAAAACTTTTTTTTTATTAGTTTTTGTGAGCTTTGATCTTGAAAGTCAAATTTTCAGGTATTTCTATTATTATATTCGTGATCAGCGAGTCCAAATACATGATTACACGAAATTCCAAATTAAGGGGCCTGTCCACTTTGAAGCCACGAAAAAAGGCTATTTTCGCGATTTTATAAAACATGAATATAAAAGTTGTTGGGCTTGATAAATAAAGTCTGGAAATACATGTAAACAAAAATTTCAAATCATTTTTAAGTACAAAAACTATAGTTCAACGTAACGCCTCGAAAATAGGTGGGCTAGGTAGCTCCATCACAACTCGGCAACGGCTTGTCTGAAACAAAAAAAAAACCAAAGTCCATTAGATTCAGTATAACACCAGCTACAAAATGACCCTCGGATATAAAGTTTTCTCAAAAAATACAAAAACGGCAGATGAAAAACGCAAAAAGTAAAAAAAACGCGTTTTTTCGCAGTTTTTCGCAAAAAAAAGAGTAAAAATAAACATTTTAATACCATCGAGGGTCATCTTGTTGCGAATCATGTTTACAATATGTGGTTCAAATTTCAAGAGAATCCGTTTATTGGTATTTGAGATACAATGGAGCTAGATTTCGAAAACGTTCTTTCGAGAAAAACGCGTTTGAAGTTTATACTATGAAAAACTCTTACCTAAACTCAATCGGCAATTCCTGCACTGTACAAAATCCCATCTGATTGCTCATCATCGTCGATTTCTTCAGGTCTTGTTTGCTGTCGATTTTTTGAAATTTTCATAGTGAACTGGCCTCTTATCCGGCGGTATGGGGTTTTTGGAACGACACCCTTTTTTTAAATTCAACCATCGGTTATCCTGTATTTTCATGATGACTTCTCATTTTCCATTGCTCCTGCAGATCCGTGTTTGTGTGGCGTGCAGGAGGCGACGGCAGATATCAATTGAACATTACCATACCCACGGCACCGATGGATACCCACCAGCACAGAGTCAAATTGAACTCGTCCATTGGAAACTGGACGGCCGTCTGTTGGGCCGAGCCGAGATTGCTCTTGGCCAGTTCCTCATGGGGCGAACTAATCTCCTGGAACTTTACGATCGACGCTAAAAATAAGCCCGTCTGCAAACTATTGCACGCTCATCATACACGCGGATTGTTCTGCATCGCCAATGTGCCCCGACAAATTTCGAATGGGATCGAAAATTGGAGGGAACGAACACCGTTAGTAGAGTCATTTATTACGCGAGAGGGAGACGAATGGGTGCCGTGCGAATGTGGAAAATACGGTTCAATATTGCGTATCGCTTGCATTGTAGCTTTGGAAGGTTCTCGGCTCGGTGAGCTTGGGAAATTTTCCTTGACTAAAGCCAGTCGAATTCAGAAAAAGGATTATTTTGAGGAATCTCTTAAGGTAATCCTGTCGCTTCACACTAGTCATACCACTGATCATACTTGAGACTTGTACAATTCATATTTTTTTTAAATGCAGAAGAAAAATCTGTAATAACTAAAATTTTCAATGTGTAAACTGTTGAATGAATGTTCACATTTCATTCGAAAAATGAAAGAATAGTTATTCCAATAGGCTTTTTGGGGATTTTTTTTCTCAGAAAAACTACACAATAAATCAAGATTACAAAAAAGGGTGTGTACCATACATATCAGTGATTGTATACAATAATTTTTTTCAAGCGATTAATTTCAAAATGGCGGCTCTGCAGCGTTTATCTCAAAACTGCATTTTTTAAGTTGGCCGAAAACATAACTCGGAAAATTTTCTACCGATTCACTTGAAATGTTAAATATATCTTGAAAAATACATTGTATATGGAAGTACGTAGGTTTTTTTTTTATATTGCATAGTTCATTTGTTATTAACAATTATCTAACGATTTTTTAGGCACATTTTTTACTTTCCAAAAGTTTACCTAAAAAATCGTCACATAATTAGTCAAATATAATATATAATAGTAAAATCATTATCGTCATGATAATGATTTTACTAGTTAGTTGTTACTAGTAGTTTACTGGTTAACGAGTTTATACGTTGGGAACATGGAATGCTTGTAAAAAATAACAAAGACTGTAATTGGGATTGAACTTACGACTAATTGCTGCATACAAACTTTTCACATACAGTCGGTTTCGAATTTGTTTGTATGTGTTAGTGAGATTTTATATGGATGATTAGATATCGCTAATTTTACATGAAAAGTTGAAGTTTGTTTTTTTTTCTTCAGTTGAATCATGCATTACAACCTTTTAGATGCATGTTTGCAAAATTTCAAAGCTCTAAGTAGTCTGGAAGTGGGTGAAATGTGGTTTTTCCGTTTTGCATCTCACAGAAAGTCAAGTTAAACAAAAGCTCGTAACAAGACTCCATTATGCCGCTGATTTTCGCATTCTCCGTTACGTTTTCCACGCACTCGGTGAAGTATATTCAAATATACAGCTTCAGGCGGGATATACATTTAGACAGGGACAAAATAAGCAATATGGAGGGATTTTTTTAACTAAGAAATAATTATTTTACGATTATCAAACTTCAGGTATACATTAATTGTATATTTAAGTATACAAAACAATTTTTTTAAATTAATTTATCATCAAAATGATGGAGCTGTGGCAGAGTGTTACAGCAAGGTCGCCGCGGGAGTTGCGAATCGGCGTCCAGTCTAGCTTCCCGTAGACTTTGATTTGCAAAAAAGTTCAAACATTTTTTCAGCTAGAACATGTACAGTTTCTATGTGACGGTAATTAAAATGAAGAAAATGCAAATTTAAGAAAATGGCACGCATTTACAAAAAAAATCAACATTTCACGCAACATTTCTGTAAAATGTGGATTAGAAAAGTAGTTTTTTTTTTTTTCAATTTTTCAAAAACAATTCTCGTCAAGTAGAAGGTACGAATATTATGAATAGTTCTACCAAGTTTCAACTCAATCGGCTTAACCCTAGAACTACAAACCCATTTTTGTCTCCCTTTAAACTACACTCGTCTGGGGTAGATATCTATCCCGGTTTGTAGTTCTAGGGTTAATCGTTTTTGAGTGATCCTGCACGCCAGTTTCGATAATGCAGTTTTGAGAAAAACGCGTTTAAAGTTCACGCCCGCTCCGAATCCGAGCGGTGAGGCACAGCGTTGACGGGCTGTAACGTTTGAAGTTTTTCGAATCTCGCTTTGAAACTTTAGGAAAATATTCTACATATGAGGCATTCCACGCCACTTCAGCCAGTAAAAAAAAATCCACAAATAATTTTGAAAAATCGAGTTACTTTATTGAAAAATATTTAGCGAGTGTCGATTTTTTTTTAATTCTGTCGTTTTTTCTCCTTGATTATCATTTTTTAACATTTTTCCATTCAAATGGCTGTATCTTTGGCAGGATTTGACGTATTTACATTCGTAAAAGACGAAAATGTGCGGCTTTTTATAGCCTTCCAGAAAAAAATTAATTTAGATTTTATCGAGCAAGTCGAACGTCCGTTTCAGGGCAAAGTATGCAAAAATATTTTTTTTTCTCAAGGAAAGACACTCGTTATTTAATTTCTTTAAATTTCCCCGAATTGTGAATACGAAAAACGGATTTTTGGTATTTTTTAAATTATGGGATTCCTAAACACCGTGAAGTAACAGCTATTTTTATTTTATTTTTTTTATCAATATTCGATTGAGGAGTGTGGAGCACTCCAAGGCTCCAATACATATGACATATATGTCATATGTATTTCAAAAACCTGGTAAACATACAGCGAGTGCTCCACACTCTTCAATCGAATATTAATAAAAAAATGTAAAAAATAAAAATAGCTGTTACTTCACGGTGTTTAGGAATCCCATAATATAAAAAATACAAAAAATCCGTTTTTCGTATTCACAATTCGGGGAAATTCTTAAAAATAAAATAACGAGTGTCTTTCCTTGAGAAAAAAAATATTTTTGCATATTTTGCCCTGAAACGGACGTTCGACTAGCTCGATAAAATCTAAATTAATTTTTTTCTGGAAGCCTAGAAAAATACGCTCATTTTCGTTTTTTTACGAATGTAAATACGTCCAATCCAACCAAAGATACAGCCATTTGAATGGAGAAATATTGAAAAATGGTAATCAACGAGAAAAAAGGTCGGAAGTGTTTTGAAAATGTCGACACTCGGTGAATATTTTTCAATAAACCAACTCGATTTTTCAAAATTATTTGTGGATTTCTTTTTCACTGGCTGAAGTGACGTGGAATGTCTCATATATAGTTCTATCGTTTAAGGGGCTATACCAGTGTGAATGCTGAAAATTTTGGTGATTTTCGGGATTTTTTTGGAAGAAAAGTACTCAATTAAATGTTCCGGAAAATTAAGAATATATTTGGCTATATTTGACCTATATTACATAATTCTTCATAAAAGAATATTGAGATCCAAGCGACTTATGCGCTGCCTTCAGAGGCGCCAAAAAAAAGTTCCTCCACTACTGTCATGATTCCGGCCGATTGCGTAGCTGAAACCGAGAAAGGAAAAAATATCGTTAAACTGTAAGGTATTTCCTGTACAAGGACGTAGGTTTTTCGAAACATATCAAAATCTAACAAAATGGCGTAGTTATGAAAAAAAGTCTGTTTTCTTGCCTATAAAATGGTTGTTTTTTTCAATGCGAAATCGTCAATTTTCATCCAATCAGAAATATCCTACGTCATTGTAGAGTAAATATATTCAAGAGTACTCAATTCAAATTTCAAGTCAATCGGATAATTGCTCTTTGAGTTACAATGTCAGAAAATTTGAAAAATCTCATTTCGAGAACCAACGAGCGGTTGTTCTTTAGAAGGCTGCCATTCGGGGAGTATTAGAGACAGGGCTTTGAATTTTGTACGGGATATTCTTGAAAGTATAAACTGTCGGGAAAGGCAAAAAAATCGATTTTTTTAAGTATCACACTGGTATAGCCCCTTAAAGAAAAATAAATCGATTTTTTTTATCGTTGTTAATGTACATCCCGCCTTAATTTCGAATGAAAAGCTCATGTAAGAATTGTTTGTTGGACAGCACAACCATATGGACATTAGCCCAAGATCGCCAGGTTACTCGAAGCTCCCTAACTGGAACTGAATGCACCCTCGAATACAGCGTGCCCACTCAGGGTGGTTACGTCTATTGTGTGGCCGCTTGCCCTCTCGATACTTCGCGCATAGCCTTTGGCGTTGGCGATGCGATGCTGCGACTGTGGAACTTGTCCGAGCCCCACGAAACGTCGTTCGACGTCACCGCCCAGTGGCAAAAGATTATGGGAAAAATTCGATCGGTATACAAAAAGCCCGTCGATCATTTCACGAACGTAAAATTTCTCGACGGCCCAGGTTTGACACAACGAATGAAAAATTACAGATCGCCTGGCATCCGGAAAAAGAGAATTTATTGGCTTTTGGCACGGGAGAGGGACGCGTCGGTATCTGGGACACAAATTCGAGCGCCAAACCTCCGATACTCTATCGCCAATATCATCGCAATACCGTTTATTCCCTCGGATGGGGTCCTCATCCGGACGACAAGAATTTCGTTCTCTACTCGTGCGGCGACAACGAACTCGTCTACTATCCCTCCGATAAACCTACCAAAGGTAATTTCGTCATGTTTCAACCGCCTCGTACACCCTTGGATCAAACTCTTGGATGGCTCTTGCCAACGACAAAGGCTCAACTTTGACGTCTCCGTAAGATCCACCACATCGTTTTCAGGACAAAAGTATTGAAAAGTCAATCATTTCAGAAACTTTGTTACGAAGCACCGCGAAATCTTTAACATTTATTGCTGGAACGCTCGATCCTCCTTAAGAGGTTAGGCTACTGTGACGACGCGAGACTCAGGATTATTAGGAAAAAAATAATTTTGTTGGAATAAGTAAAATGAACGAAAAATTGTTTGGACATTTATTTGTGTGTACATTAACAAAGTTCGGTGCCAAATTTCATCAAAAAATGTTAATGATTGAGGGAGTTGTGGTTTTCGTTAGTTCGGATTCTTTTGCAAAACGCAAACATTTCAAATGTTACCACATTTTTATTTAACAATTATAAACAACCTCGCGAACGACCTTTGAACGTGAAAGCCTTAAAGATGTATTTGATTTTGGACACCCGGTTAATCTGAAATAAAAAAAAAACGAATGAGAAACTCATTTTTTTTACACAAAGGTGCATATATTAAGAGGCTGAAAAAAAAACAGAAAAACTTCAAAAACATGGCCGCCGGCAGATGATGAAATATTCTTCGTGACGATTGGCGGTGGACGCTCTTCAGCTTAAACGGTCCATCTGAAATCTAAAAACCAAAGCGGTTATTTAAACTTACAATAAATACGAGTCGTTGACGATCGTCGATTTTTAAAATAATTTTTTTAACATTGTCGCTACGAATTGTAACTCGAGCGTACAAAATTTATGAAAAAATTCGTCAGTTTTACGTAACTATTAAAAAATGAGAATCGATTTTGAAAAAGTCAGATCGTCAACGACCTCTAAATGTTTCTCATCGTATCTCCTGTAAATTTGGAAACAATCCATCAAATGGTCCTCGAGGTATCATGTCCACCGACTTTGAAAACAGTGTTTCGAGAAAAACGCATTTAAAGTTTGAAGTTCAATTTTAGGAATATTTTAATTACATGTTTAGGGAATAAAAAAATATTTTTGAAATATGTCATTTCTTGACCCACCTAGGTAGCCTTTCAAAATAGATAACATTGGCTAAAACTTGACCGAGCCTTTTCTTGTTATCGTTTTTCAATCATTAAAAAAATCGATTCGTTTTTTGATTTTTCAAGGAAAAATGCCATCGTTATTGCTAATAATGGGGGAAAAAATTGAGGTAAATATTCGGAAGTGTCACTCCCGCTAAAAAGAGGTTGTACATTTTTTTATAAATTCTTTATGATTATAAAACCTTATATTAAGTTATATTTGAATTTTTCCTTATATTAAGTTATATTTTTATTTATTTTTTCACTTTTATTTTACATTGATTCAATTCCATTTTTAACTTTCGAACGAGCCCTCAAGCGATTTTTATTAGACGTGCGTAAAATGTAAACATGCAAATACAATGTGCGAATAGGTTACCAATATACTCGGCAACGCAAAGGTAAAGACGAAAGTATACATCGAGACTTAGGTAAGAAAATTTTCGAAAATAGTTTATATTTCACAATAGAGTGTTTGGGTTTGTTTGGCCGTTCAAACTTTGACTAAAATCAATTAAAATCTTGAAAAAAACGTTCGCAAGATCGACGAATAAAAATCTTTAAAAAAATATTGATTGACATTATTTTTGTTGATGCGCTGTCAAAATAATAATAAATATGATGTTTTCTGACTGTAAGAAACCACACAAAAAAAATCAGCTCGATTCTGACAGGAGTGACACTTCCGAATATTTACCAAAATTGAGAAGCAAAACGTCGGTCAAGTCTAAATTACTATTACACTGAACAGGTGTACCAATTTTCACCTAAATTCGTTCATTAGATGCCGACAAACCGGCTACACCGTTTTCAAAAACCCAGTTTCCAGAAAAAACGCGTTTAAAGTTTTACAAGCAGTTCTATCGTTATAATCTCAAGTTTACCTTCAATCTGCAATTCCTACTCCATACGTTGGACCTTCCTCTTCAATTTGCGTTGCCTCCAGCGACGAACGATTTTTTTTTTATTTTCACGGTAGCCTGACCCCTTAAAAACTCAATATTTTAGAACACTCATGATGAATCGTGAACTCTGTAACATTTATCTCCGAAACGCTCGGTCCTCCTCAAGGTCTGGCAACCCAAGAGAATGAAAGTTTTCCTCTATACCAATTTTTCTCATTGCAGAGGCAAAGTCCGTGATAAAGAAGCGTTGCACGGAATTCGTGTGGAAGCCAGATTATTCCTGCATCGTTGTAGGCTACGAGGATGGGTAAGAAAAAAATGTAACCTTCTCGTCAAAGAGATTAGAGAGTATACAATTTATATGTAAAAAAAATATTTTTAACAACTAGCTTTTATTTCATTTCGATCACGGTAGTCACACTGGGTTGATTCTACGCAGTCAATTTTCGAACCAGTATTGTGACCAAGCTATCGATCCAAAAGGTTCAAACAATTACTGTACATGCTTTGAACATTGTAGATGACGTACGAAAAATTTATTCATAAGAAATGAAATGGCCAAATATTTTTTTAAATTCATAAAGAGATGAAAACGAAAAAAATGCACTTTTTCACTAAATAAATAATCATAACCTCGCGAATGTCCAATATTATTACCTAAAATTTGAATCTGGAACTCGTTAGATATAGTCCTTTTGAGAAAAAAAAATAGCAACCTAGTACGCGTTCTAAAAAAGGTACTAACGCCTTATTCGAACTTCTAACGGTCCCTACGTATAGAGATAAATCCAGTCCCTCCAATCTTCAGATAGATGGCGACACAAGCCGCAATCAAAGCCGGGAACTATTGTGTATTTGGGTCCAAAGATGATCGACGGGTCGATTCCACCCACGATGACCACGAAGGGTTAAGGGGGAATTGTCTTTTTTTTCGCAAAATTTACCGCTTTTTGGGAATTTTTTTGTGAAGAAAGTATACAACGGAAAACTTGTGAAACTTGGCATATAGTTTTATTGATCTGTTTACTACATACAAAAAAATTTTTAAACAATTTCATCAAAAAATCCGCCTCCCACTCCCCTCTACGCGCGATGGTCCTTTTTTGATGGTGTGCACGATTACAGCCTTCACGTTCATCCTGCAACAAAAACCCAAAAAGCATTTTACTTTAGACACATACAGCTATCGTTCGATGAAGGGAAAAAAAAAATTGACGATTTGGTGACGTTTTGAACTTGAAGTATCGATTTTTCGAAAAAAAATTGATCGATTTTTTTGTTATAAATAAAAAACTATTAAACGTATTGCTTTTTTGCTTCATCAAACGATAAAAGGATGTCAGCTGAGCATTCTGTCCAAATTTGAAGGCAATCGGTTGAATAGTTTTTGAGAAATCGTGCACACCATCAAATAAGGACCATCGCGCGTCGAGGGGGGTGGGAGGCGGATTTTTTGATGAAATTGTTTTAAAAAAATTTTGTATGTAGTAAACAGATCAATAAAACTATATGCCAAGTTTCACAAGTTTTCCGTTGTATACTTTCTTCACAAAAAAATTCCCAAAAAGCGGTAGATTTTGCGAAAAAAAAGACAAACCCCCTTTAATCTACTAAAAAGTAGAAAATATTTTTTTTATCAAGTCACCTAGATGTGACTATAAATAAAAGCTTGGGGCGCTCAACTTTTTAAATATTTAATACATTTGATCAATTCAGTTTCATTACCCGTATTGAATTTGACACAATAGTAATCGGAGAGATTATCACACGTTTATACTCAGCTTCAGTATTTTTATTTAAGAGATCTGAGGTAGTTTTACAGTAAATGAAACACTGTAAAACGATATTATAACGGATTTATGGAAATGAAAGATCATATGTCTACATTTTGAGCGCCTCGGGCTTTTATATAGTCACATATAGGTGACTTGGTAAAAGAAAAGTATTTTCTGCTTTTTAATACATTAAATAAAAGCTTGTTTTTTAAATATTTTTTTTACATATAAATTATTTTCTACTATTTAGTCTTTAATTGATTTGACTAGTTGGTTGTTACTAGTAGTTTACTAGTTTACGAGTTCGTACGTTAGGAACATGGAATGCTTGTTAAAAATAACAAAGCCTGTAATTGGGATTATACTTACGACTAATTGTTGCATATCAACTTTTCATGGATGATTAGATATCGCTAATTTTATACCCATAACGGGTATAAAATCATGTGCGAATTTAACTATTTTTTTTCGTATGAAAAAGTGATTCACTCATAAAATTAATTACACATCTATTTATATGAATATCAAGCTGTTAAAACATATATATATATATTTTTTGGATGTACAAAACGGCCGACTACTAATATTTTCTTTTGTTATCTTTTTTGAGGCGCTCATCGGCGTGATATTTAGCATCCACAATTTTTTACCTAGAACAAAAAACAAAAATTCTCGTCAATCTACATTAGAATACCTAGAGAAGTACGTACGGAATTTAAAAAATATTGTTTTATTCCAAAGTTGTAGGTATTTGAACTTAAGAAATGAATTTTCAGTAAAAAATTTCGTTATAACTGCTCATAAACTGCTCATAAAATGAAAAGTTTTCGATTAATCAGAAATTCCGTACGTACTTTTCTGCGAAATGCAACTAGGAACATAACTTTTAAATTTGAAGTAAATCGAGTGAAAATTGTTGAAGTTATTTGTCACGCCAATTGGAAAAAAGCTGTTTCGAGTAGTTTCGATCTGTCGGCCATTTTGTACATCGAAAATATATATATATATATATATATATATATTTTCTAACAGCTTGATATTCATACTAAATAGATGTGTAATTAATTTTATGAGTGACTCATTTTTTCGAGAAAAACGCGTTTGAAGTTTATACTATAAAAAACTCTTACCTAAACTCAATCGGCAATTCCTGCACCGTACAAAATCCCTTCTGATTGCTCATCATCGTCGATTTCTTCAAGTCTTGCATGCTTTCGATTTTTTGAGATTCTCAAAGTGGACTGGCCCCTTAAGATGCACGTTTGCAAAATTTCCGAGCTCCAAGTAGTCGAAAACCGAATGAAACATCGATTTTCCGTTTTGCATCTCACAGAAAGTCCATTTAAATAAAAGCTCGCAAATCAATAAACATCACTGTTGCACACAGATCCATTTCGTTGATGAATCGAAAGTTGAAAGAGATCGGTGCACCGATCTACGCCTTGAAAAAAGCCGTACAATGCCTGGTCTGGCATCCGGAGAGTACCTCGACCGATTTGAATTTCTCGCCTCTCCGTAACTACTTGGCGATCGCGATAAACTCGCCGACCGTCACGATCCTCGACCTCGCCGACTCGATGGAGTCGATGAGAATTTCGGTAGAATCGTGCGAGGCTCCGCCGGTCACGGAAAGCGCCACAGCCAAGTTCAAAGTCGTCGCAAATTTGAGCGGGCACAGTGACAAGGTGGTGTCGCTCGCGTGGAGTCCGCACTTCAGCGGTCATTTGATCACGGCGTCTTACGACAACACGGCGCAGATCTGGAACGTCGAGAGGCAAGAGATCGTCGCGACCTACGTGGAACACACCGCACCCGTGCAATGTTGCATGTGGAGCCCATTGGATCCGGATTACGCGATAACCGGCTCGTCCGATTTTACGCTGCGCGTTTGGAAGATTTCCGAGCAGAAGGTCGTATCGCCTCGTGAGAATGCCCAGGCGAAGCGTGTACGAACGAAGAAGAGCAGGAGCAAAAAACTGGCCAAAGACCCGACGAGCAAGTCCGTCGTGGAAGCGGAAACGCTCGAGGCCACGAACGAGGATACGACAGCAACGTCGGAGAGGGTAAATCCAGTCGTCGAAGTCGCCAGTGCCGAGCAGCAGAATGAGCCCAAAGTGAAGAGAGAACGATTAAAAAAAGTCTCATATCTCGCGGCTTACACGAAACGCTTGACCGACAAAACCGCCTTCGTAAATTCGCTTAGGGACCTCGTGGCCAAAGTACGAAAGTCCCAAACGATCACGGAGAACGGAACGAGCGGTGAAGTGGACAAGAGCCTCGACGACGCGATGCCGACGATTTTCGGCAGCCCCGACGAGATAACGACGATTTTGGACCAAGAGAGCGCATCGCACATGAGCCAGTCACGCTACACCGCAACGACCGAGATGAGCCTGTGGAACAACAATTTGCGAAAGAATTTGCAGGACGCGACGAGAGACAAGCGGCTCAACGATTTTTTGGTATCCCTCTCGGCTGGCCTCTCGATGAAAACGTGGCAGGAGACTTGCGAGGCTTACGCGACGCAATTGTTGTTCGAATCGAATCCCACGAAAGCAATCGCCTATCTGCTCTCCGTTCACAAGATTCATCGCGCCATCGAGATTTACGTTGATCAGCGAATGTACAAAGAGGCGTACGTTCTCGCGAGATGCCGAGTCGACGAGGAGGATCCAATATTCACGAGGATCCTCAACGAATGGGCCAATAGCGCTAGCCGACAGGGCAATTTCGAGGAGGCCGCACAGTGCTACGTGAAACTCGGCGATTTCGCCAAAGCCGCGAGATTTCTCGGTCGACGAAGCGACCTTGAGACTTTGGAAATTGCCGCGGAAATTGGCCAACTCGCTGGGGAGCCGGGACTCGCCGAGTCATTGGCCGAGCAAGCTTTCACCGAGGCGCTTCTCGCCTCGGATACCTCCGAGGCCCGACGACTCGTCGACAAATTCCCGGAGATACACCATCGTCGCGCGCAAATCGAAGCGTTCGAAGAACTACGAGGCGCCCTCGAGCGAGACGTTGATTCTTCGATGATCTCCGCGTGGCTCGAGAATGGAAGCAACGAGAATTTGTTGGCGAAATTACGAGGGAAATGCGACAATTGGCAGGAGGATTACTGCCAGGTACTCGCGAAAGCGACGAGCTTCGAGGTTGCCGAAAACGAGGCGATGCTGCGGTTCGCGACTAGTCATCATTTGGCCATGTACGCGATCGCGGACACGAGAGCAAAACAAATGGGCCATCTGGCTAACGCGCTCGGTGCTGTCTCACAGTACGAAATCGTTCATCCGAACAGAACGAGGGATGCTTTGGGAAGCTTGTTGATTCGCCTGATCGTCGCACTCGAGGCGGTCGGCCCCGGAAACGAGGGAAGCACGTTCGCCAAGGACGACTTCGCTGTGTGCAAAAGCTTGCGAGCTTTCTTGTGCTTCGCTCTACTCAATTGGCTCGCCGATCGCGGCGCGAGGGAATCCGAAAGTCTCGACAATGCGTTGAGACTCGTCGAAAAATTGTTGCCGGACGCCCTCGACGAACGGACCGTCAAGTACTCGTCGATCACGAACGAGGTCAACAAGCTGGAAGCTTCCATCGCTTCTGCGCTTGGTAAGAGTTGCGAAAATTTCATGCAAATGAGAAAGTTGCTGACTTTTCGGAAAGCCGGTTCAACCGGGTAGGGGAGACGGGCTGGTTCTGACATTTTCAACAAATTTACGTACTATATGTCGTCTTCGGAATTATTGGATATTTTTATCTATTTTTCATGTAAAGGAATTAAGCCACAGTAACGGGTATATAATCATGTGCGAATTTAACAACTTTTTTCGTTTGCAAAAGTGATTCACTCGTAAAATTAATTACACATCTATTTAGTATGAATATCAAGCTGTTAATTTTTTTTCTATGTACAAAATGACCGGCTACTAATATTTTCTTTTGTTGTCTTTTTTTTAGGCGCTCCGCGCCGTGACATTTAGCGTCCACAATTTATTACCTCGAACAAACAAAAATTCTTGTCAATCTACGTTAGAATACCTAGAGAAGTACGTACAGAATTTAAAAAATATTGTTTCATTCAAAAGTTGTAGGTATTTGAACTTAAGAAATGAATTTTCAGTGAAAAATTTCGTTATATAACTGCTCATAAACTGGTCATGAAATGAAAAGTTTTCGATTAAGCGGCCAGTCCACTTTGGAGCCACGAAAAATGCTATTTTCGCGATTTTTTTTGAGGATTTTATAAAGATATGAATATAAAAGTTGTTGGGCTTGATAAATAAAGTCTTGAAATACATTAAATAAACATTTTAATTCATTTTTATGCATTTTTAAGTACAAAAACTATAGTTTAACGTAACGCCTCAAAAATAGGTGGGCTAGGTAGCTCCATTACAACTCGGCAACGGCTTGTCTGAAACTAAAAAATCAAAGTCCATTAGATTCAGTATCACACCAGCTACAAAATGACCCTCGGATATAAAGTTTCAACAAAAAATAAAAAAATGGCAGATGAAAAACGAAAAAAGTTTTAAAAAGTGTTTTTTCCGCAATTTTTCGCAAAAAAAGAGTAAAAATCAAAATTTTAAAACCATCGAAGGTCATCTTGTTGCGAATCATGTTCACAATACGTGGTTCAAATTTCAAGAGACTCGGTTTATCAGTTTTAGAGATACGATGGAGCTAGATTTTGAAAACGTTGTTTCGAGAAAAACGCGCTCGAAGTTTATACTATGAAAAACTCTTACCTAAACTTAATCGGCAATTCCTGCACCGTACAAAATCCGTTCTGATTGCTCATTAACGTCGATTTCTTCAAGTCTTGCTTGCTTTCGATTTTTTGAAATTTTCAAAGTGGACTGGCCCCTTAAACTTGGGTCATGCTTTGTCCGCAACTCTTCTACGCCCCTGACGTATTCAACAGATACCAACAGTTTTCCCTTAGATTGAGTTTGAGGTTGGGAATTAATAGTGTGAGTTATACTCTCGAAGCCAGTTTTTCAAATTGTGCTCATTTCGATCTAAAAATAAAATGTTATTTGTTATATTATAAAGAGGGCCGCAACAAAATATATTTGTACATTTTTTTATTAAAGCAATTATATAGCTTGGTTTTTTCGTTTAGTAACAAAATTACAAGTAAACAAAAATATACATTTTGAGGAGATTTTACTTACTTTTTTCACTTTATTGAAAGTAAAAGCTTCTTGACGTCTTTGGCGAGACAAATTGATTTAATGTAAACAAATTACATGCAATTGGGGTGCGATTGTATTTTTAATAATTTACAATCAATCAGAATCTTCCTTTTTTCGCCTGTCTTCTTATCTTGTTTTCTTTGCAGGGCCTTTGACTTTACTTTTTTTTCTTTACCTTTTAGTACAGTCGTGCTGTATATTGGAATCGGAAAAAATTAGAAGAAGGCTAGTTTTTTTCAGGTGATTTTGTAGGTGCCGCAGGTGCTGAATCCAAGTTTGCCTATAAATCGGGGTGTAGGGTTTTTTTTGGGGATGAAAGGGGATGGGCGTGGATTAATGCCAAACTACAACCCCCACGAGGTTGGCGCCGGGAGACAAAATGTTCAGAAAAATCCGGGTTTTATTTTTATCCACAGCGCCGAAGTCGTGGAAGTTCATTTTGGGGGTGAAAAATTGGGGTGAAATTTTGAAAAATCAGTTTTCATTCGATAACTCTTTAGGAAAAATTCATACAATTTTTGTTCAAATAGGAACGTTGTAGCCCTTGAAAAGACGCGTCGATCGAGTATTTGATCATCCCTCTCCAATAATACCTTCACCCCCAAAAGAATTGTCGAAGTATAAAAAAAAATTGTTTATTGAATAACTCAAAAACAATCGATTTTTCGGGGATGGTTTGAATGTACGAAATGTAGCGAATAATTTTCTCTATATTTTCGTTCCTATGGACCACCCTTGAATTTTGCTATTTCGAACCTCTCTTCGCGGTTGAAAATGCAAAATGAAATTCTGGGACAACTATCGACCGAAAATAAAGAGATATAAGTTTCGCGCTGTGGACAAAAATATAGTTGAGGGTTCAAGCTACATATTCTTCCACGGCGGCGAATTCGTGCGGTCAATAGTTTTCCCAGAATTTCATTTTGAATTTTCGACCCCAGAGAGGGGTTGAAAAATCAAAATTCAAGGATCGCCCATAGAAACGACAATGTAGAGAAAATTATTCTCTATATTTCGTACATTTGAACCATACCCGAAAAACCGATTGTTTTTTAGTTATTCAATAAACAATTTTTGTTGGTATTTTAACCATTTTTTGGGGGGTGAAGATATTATGGGGAAGTGATGATCAAATACTCGATCGAGGCGTCTTCTCAAGGGCTACAACTTTCCCATTTGAACAAAAACTAAACGATTTTTTCCTAAAGAGTTATTGAATTAAAACCGATTTTTCAAATTTTCACCCCCAAAATGAACTTCTACGACTTCGGCGCTGTGGACAAAACTAAAGGTCGGATTTTTCTGCACATTTTGTCTCGCGGCGCCGATCTCGTAGGGGTTTCAGTTTGGCATTAATCCACCCCCATGTCCTTTCATCCCCTAAAAAAAAACCCTACACCCCGATTTTTAGGCAAACTTGGATTTAGCACCCGCGGCACCTACAAAATCACCTGTCAAAAAACTAGCCTTCTTCTAATTTTCTCCGAATCCGGCGGTTTCAGCGACAGCACGACTGTACTATTTATCGTTCTTCACTGGATATACTACATGGAGCACGTTGTTGTGACACGTCTCTACCTCCCCCGATATTAGTAACTCTCAGCAAAATTTCGCGATATTTTTAGGTTATCTACCCACGAAATATTGGTTTCAGCATATAAAGAACAACGTCAATGCATGTCATGACGCGAGCTTAATACTGTAATAATAATAGCGGCAGGTATAGTCCAATATTACCGAATACAAAAAAATTACAAATCTGCATTTATCTCCCACCAACGCACGGGACTCCCTGTCGCCAGATAGGTCACAAGCAGAGTTGGGCGTAATTCTATTTATAAATCCGAATACGAATTTATTCACATCGTGATTTTCATGTGAATATATATACAAATTTATTCATACTTCACTTATTTGAATTCACATGCATGCATAGAAATACAATTGTATTCACGAATATTCTAAATATACAAATAAATTCACACAAAAAATTGTGAATATTCACAAGAAATCCTGCGAATTAAAAAAATTTCACATCAAAATCTGTGAATGCAAATGTATTCACAAAAAACTGTAAATACAAAAAAATTCACAAAATAAGTTGTGATTTTTTTCGTATTTAAGACAAATTAAAATCAAATACACAATGATTAGATTAAAATTTACACCAAACGTGAGTTCTTACGTATTTTGAGAGAAAACATTGCGTCGAGACGACGAAATTTTTCCCAAAAAGTTGTGAGTTTTAAATATTACATTGTGAGTATGAAAAAAATCACAAAATGAGTTGTGAATTTCCTCAAATTGAAAAAAATTAAAATCGAATTCACGACAATTATATTAAAATTTACACCACAAGTGAGTTCTTACGTATTTTGAGAGAAAACATTGTGTCGAGGCAAAGAAATTTTCGCACAAAAAGTTTTGTGCAAAAATTTCTTTGCCTCGAGGCAATGTCTTCTCTCAAAATACGTACGAATTCACTTTTGGTGTAAATTTTAATCTAATCATTGTGAATTTGATTTTAATTTGTCTTAAATACGAAAAAACTCACAACTTATTTTGTGATTTTTTTTTGTATTTACAATTTTTTGTGAATACAGTGCATACAGTGAATACAGTGCATTGACAGATTGTGATGTGAATTTTTTTAATTCACAGGATTCTTTGTGAATATTCACATTTTTTGTGAATATTCACAATTTTTCTGTGAATTTATTCGTATGTTCAGAATACTTGTGAATACAATTGTATTTGTATGCATCCATGTGAATACAAATAAGTGAAGTATGAATAAATTTGTATTTATATTGACATGAAAATCACGATGTGAATAAATTCATATTCGTATTTATAAATAGAATTACGCCCAACTCTGGTCACAACTAGTCCACGTGACGCGAAACGTTGCCTCATGTTCCCTCTCTTACTGACATTTCTGTAGCTTCACTCCTCGATCGAAAATTTCCGCTGAAACTTTTAACCCCTGCAACATCCAGCCCGTCCCTCCTACACTGCAACGACGCCCAATGTGATTGAGAAAAATGTTCCTCAGTGTCTTTCTCTTTCCAGGCAAATCGCAAAAAGCCGACGACGAAAAGGATGCCGTGGAAGACGAGTCGGTACTCCTGGCGAGATTGGATCACATAAGAAGCGAAAACAAACTTTTTGCCGAAGAGCGCGTGTGCGCTCCGAGCCCGTTGCTCGCTTTCATCAAAGCAACGCAACTTTCGGTGATCTTGCCGGACGCGGACAAGAGGGACCGTTTCGCGAGAATCGTGTCGGAGACGTGGACGAGAGCCATGTCTCTGTGAATCAGTATTACTCAGTTTAATCAGCTGTACCGAAAACTGGAAGATAAAAATCTAGAAATTTATTTTCGTAAGAAACCTTTTGTACAATCGAATCAGTTTTTCTTCTTCTCATTTTTTTTTTCGCAGCAAGTATAGCGCCTAACGTTCGGTGGACTGTTTTCATTTGGCGTTTATTCGCCAGAAGAAGAGTTCGCGATCGTTTGCCGCGCATAGATAAGGCAATTTGTGATGCCACGTGATACCACCGACCAGATGAACTTTGCCGCACATTACGACCTGTTTGGTGCGCAAATTCGTCACTTTGACGAGATTGTCGGGTCGACCGAGGCTGGCGACGAGATTCTCGTTGCTTTTCGCAAATTTCACGGACAAACCACCCTCGACGTGGGGCGTACAACTTTCCGTGGGCCGACTGGGCCTCGAGACGTCCCAGAGCAAAAGTTCACCGGCTGCCAGACAGACGACCTTGAGAGGATTCGGTCCCCAGTCGGCGCAGGTCAACGGTAGAGATCCAGCGTCCAGGGACATTATCGCCTGCTGACTTCTCACGTTGTACATGTGTATCAGACTGTTCTTCTCGGCTACTAGCAATTTGCCGGACTCCTCGCTGTGCCAGCACACGCTCATGCCCGGCGAGGTCAGATAAAAACTCGTCACGTATTTCTGCTCCTCTTTCACTGCCCAGAGCTTGCACGTGTGGTCGTCCGACACCGAGGCCAAGAGCTCGCCCTCCGACTCGTACGATATGTCGTTTATGTAATCCGTGTGGCCCTCCAACATCTGAAAGTTTCGTCGTTGTTATTCCGATCATCAAATATCGAAAGTTTTTTTTTTATCAGGTACGCGGAAGTCGGTTTTTTTTAAATTTCAATTGCGACTAAATGTCACGTGATCGGATCAGGTCGGTGGCGTAACGATTTTGCTTCTCGAAGCACAATGGAAAAAGTTTCGTAGATTGATCCGAGGGATGAGCAAGGCTAGTAGTCCGGAACGAAACGCAATACAAAGCGACGGAAAGGATATTTTCCTCATTCGATTGCCCTTAACGTTTGTCGACCAGTTTTCCTGCCCAAAGACTCGTGACGCGAAGAAAGAAAATAATTTTGTTTGCTATCAATCCTTGTAGGACACAGGGCCATTCCGAATGAAGCTAAAGTTTGCGTTGTTTGAGAATGCAAGGATTTTTTGCTAAGTTTTCATTCCTTTGTTTTTATCGTTCTGTTTTTTTTGCGAATTGATGGTCATAAATCTCTGCGTGAAGACGTTTGGAGAATTTTACACCCTAAAGCGGCAAAAAAAATTAATTTTCGTCGCACTCCCAACGATGTAAACTTCAACGCTTATCATTCTGACCCCAGGACTGTCATGCAGGGAAGGGTCTCGGTCCCACAATGCTTATCTCTACGACGCCTGCAAGTCCGTTTTTCAACTGTACAATGACTTATCTCTCATCTGTACAAACTCGGCAATCCACCAACTGTGTACAAGAGTCCCAAGTTTGCAATATTGAACCTCTACAACGATCTAGCCTTATGATCATCCCTACAACGCATTTATTCGGATTTGTATCAACTACACAATGAGGCATTTGCAATATGCTCCAATTCTACAATGTATCAACTCTACAAGAACTTTGAGTACTCAACGTTCAGCTGGGCAATATTGTTAACTCTACAACAGCAGGTATATCAGGTGTATCAATTGAAGAAGAGATATATATTAGCCCATTAACGCCCAAGCGACTATGTTCGAACACTTGAGAGAAAAAGGATGTTTTTTGCAGTGTACACCAGAAATAATGTCACCCTATAAGTAAAATCGCCCGTTCTTTTGATTTATGGCATCATCTTTGACTTGTGACCCTTCCTAAGGGCTGAAAAAGGGTTTTAACTTGAAAATCGGGGTAAAATAAAAACATTCTTTTTTTTCAGCGATGGGTAGGTAGTAAAAGCATTGACAGTGCCCTATTTTGCTCACTCTGCTCAATGGTGGTTAATTTCATCACATTTTCAGCGATTAAAAATATTTTTCATACATTTGTCCACGAATATTTTGATTTTCCCCCCTTTTCGCCCCTTTTCGATGATAAAAATAATGATGCTCAAGTCTGCAACGTTGGAATGCAACGAAAATTCTTCTATATATTTATATTTCGTAATTTTTTTACCATCTAACGTCTTTGTTTCTTGATTTAGGTTGTGCATCCCTAAAAATGACATTCGAAAATGTTTCCATGATTTTTGTGGCTTTAATGCCGTATAAAAAACTCGGGCAATACGAAAAAAAATGTCATTTCGTTGCATCCCAACGATGCAAACTACAATACCATTAAAAATAAGGAAATGAAAGAACAATTCGTTGCGTACCAACAATGCAAATTTCAAGCCGATCTTTTTAACTGAAACCCTGCAGCCTTAAAATTCAATTAATTACCAACATGAAATGCCTCCACATATTCTTTTCAAGTATAGAGTTCTCGAGGATTTTAAGAGGTTAGGCTACTGTGAAAATTGAAAACGGATAATCGCTTTAGGCAACTCAATATGCAGAGGAAGGTCCAACATATGGTGCAAGAATGGCAGATTGATGGTAAACTTCTTAATACAACGCTAGAAGTGCTAGTAAAACTTTTAACGTGTTTTGCTCGAAACATTGTTTTTCAAAACGGTGGATGCGATTTCTCTACACCTAATGAACGTATTTACTCGAAATTTGGTACACTTATTCAGTGTAATAGTGGTTTGGTTTAGACTGACGTTTTTTTTCTCAACATTATTTTTTCAATAGTTATTAATGTCATTTATCATCGAAAAAAAATTCAAATTTTTTTGCTGGTTCAAACACGATTACGAAAAAAGGTCGGTCAAGTCTTAGCCAATATTATGTATTAAAAAAAAAAAAACTTTTCGTTACGGAACCGGTCAGTTCGAAAGTCCTTCACGAGATTGTGTATAGCTTCTTCAATTATTATTTTTTATGGAATTTGGCCCACAACTTTGTTAATGTACAACCGTTTTTCAATCATCTTATACCTGCAAAATTAAGGGGCCAGTCCACTTTGAAAATTTCAAAAAATTGCAAGCAAATAAGACTTGAAGAAATCGACGATGATGAGCAATCAGAAGGGATTTTGTACAGTGCAGGAATTGCCGATTGAGTTTAGGTAGGAGTTTTTCATAGTATAAACTTCGCGTTTTTCTCGAAACATCGTTTTCAAAATCTAGCTCCATCGTATCTCTAAAACTAATAAACCGATTCTCTTGAAATTTGAACCGCATATTGTTCACATGATTCGCAACAAGATGACCCTCGATGGTTAAACATATTTCATTTTTACTCTTTTTTTTTGAAAAACTGAAAAAACGCTTTTTTATCGTTTTTCATCTACCATTTTTTTATTTTTTGATAAAACTTTATATCTGAGGGTCATTTTGTAGCTGGTGTCACACTGAATCTAATGGACTTTGACTTTTTTGTTTCAGACAAGCCGTTGCCGAGTTGTGATGGAGCTACCTACCTAGCCCACCTATTTTTGAGGCGTTACGTTAAACTATAGTTTTTGTACTTAAAAATGAATAAAAATGAATTCAATTTTTAAAAAATTTATTTCAGGCATCCACGTCACTTCAGCCAGTAAAAAAAAATCCGCAAATAATTTTGAAAAATCGAGTTACTTTATTGAAAAATATTCACCGTGTCGACATTTTTTTAAAATTGCTGACGTTTTTTCTCGTTGATTACTATTTTTTAATATTTTTAAATTCAAATGGCTGTATCTTTGGCAGGACTTGACGTATTTACATTCGTAAAAAACGAAAATGTGCGTCTTTTTCTAGCCTTCCAGAAAAAAATCAATCTAGATTTTATTGAGCAAGTCGAACGTCCGTTTCAGGGAAAAATATGCAAAAAGATTTTTTCTCTCAAGGAAAAACGCTCGTTATTTCATTTTTAAGAATTTCTCCGAATTGTGAATACGAAAAACCGATTTTTGGTATTTTTTATATTATGGGATTCCTAAACACCGTGAAGTAACAGCTATTTTTTTTACATTTTTTTATTAATATTCGATTGAAGAGTGTGGAGCACTCGCTGTATGTTTACCAGGTTTTTGAAATACATATGACATATATGCCATATGTATTCCAGCCTTGGAGTGCTCCACACTCTTTAATCGAATATTAATAAAAGAATCCCAAAATATAAAAAATACCAAAAAACCGTTTTTCGTATTTACAATTCGGGGAAATTAAAAAAAAAAATAACGAGTGTCTTTCCTTGCGAAAAAAAATATTTTTGCATATTTTGTCCTGAAACGGACGTTCGACTTGCTCAATAAAATCTAAATTAATTTTTTTCTGCAAGGCTATAAAAAGACGCACATTTTCGTTTTTTACGAATGTAAATACGTCAAATCCGGCCAAAGATACAGCCATTTGAATGGAAAAATCTTAAAAAATGGTAATCAACGAGAAAAAAGAATTTTTCTCTTTAATTTCGACACAGTGAATATTTTTAAATAAAGTAATTCGATTTGTCAAAATTATTTGTGGATTTTTTTTCACTGGCTGAAGTGACGTGGATGCCTCATTTTAAGACTGTAATTATCAAGCCCAACAACTTTTATGTTCATATCTTTTATAAGAATCCTCAAAAAAAATCCCGGAAATAACCTTTTTTTTCGTGGCTCCAAAGTGGACAGGCCCCTTAAATTTTCCAAATAACTGATTTTTGGGTCTTTACAGTAGCCAAACCCCGTTAAAACTGAAAAACCCTCTTTATTCTGAAAGACCAGCCCCAGGTAGGAATCCTGTTCGTTTTTGAAGAAAAAAATTTGCGAGCATCACTCTCACAATCGTTACGGTGTTGAAAAATTCCAATGTATCCTTGCCTCGTAAACGTGAGCGTCGTTTAGATTGCTATTGTAAAGCCTGATTTTGAAGTCGGCGCCGGCGACACAGAACGACACGACTTTTGGCACTACGCTCAGCGAGGTGTCCGGACTCCACGCCATGGCGTGAACTCTCGTGTCGTGATGAAAAGTTCTGATCGGCTTGTAGGAAATATCCTCCACAAGCTCATCCTCCTCCTGGAACGAGAGAAGAGAACGTGAAGACGGTGTCACGAACGGGAGATTCGTTTGTGTGGGTGGATTGACGAATTACCTGAAACTTGATCGTTCCAACGACGATTTCTTCGCCCAGAGCTATGCATACGAGATGCTGCGACCACTCGTAGGGGGACAGCTCGACGCAGTATATTTGTTCAGAAAAGCTAAGCTTCGAAGTTGGCGGACTCACCAGAGCTTCGTCCATCGTTATGCGCGGGCGACAAAATAAATAAATAAATAACGAAATGACTTACAACACTGACACGTGTAACCGGCGAAAAAAAATTATAAATTCACCGACATAACCTCAATTGTGCGAATTTCGCGATTAAAATCGGCTTTGTGAAGCTAGCTTTGCGATTCTGACATCTCAAGCTTTTTAATAGTTTCTAAGCTCGTTCGTCCTGTTCGCTGAAGCCGATTTCAATCTCAATCTCATTTATAATCTCGAGCACGATATACGCGGGTACGGTACGCACAGATATTGTGAGGTTAGATTATCATATTTGAAAAATGGTGACAATGTAAGACGCTAGATAAAAACAGACCGGGAATAGCGGAAAAGTTACTAAAGGAAGAGTCGCCAAAATGTGCGGGCTGAGAGCTTCGAGTTTTCACCGCGAGCGGCGCGATTGTTGCGCGTGAACGAACCAAGTAGGGTATGAATATCGGAATCTCTGAAGGATTTTTCCGATATTGAATAAGGTAGTCGGCCCTTCTGTAACTCGATAACGACAGTTTTCGCTATCGTTAGCTAGCGACAGCCAATAAGAGCCTCCCTTTCTTTTGTAATCGTGCATGCGATTGGCTGTCACTAGCTAACGATAGCGAAAACTGTCGCTACCGAGATACAGAATAGGCCCACAGTAGCCGTCAGGGTCCTAGTGATCGTCATGTTTACGCATTAAATACGTATTTTAAGATAAAAATCAGTCCTTCGTGCAGATCTGCGGTATATTAGCTTCCTGGAGGTATTTACCATGTTGTATTACATTTTCACACCCGTAAGTATACGTATAAAAGAATAATCAAATTAAATATATTCCGCTACGACGTCTAGCTGTCATTTCGGCCGAATACTTTATTAGGAGGTCCACGTGAACCATGTTACATCTCGGGTGCCGAGCGAGAAGCTCGTGCTTGCTTCTGAGCCGCACCGGAAGTGGCGTCGCTCTCGTCAGTCCTCATCGTGTGTCGCGTTGGCCGAGTGGGGATAAGACAGTTCCCCGAAACATACATAATCCCGGGAGTTTTTTCGGGGGCTCGCGATCAAGCGAAGGGGTGAAAAATAAAGATACAAACATTTCAGTTAAACAAAAACTCTCGGACTAAGTGTCAAGATGGTTTTGGCCGATTTGGGACGTAAGATAACGTCCGCTCTGCGGTCGTTGAGCAATGCAACTGTCATCAACGAGGAGGTACGAAATTTTCTCTCTCTCTCTCTCTCCCTTGTCGTCGTCTCTGTAAACAGATGGACTTTAATTCGTACTGTTATTATTATAAATACGAATTGTCGAAACGATCGTAAAATCGTCGACCACTCGAGCGTAATCGCGAAATGAAAACACGAATTGTCACGCGGCCAACTTGCGTCAATTCTGATATGACTATGCTCTTTTTTTCCACTCTGCACCGCCTGCCCTTTTTCCCCTCCGACAGGTATTGAACTCTATGCTGAAAGAGATATGCGCCGCGTTGCTAGAGGCCGACGTCAACATACGCCTGGTGAAGAAACTTCGCGAGAATGTGCGCATGGTCATCGACTTTGACGACATGGCGGGAGGCCTCAACAAAAGGCGGATGATACAAAGCGCCGTCTTCAAGGAACTCGTCAAGGTTCGTTCGGCGCATTATCCGGCGAGCAATCGTCTCGCCTGTTTGTTCTGTCGGCGTTTATGATCTTTGACGGACATTGTCGCCAAACGCAGCTCATCGATCCCGGAGTCAAGCCTTATCTTCCGGTGAAAGGCAGACCCAACGTCATTATGTTCGTCGGTCTTCAAGGATCTGGAAAAACCACTTCCTGTACCAAACTCGCTTATCACTATCTGAAGAAGAATTGGAAAGCCTGTCTGGTATGCGCGGATACATTTCGCGCCGGAGCTTATGATCAGATCAAACAAAACGCCACTAAAGCTAGGATACCGTTCTACGGAAGGTAAATTAATACACGGGATTACCATTTATAGTTTATTTCATTATAAAGGTACCGGAGGGTGAACTTACGAGCTTTGGGACTTCCTTTTACTTTTCCTCTAAACTGCTTCCGTTATTTTCACTTTCCGGGAGTTTCCTGGGTGACTTAGCAAATGTGTGGAATGCAGGCAACCATACGAGAGTAGGCCCTGGTGTGGCTGCTTTACATGGAGATCGCTGTAGCTCGACGAGTATGACATTGAAGTTTGCATCGGAACTCAGCGATTGTTTTTATTTCATTTTTATTATTACTCGAAATCTTTTTTGCAACTTGAAGTCGCGAATCTATAATGGGAATACGTAAAAACGTACCGATGATTTTTTTAGCTCATATCGGTTGAAAAGACTCAATGAAAGGGCATGAATTTTCGTTGCAATCCAATTATGCAAACTTTGAGGTCATCGCCGAGCGTGCATCTTCTATGATATTGAAGTTTGCATCGTTGGATCGCAACGAAAGTTTAGTAGACAGACATTTTTTGAGCAAATTTAAAATGGAAAAATCGCTCAACCGTTTTTTAGGATTTTTATGAAAAATGTACAGCCCAAGCTTGCAGGATAAGAATTCGGATGATGAAAAAATTGAGGAAAATTAACAATTTTGGTTGTATTCCAATGATGCAAACTTCAACACCTTCTTCTGCTGTTGGTTCCTTGGCATTAACCCTGTGGATGCTGGGTCTTTGAAAAATTACAAGCCACCCGTTTTTCCGCGTCTTTGACTGTACTTCAATTTTTATCAACGACGGTTTCCAACTTTGGACTTTGGCAATTTGTGAGCCATGTTGTAGACGCTTTCAGAAGTAAGCCTGGATTTTTTTCACATCGTTTGGAAGCCTATTTAATTTCGAAAATATAAATGTTCACTAAAAGACACAGGCACACTGTGTCTCGAACAATAAAGTGTGCACACAGAGGGTTAATAATGTAATCATTGTCAGCATTAACATTACTATACAATTGTACTATTTATTTGTCCGTTTCTCCATGTTTACGCTATTAATATTAATTATTCAATTCGTGTTTATTATTGTTCTATGTTTATTGGTTCTTACATTTAAAAAATATATATATTTCAACCTTTACAGCTCCATCGTACGAGGTCCTTTCCCTTTTACGTGCCCACCTTATTCCATTTTACGAGCTTTTATTTAACTTGATTTTCTGTGAGATGCAAAACGGAATATCGATATTTCACCCACTTCCCGACTACTTAGAGCTCTGAAATTTTGCAAACATATATCAAAAAGGTGACATATCATGATTCAACTTTCAAGAATTCTTTTTTTTTTCAATTTTTCGTGTAAAATTAGTGATATCTAATCATCCATATAAAATCTCACTAACACATACAAACAAATTCGTAGCCAACTGTGTTTGTATGTGAAAAGTTTATATGCAGCGATTAGTCGTAAGTTCAATTCCAATTAAAGTCTTTGTTATTTTTTTACAAGCATTCCCTGTTCCCAACGTAAAAACTCGTAAACTAGTAAAATCAATTGAAGACTGAAAAGTAGAACATAATTTATAGGTAAAATAAATATTAAAAAAAACAAGCATTTATTTAATATACGAAAAAGTAGAACTTTTTTTTACCGCGTCACCATGTGACTATAAATAAAAGCTTGGGGCGCTCAAAATTGAGACGTATAATCTTCAATTTACATAAATCCGTTAACATATCAACTGTATTTAACTTACTGTAAAACAACCTCAGATTTCTCAAATAAAAATCCTGAAACTGAGTATAAACGTGTGATAATAATTTTTCTAATTACTATTGTGCCAAATTAAATGCGGTTAATAAAACTGTATTAATCAAATTTATCAAACATTTTAAAAGTTCAGCGCCCTGAGCCTTTATTTATAGTCACATATAGGTGACATGGTAAAAAAAAAGTTATTTTCTACCCTTTAGTACATTAAATAAAAGCTTGTTTTTAAAAAATACTTTTTTTACGTACAAATTATATTAATTCGTGTTTACTATTGTTCTTTATTTATTGGTTCTTACATTTATTTATACTTTTTATTTTGTCTATACATTCTTTATGCTATTGATCTTCGCTTTACAAATTCGTATTGCCTTCAAATTTCTACTATATATTGCTTACAAATTTCTTCATGCTCTATCAGTATTCATTTGTTCATTAAATGTTTTTTCACTGTGCCAGATGCATCAACGTCAATTATTATCAACGAAAATTCAATCAGCCTCCATTACTGTGGTCTTCATTTATTGATTCTTACATCTATGTATTGTGTATGCACAATCATTTACTCACTATTCATTCCGTAGGCGTTATCGAGGAGCAAGCGCGATTAGGAAAATCTGCCGAATCGATAACCATAGAATTGTTCTCTTTCCAGCTACACGGAAGTAGACCCCGTTGTCATTGCTCAAGACGGTGTGGACATGTTCAAAAAGGAGGGGTACGAAATCATAATTGTAGATACAAGCGGTAGGCACAAGCAGGAGGAATCCTTGTTCGAGGAAATGTTGCAAGTTTCTAACGCCGTTGTAAGTATTGTTTAATTGGACCTTTCCTGGAGTCGAAAGTCCAGAAAGAACGAGCTCGTTGAATAATCATGTTTTTCATTTTTTAGTCATGTTTGTGGTTTTTACTCACAAAATATGGTAATTTGGGAGGGAAAAAATAGTTTGAGTACAATTATGCTAAATTAGCATTATCATTATTATTGATTCGTTACTAAGGTCAGCCGGAGCCTTAAGGGGTTAAGCTACTGTGAAAACCCGGAGATCAGGGGGATTTAGAAATATTAATTTTGAAGGAATGAGTAAGTGGATAGAAAAACGCTAAAAAAAAGTAAGGTGATTGAAGAACGTGGTCTCGAGAAGAACGCGTTCAAAGTTTGACTAGCAGTTCTATCGTTGTAATAATAAGTTTACCTTGAACCTGCGATTCCTGTAGTGTTCGTCATTTCCACAGTAGCCTAACCCCTTAAAACGACATTATTGATCCGGAGCGAAGAAGCACCGAGTTATTCTTCAAATTTCATGATCAAACATCTTCATTTTGTGCCGATTCTGTGTCTTTGTTCCTTTCGGCCATTTTTAGGCACGGATATTCATTTTGTGGAGACCCAACTCTTCGCATTTCTGCAAAACTCAGGTGTATTTGTTTTTTCAGCAACCGGATAACATAATATTCGTGATGGATGCGACGATAGGTCAGGCTTGCGAGGCACAAGCGAAAGCTTTCAAAGAACGGGTCAACGTCGGATCCATCATAATAACGAAGCTCGACGGACACGCCAAGGGTGGTGGTGCTTTGTCAGCGTAAGTATTTCCCTCCTCCGTCGCTCTTTCAACCGTATATTTCAGTGATCTAATTTTTCGGGTCAAAATTCAGCGTCGCCGCGACCCAGAGCCCGGTGATATTTATCGGCACGGGCGAGCACATAGACGATCTCGAGCCCTTCAAGACGAAGCCGTTTATCAGTAAATTATTGGGCATGGGCGACATCGAGGGTCTCATCGACAAGGTCAACGAACTCAATCTCGATGACAACGAGGAATTGTTGGAAAAAATTAAACACGGCCAATTCACACTTCGCGACATGTACGAGCAATTCCAGAACATAATGAAGATGGGCCCGTTCTCACAAATTATGGTGAGTAAAAATGAGATTGAAATGAAGGGATCATTACAGTCTAACGAGTCGAAAAATAGCTGATTTACGCGATTTTTTTTCCATGCGTAAAATACGCTAATCAGTCTAATTTTTTTTATCTAATCAAGGCACTCGTGAAGAACAGATAATCATTTTTTAAACGTTTATTTTTATTTTTTTACATTTTTTTTAACGGTTGAAAATGTCTTCGAAACAAAGGGGTCCTCACGGTGTAAACGGTTGAAGCCGTAAATATTAACTGAAACAAAATTTTTAAAAAGATTATTAATAAGTATGAAAGCTATGGAGGTTTTGGGGGAGTTTTTTTACATCAAAATTGACAAAATGGCGGCGGTTTGAAAAAATATTGAATTTAGCCCATTTTTACGAGTTTTTCGTTGAAAAAAAATATGAAGATTTCAAACAAAAAAAAGCTCCCATAGCAAGATAAAGTTTTGAAAGACGACATTTCGAGAAAAAAAACGCGTCCGGCCGCGCCATGTCTCACGCAGGTGGTCGAATCCCTTTTTCCGAGAAAGGCTGTAGCAAGCCGGGATAATTCGGATTTCGCCCCAAAAATTGAACAGCATGTTTAACCCTAGGACCGTACACTATCTGTACAAAACGAATAACCTACACTGGGGTTACGCACACCCCAGTACTTCAAATCAACGCTGCTAACGAACTTTTTGTCGTAGAGAGTTTTTTTTTTAATCGAACGCTCGAAAACTGACGATTAGAACAGACTTTGCGAGAAAAACCTCATATGAATGTTTCACCATGAGAAATGGGATTGAACAAAGCAAGAAAAATATTTTAGCATATCTCACTAAAAATAATTTTAAAAAGCATCGCACTTTTTGTTCGCGTATGTTGGACAATTTCTTCGTTGATTCTCGAAAAAGACCGTATGGACCAAGCTTAAAAAAATTATAAACAAAATATTCGAAGTTCTTGGAGAATTCCACAAGTGGTAAAGATGGCACTTTAAAAAAAAATTGAATATGTTTCAGCGTGGTTTCTTCAGGGAAAAAGTGTAGATAAATGTTTAAAAAAAAATGATTTTATGTCAAAAAAGTGTTTTCTATTTCAAAAAACATATTGAAGGATATTGAGCTGATTATACATTGAATTATTTTTAAAATAATTCATTTAGCTCAAGGTACAGGCTACAGAACAGCGTTTGCATAATAGTACTGAAAAAATCGCCACAGGTAGTTTGACATGGGATATTAGAAATGAAAGCAAAAGAAACGTATACCGTAGTAACAAATGCAGAAATGTAGATTTGTTCGTTGTAAATTCAGTTCGGTGCGCATCGAGAGCACTGCATCGAGCGATGATCTTGGCAACGCGGGAATCGGCATTCAAGGTTTCGTCAGATGACAAAAGATACCACACTACAACTTCGCTCCTTACACTGGCTCCGGCCCTTACGCCACCGGCATATTCATCTTATGAGCAGCAGATGTAATGCGAGAGCGAGGAGCAGGAGGGTCGAGTGACCATTTGTATCGGTTTTTCCCATGCAGAAATTTACTCCGAGTACCAGCGAGATCAGATTAGGATGTACGAATCACTTTTATTCTGTCCGCTTTTCGTGCGATCATGCCATCGTCGCTGTCTGCACCGTTACTGGCAGAATCCCGTTCTCCTTCTAAAGAATCTTCATCGGAACCTTCCAATTCTTCTTCATGTTCTGATTCACTATCAGTCGAGTCGTCCTGAGGTTCGTCTTCATTGTTGTGCGCCTGCAGCACCCTCCGGACCTCCTCCGCCTTTCGTACTCGCCACCTCGTCCGCACGACTTTATTCTAATTAAAAAAAATCAGAATAGTATAAAAACGTTCATAATGTAATTTCTATTAATGTCACACTGATTTTATAAGGATAACTAACAAAAAACCATGGAAATAATTATATACTTACACAGAGCAAAACATCGCAAAAAGGGTGGGATTACGCTAATCCCAGGCTCGATCCCAGGCTCTCGAAGAACGTTCACTACGTCACGTCCAAACTATAACTGACGGTTATTCCTGCACGAACCTGCTCTAGACCGTCCCCCCTCCTAATGCGATCGATATTTTCACGTGACTACCCAAACTGCCGGATCGCCAGGGCCCCAAAAATGATGTGGGCTTTGGGGTACCCATGTGTAGGGTCGTAGGGTTAAAACCGTCTATACTATCGGATAATGCGAGAAAAAAAAACGATTTTTTGAAAATTATACACTGTGACGATCCCTTCAACGAAAGCGTTTCCCAAATATGACTTTATTTTCGCGAAAAATGGACAAGGAGAATATGGACAATAATTCAAATGTGTTTGACCCTACAGGGCATGATTCCGGGCTTCAGTCAAGACTTCATGTCGAAAGGAACGGAGCAAGAGTCGATGGCGAGGCTGAAGCGCCTTATGACGATAATGGACAGTATGAACGACGCCGAGTTGGACAGCAGGGACGGCGCAAAATTGTTCAGCAAGCAGCCCGGTAGAGTCGTGCGATTGGCCCGTGGCTCCGGTGTGACGGAGTCGGAGGTCAAGGACATGATATCCCAGTACACCAAGTTCGCGGCGGTCGTGAAGAAAATGGGCGGTATCAAGGGATTGTTCAAGGGCGGCGATGCCATAAAGAACGTCAATCCGAATCAAATGGCGAAGTTGAATCAGCAAATGGCCAAGATGATGGATCCTCGAGTGCTTCATCAAATGGGTGAGTGTACAACGTCATGGTTGTTACGCATCATTCGCTCAGAAATTCCCTGTCTTTTTCAGCTTTTCCACACAAGTTTTGCAAATATTCCAGGCAGTTTAGGGTCAGATGAAGAACACTTTGTTTTCATCGAATATATTTCTCAATTCGATTCTTACATTGAAAAATGATGTTGAATTGCGTAACATAATTTTTTCTAAGATCAAATGAGGAGCTGGCGAACAAAACCGCACTTGTCCAGACCACGATACATTTTTTATTTCTCTTTTTTTTTGCTTAAAAACTGCCTTTCCGCTCAAAAAAGGCAGTTTTCCACAAATTTTGAAATTTTTAGGGTCGGATTTGATTCAAAATATTTCGGGAGCTAATAAAGATGGGCTCGAAAAATACGAAAAAATTAAATTAACAAATGTTAACGAAGTGTGGACAAGTCCAGTTTTGTTCGCCAGCTCCTCAAATATGAAAATGTTAAATATTGAAATAAAAAATAAAAAGACCCCACAATTCGAAAAATAATTTAAACACGGTATAGTAAAAAATACATTATAAACAGAAATTTTTATGTCGGTGCCAATAAATAGAAAATAAATATAAACATTTATCTACAATAATAACTGTGTGGCGTTGTATCGACAAAACGAATGCAAATGTATAAAGCTTTAGATTAAATTAGTTTCTAATTTTTGATGTTTCAATGTTTGGCACTGACATAACTTTTTTTGTATACAATGAAAAATAATATGAATATTAAAAATGTGAAAAAACAATTATTTCAATACTTTTTAGTTTTCATTTCAGTCGCTTTCATTTTTCGTAATTCTTGCAAAAAGTAAATTCTGGAATAATTCTCGAGGATCTTCAAAATTGCCCGAGTTTTTCCGGATTTCTCTGATTTCCATATGCGTAACAACCATGAACGTAATTCGTGTTTTCGTATCGTGCTTCAACGGCGAACGATGTGGAATGTTTCTTTGTTTTTCGATCAGGCGGTATGTCGGGCCTTCAAAACATGATGAAGCAACTCCAGCAGGGTGGCGCGGGCGGCTTGGGCAATCTGATGGGCGGTTTTGGCAGCAAATCTTGAGATGAGCCACCGGGCAGTACGACCGCTGCCTTGAGCAATTCTCACTCTCAACAGACCAGGAGACAGAATCGAATTTAAAGGCGAGGAGACGGAGAGGAGAGACAGAGAGATTGAGAGAGAGCAGAAACAACAAAAGCTGGAGAAGATAAATCGCCCGTGCTCGTTCAACGACTCGATCATCCGGCCATCTTTTCCCAGATCCTCACGAGCGTTAAACTATATCGACGAGATTATTATTCTGATCTTCCCTCTCCCTCTCTTCTCGTTTTGCCTTTCATTTCTCTATCGGTTGAAAAATTCCACCGATCCGATTATACGGAAATTCATTCTGTTGGAAAAGTGTTTGGGTGCGTAGGGTTTTAAAATGCAGTGCGGGAGTCGTAACTCCGAGGACTCGTTGCCACCTTCGTGGCCGGTTCGTCGCACGAACCGATCGTAAATTATGTTCAAGCCTGCGGATCTTCATTCCCCCAATGACCGCCTTAGACCGGTGATTATTATACTCGCACAGGCGACTCTCCGAGGCGTGATTAGAGCCTCCGATGCTCGTCCACAACAACAGAATCATGTTATCGCGTCTTTACCGAAGAATTTTGTAAATAAATTATTACATTATACAGAGAATGGCAAGAATCGATTAATTGATGCGCCGCAACGAATTTCGCCCCTTCGTCCCCCAAGTGAACCGAAAAAACGAACTTTGTCGTCCAATACTTTTGAGGCGGGATATACATTTGGACAGGACAAAAATAAGCAATATTGAGGGATTTTTTAAACTAAGATATCATTATTCTACAATTATCAAACTTTAGGCATACTTTAATAGTCTATTTAAGTATACGAAACCATTTTTTATAATTAATTCATCATCGAAATGGCGGAGCTGTGGCAGAGTGTTACAGCAAGGTCGCCGCGGGAGTTGCGAATCGGCGTGCAGTCTAGCTTCCCGTAGACTTTGATTTGCAAAAAAGTTCAAACATTTTTTCACTTAGAACATGCATAGTATCTATGTTACGGTAATTAAAATGAAGAAAATGCAAACTTGAGAAAATGTCACGCATTTACAAAAAAATCAACATTTCACGCAACATTTCTGTAAAATGTGGATTAAAAAAGGTCGTTTTTTTTTTCAATTTTTCAAAAACAATTTTCGTCCAGTAGAAGGTACCAATATTATCAATATTTCTACCAAGTTTTAACTCAATCGGCTTAATAGTTTTTGCGTAATCCTGCACGCCAATTTCGATAATGCAGTTTTGAGAAAAACTCGTTTGAAGTTCACGCCCGCTTCGAATCCGAGCGGTGAGGCACAGTGTTGACGGGCTGTAACGTTGGAAGTTTTTCGAATTTCGCTTAGAAACTGGGATAATATTCTACATATATAGTTCTATCATTTAAAGAAAAAAAAAAGAAATCGATTTTTGGATCGTTGTAAATGTATATCCCACCCCAAGGAGTCAGGCCACTCTAGAATTTTCGAAAAATCGATTTTTTTTCATGGTCCCCTAGGACCTCAAAAATGATGTCCCAAAGGATTATGGCCGGGAAAAATCTCTAAGTACTCGGTTTTCGAATTATCGTACAAGGCCGCCTGGTCTGCAGCGAGCTACTCAAAACTTCAAACGCGTTTATCTCAAAACTGCGTTTTTTAAGTTGGCCGGAAACATAACTCGGAGTTTTTCTGAAAAAAAAATCCCCAAAAAGCATAAGGTCTTAATAAAGTCACAGTACGGTCACGACCCGCAAATCAGGGTTATTAAAAAAAATTGAAGACCTAAGATAATTGAAAAATCGTTTGAATGTTTATTTATATGTACATTAACGAAGTTGTGTACCAACTTTCATAGAAAATATTAATAATTAAAGTTATAAACAATCTCGTGAAGGACCTTTGAACGTGAGGGGCTCAACAGTGTACTTGATTTCGGCCACCCGGTTGAACTCAAACAAAGAATGACTTTTTAAAAAATAGATAATATTGGTTGAGACTTGACCGGGCTCTTTGTGACCGTGTTTCATTTTTTTTTAATTGAATTTTTTTCTCGATTTTTCGCCCGTAAATGACATTGTTGTCAATAGCTAATGAAAAAAATGTTAAGAAAATCGTCGGTCAAGACTAAACTACAATTAAACTGAACGAGTGTACCAGATTTCAAGCCAAACCGTTCATTGGATGTCGAGAAATCGTGTACACTGTTTTGAAAAACACAATTTCGAGAAAAAAAACACGTTTAAAGTTTTACTAGCAGTTCTGTCACTGTAATCACAAGTTTACCTTCCATCTACCATGATTCCTGCACCATCTATTGGACCTTCCTCTTTAATTTGAGTTGCCTCAAGCGGCGAACGATTTCGTTCAATTTTCACAGCCGTCGAACCCCTTAAACCTGCACTGGCAGGAAGGATCGACAGAGTACGAAAAGGCTAATTGCATATCTCACTAATATTGAAAATAGAAAAAAGGAAAAAGTATGTAAATTTGGCACAGAGCTGTTTTTGTACCCTGACTCTTGTTACCGTGAGTCGTTCGACTTAATTCTATAAATCTATCCGTTAGATCGCGGAAGAACATTTGTACATTTCACGAGACAATCAGTCGGCGAAGATTAATCCGTGGAATTCGTTACAGTCCACTTGTTTGCTTCTTCTGGTCATATGATAATTTCTTCTTGCAGTCTTCTGGTCATATGATAATTTTTTCGTCCGTTTTGTACGAGCGACTATCTTGAATATCCGAAGAAGTACTAGTGAAGATTACACCGCGAAAGTTTTCTCTGTATGAGACAATTAACGTGATAGACATGACCACACGGGAATAACGAAATTCCGTTGTCACCGAGTAAAACAGGCGTGTGTATCGAGAGCGTGCAGCACGGGCACGTCGACGATTTCACTTGAAACTGCATTCCCCAATGATAAGGATCCCCGCTGAACGGATTTCTCTCTATCGGTCTTTCCAGATCCTTCTCAATGCATTCTAGTAATTGCTTCTGGACCTGTTGAAAATAAGAGAAACCATTTTTTTTTTCGTTTGAAACACAAAACGGCGGAATTATCTTCTGTTGAAGACGTTTCGCATATGCATTCGAATTTAGATTGACTGAGATTAAGGGATCATCGCATTGTAAAATTTTGGAAAAATCGATTTTTTGCATCATCCGATAGTGTAGACGGTTATAAACGTGCTGATCACATATTTACATAAACGAGAGTAGACAATTTATATGAAAATTTTGCACTCGAAACTTTAAACGCGTTTTTCTCGGAATGTTTTTCAAAACGGGGTACACTCTCAAAGGAAGAGTTTTCAAGCCGTCCGTCTCAAATTTAGACACAACATTCTTCACGGCATTTTTTATCTTGCTATGGAAGCTTTTTTTTAATCTTCATATTTATTTTTACGAAAAACTGCCGAAAATATGGGTTAATTCGATACTGTGTTTTTTTTTCAAACCGCCGCCATTTTCTCAATTTTGATATTAAAAAAAAACCTCCATAGCAAGATAGCGGCTTTTATACTGATGAATAATCTTTTTACAAATTTTGTTTCAGATAATATTTACGGCCACAACCGCATACACCGTGAAAAGTCCTTTTTTCGAAGACATTTTCAACCATTAAAAAATGTAAAAAGAAGAAAAAAAAACGTTTAAAAATTTACTTTCTGTTCTTCACGAGTGCTTTGATTTGACATAAAAAATCAGGACCCTCCCTTAAGGGGTCTTCTCGCTTTAGACGCTAAAAAAGGCTATTTTCATGATTTTTTGATAGGTTTATATTCTAGATATTGATATAAAAATTGTTACACTTGATAAATACACTTACGAAATACATTAAATTTTTTTTAAATGTAATTATGTAACCCAAACAAACGTTGAGGGGTGAGATGCAGTCAGAATTTAAAAAAAAAGCGATTTTTTTACATTTTCTTGAAGTATGATGTTTCGAAAATATTCCCTGAAAATTTCAAATTAATCCGATGAATAGTTTCCGGGATATCCCACAATTAGTGAAGGGGCCACGTCTATTCGCAACGTATATACGTGGCTGACAAACGCGCAAACGATAATACCCGGGAAGGCAGAATGCTTCGAAGACAACAACAAATTGATATTTTGGACGCTTCCGCATCGGCAGAAGCCCTATTGTATGGGCCAGGACTTGATGATTCGATGTAAGTAATTTTTTTATTAGTATTTCTATACGTAAATAAGTGTAAAATTGGAAAACTCTTTCAGAAATCTTCAAAAATGTATTAGCCAAAAACTATAATCTTTAGCAAAATTTTATAAAGAATACTTTCGTTTTTAAATTGCCCAAAATGTAGAAAAAATAATGATTCATCCCGAAAAACTTCAATTTGTTGAAAAATTGTTTTAACAATTGGTTATAAACAATTGAATACTCGACTTTTCGGCAAAAAATGTGATATTCGGATTCAACGGTTCAAAATACATAAAAAAGTTCAGCTCCATCCATCGAGCTCAACATTTTACGAACATATAATACCGTATCCACATCGAAAAACATTAAACGCGTTTTTCTCGAAACTATTTTTTCCAAGTCGGTGACCACTATAATTCAAAAACCACTCGATGGATTTTGATTAAATTTGGTGTGCTTATTGATCGCATTGAAAACTAGTCCTTAATCGAAGGATTTTCATTTTTTGATAATTTATGTGTTTTTTTAAACAATAGACGAGCGATTTTTTTGTCGAAAATCGAAAGTTATCTGTTGGGAGCTGCCATTTTGTTCATTAAAAGAAAAGCTTCGATTAAGGAAGCTTAATAATTTATTATTAAACTAATGATTTTTTTTTGTTTTTTGCTTTCAGATGATGCGGTAAAATTTTATGCCGAATTAAGTGCCGAAGGGGATCTGACAAAGATGGCGATATTTTTACAAATAATCAATATTTTTCTTTGATAATTTGTACAAGTCAAGTTGAAATATATAACATAAAAAGTCCGTGTAACCACTTTTGTAAAACAAACTTAATTACTATACAAAAAAATTATTGAAAATGCTCGTTTTTTCACGCCTCTGACTGCGTCTTACCCCTTAAACGCTTTTTTCTCGAAACAACGTTTTTCGACGGCTTGTTGATAAAATCTTACAAACTACTGAACCGATCCTTATAAAATGTTAACCACATATTGTTTATAGCTATAGCTATAAGGCATATCGAGGGTTTTTAAAAAAATGTTGATACTTTTTTTTGCCAAAAACGGTGAAAAAACACGTTTTTTTGTTTTTTTCGAAAAATTTCCGCCATTTTGTTAATTTTTGCATATATAAAAAATCATATGATATGCGCTATAGCCATTAACATACTGAATCTAAAACCGTTTGATTTTTTTGTTTCGGATGATCCATCTCCGAGATTTCATCAACGGCGCAGACCTACTATTTTTTAGGACATTTTTTTAACTACCATTTTCGTCTATAAATCGCGACTACAATAAATAAAAATGTTCTTTTTTATTATATTATGAAAGTGTATTTATAAAGTGTTACAACTTTTATATCAACATCTATAATATAAACCTATCAAAAAATACATGAAAATAGCCTTTTTGGCGTCTAAAGTGAGAAGACTCCTCAAGTGATTTTGGAGGCCTGAATTTGCCAAAAAAAATTGGGCTACGGAACTTTCGTTACGTTCCTACGATGCAAACTTCCATATCATCAAGCGTACACATGTCTAATAAATTAATACGAGTTAATTAAATCAATTAAACTATTAAATTTAATTCATTAAAGTAATCAAATTAATATTGAAATTGAATAAATTAAGTTAATATTTAAAATAAATAAGTCAAATTGATATTTAAGATAACCAAATCAAATTAATTGAAATAAGAAAGAAGTACCTGAGGAGAACACATTGCTCCGTAATCGCCGTTTCCCGAGCCACTCTTATTGAAATCGACCGAATACCCGAGCCCATGACGATCCAGAATCCCAGTAAAGATCAGAGATTGAAATATGCTGCAAGAGAAACGAGGAAAATATAATTCATAACCTTGCCAACTAAGTTTGCAACAATGAATCCCGAAAACTCAAGTTAACTGTACCTCTTGTCCAGCACGACATTTGGCAGAACCGTTTCGATGAGAATGAGAAAAGTCATCGCGGACGAGGTACCTTCGCGTTTCAGAAGTTCCCGTGCCACTTCGCTCCAGTTGATTTCCATTTTTAACCCAGCGTTCAAACGTTCATTTATCCTATCGCATCGTGGACAAATGCCCGTTTCCATGTCTCTGATGCACTCAACGGCGATTTCCCACTGTCTCGTGTCGAGCATTGGCAACAGCGTCGACAAAACGACACTGTCCCTCGTACGAAGGCACATGCGCAGTACATCGTCTGTGATCGTGAAATCAACAGCGGACATCGGCAAATAATAACGCCACATAAAAGTAACGCTGTTGCACAATTTTATACAATTTTCGCGATCAGCGTGCTTGAAAAATTTCTCCAACAACGTAATTCCCGTTTGCAAAAACTTCGGCTCCCGCGGTTCACGGCTAGGATAAGAATAACCGCACGCACATTCCGCAACGAAGAAAGCATTGACATCGACGAATGACCTTACGATTTCATCGACGACACTCTCATTATTCGTTTCGATCAATAATTCTCTCGTCGTATTTTCCAACAGAGCGTTGCAATAGTGCCGTTCGGTGGTGCGAAAAATTTCGTCAAGAAAATCCTTGAGTTTGTCGTTATTAGCGTAAGTCTCGTTTATTTCGCTCATCGCGTCTCTCACCTTGATCATCGCGTTCTCCATTTCGGTTTCTCTCATCGACGGCTTCAAGCTATTGACGAGCATGTAAACAGCGCTGAGATCCATCTGTATTTTCGACGTCGTCTCGTCGATTTCTCGCGACGGCGCTTCGTCGAGCGCCGCTTCGATTTTTGCCGAACAATCGCCATCACTCGGCTCATTTTTATCATTGATATTTACAGCAGACATGAGATCGATGCAACTGCGAGTGTCCTCCGCTGTGTCACTGGCGCGGACCCTTTTCTTCACGAAATTTTCAAATATCACAGGATCAACGTCGCCGAACGACGCTGAAACGTTATCGTCGTCGTTGAACTCGTTTGCCCTTTGGTCTCCCCAAGCCTCGTTCGTGCCATTGGTGGAATTGCCGAAATTTCGTTGTTCCTCGAGCCGAATTTTTCCACCGCCGGAATTCACGACTACGATGCCCGAGTCCAACTTGATCGGTTGCGAGCTAACGTCCGATTTGATGAGCGATATTATCGGCACCAGAATTGCGGCGATTTCGTATTGCTCGCTTGACGAATAGTTCGCGTGCTCTTTATCGTCGTTGGCCAATAGTGCGCCGTACTTCTTGCCAATCGTCGTTTGCAGATATTCGGGCTTGAACGTTTTGCAGGCTCTTAGGCACTCGTTGTAGCTCTTGTCCTCGTAATATTTGAGTATGAGAGTTTCGGCGGTCGTTAGTCGGAGACAGTGAAATATTCCATTTGCCCTCATAAGATAAATCCTATCGTTGATCGTACGCGCCATTGTGATGTTCGGGTACTCGTTGTTCCACAATATCACGGCCGCATTCGTCGGGTCTATCACGCAGACGGTGCCGGACGTGTGAGAGAACAAATATTTACCGCGCAGAACGTACAGGTGGGAGAAATTTGTGCCGACTTGTTGCGACAGCCAATTTTGCTCGATTTGACGCGTTTTTGCGAATTTGACGATATTAGCGCGGTAAACGGGCGACGACGAGACGCCAAGCGCGTCTTTGAATTGATGAGTCTTTACGACTGTACCGTTGGACGTGACTTCCCACAATCGGCAACCCGGCCGAGCGCAATATATTTTCGTTGCTTTGCTTTCCGTCGAAACGTCGTTGTTGTCGGAAATCGCATCGAACGTTTCTTCGCGATCTCGATCTTTCGAGGTTCTTCTTGCAGCTCCTGAGATCGACGCAGTCTCGGCGGGCTTGCTCGCCAAGAAACAAGCCCCGAATTCACCGTCTCGCGCCTTGTTGCCGATCTGCTTGAATTGCTCCTGCACCGTGTCGCAAATGTAACAACGCGTCATCGTCGAGACGAGCAAGAGATGGCCCGAAAATTGCATCTGCACTATCGTCGAATCGAGGTGCATCAGAGCACAAGCGGGAGCTTGAAACATTCCGTTCACCTGCGGAGTATCGGAGAATTCATTGACGAGAGAATCTAGATGACGCAATGGAAGTCAAGGAATAAAATTCATTTTTTTCCTCGTGGAAAAAATAAACAATTGTAATATTGTTACAAGATTTTACACGATTTGAGAAAAGCGCGTTATTTTTTATACTGAAATGATTAGCTCAATGAATTACCATTTCTCTTAATTATGTCTATTTTATCCTGCATGGGAAAAACTATTCGAAGAGCTCTGAGCAGAAGAGAGATTTAAAGCTCGATTGTAAAGACTAGCGAATAGAATACTGAAAAAAGTAAATGCGTTCCTTTCCTCGTGACAATGAAGAATTTTTCATTGTTAACAAAACTCTACGGCATTTGGTGAGTTTGCGTTATTTCCAATACAGACAACATTAGCGCAATTAAGGGGTTGGGTTACTGTGAAAATTGCAAAACTCTCGTTCGTCGCTTGAGGCAACTAAAATGGAAGAGGAAGGAAACATGGTGGATGAATTGCAGATTGAGGGTAAACTTACGATTACAACGATAGAACGATAATTAAAACTTTAAGGGATCATGACACTGACATTTTTTTTTTAATTGATTTTTTGTTTTGCGTTATCCGATAATATAGACGGTTATAAAGATGGACCTGGCGTCGCCGATTGATCGTAAGTAGACAATTTATATGAAAATTCCGCACTCGAAACTTTAAACGCGTTTTTCTCGAAATGTCGTTTATTTAAAACGATGCACACTCTCGAGGGAAGAGTTTTCAAGCTATCCGTCTAAAATTTGAGTACAACATTCTTCACGCCATTCTTTATCTTGCGATGGAAACTTTCTTTTTTTAATCTTTTTTTTAAACGAAAAACTGTCGCAAAAAAGGCTAAATTCGATACGTTTTTTTTTCAAACCACCGCCATTTTGTCAATTTTCATTTGGAAAAAAACCTTCATAGTAGGATAGCGGCTTTAATACTGACTAATAACGTTTTGACATACTTTGTTTTAGATAATAATTACGACCGCAACCGTGCACACCGTGAGGACTCCTGTTTTTCGAAGACACTTTCAACCGTTAAAAAAAATACATTTTCAATCGTTAAAAAAAATGCGAACAAAAACGTTTAAACATTTATTTTCTGTTCTTCATGAGTGCTTTGATTTGAAATAAAAATATCAGACTGATTAGCGTATTTTGACCATCGAAAAAAAATCGCGAGCTATTTTCGAACCGTTACACTGTGATGATCCCTTAACCCTTTCACACCTGACGGGACACATGCTGTCCCAGTCCGGAAAATGTTCGAAATTACGGCTGGGACGTTACGGGATGCGTTATGCGATGTTATGCATCGTTATGGGATCGTTTATGCTGTATTGGAAGAGTTAAACCCTTTCGGCGTATTGAAATATTTAAACGCCGTATTTAAAGATTTAAACGCCGCATTTAAAGATTTAAACGCCGCATTTAAAGATTTAAACGCTGTATTGAAAGGGTTAAACGCGTGTTTCTCGAAAAATGATTTCTTTTTTGTTTCAGATGAACCGGGTAGCCAATATCAAGTACAATTCGTTTGATTATTGATATTTTCGGTAATTCTTTAGATAAGTGACTTTTCCAAAAAAAATTGTTTTTTTCAAACAAACCCAATATAGACATCGAAATGTTCAAAAATGCTCTATTTTATCATGTGTTTCTGCAAACTTCAAAACCCCATAACTTTTACGGCGTAAGGCGTCGAAATGTTCAAAAATGCCCTATATTATCATGTGCTTCCGTGAAATTCAGAACCCCATAACTTTTTATGGGGGGTGTAAATCTTAGCTTCCCCCCACTGAATATCGTTTATAACCCAAGAAATGAGAAAATAGCAACAAAAAAAATGTTAGCGTCATTTTTCGGAAGAGTCACTTATCTAAAGAATTACCATATTTTCCAAGCGTCCAAGTGATTTTTCAATCCTCTTACTTATTCCTTCAGTCAATTTTTTATAATAATCCTCATTCCCAGTCTGTCACAGTAGCCTAACCGCTTCACTAACCGAGAACCAAAAAACTATTCCAAGAGTTCAGAGCGGAAAAGTCTTTCGGAGTTCGATCATACATACTATCGAATAAGAAAATGCTTATCGCACTAAGATCAATACACAATTAAGGGGAGGGTAGGGGTTTCAGCGTGAAAAAAAACCTTTTTGCGAATTTTTTTCATCTATATGGATAGAGTAAATTTATGGAAACCTTTTGTACATTGTTAAGTGTCATTTCAAGCACATTCCGTGAAATTTTCACGCGAAAATATCCACAAACAAGCCGGTGCCGCGTTTTTCTCGAAACCACTTTTTCAAAGTCCGTGCTCACTGCCATTTGAAAACTACATGACCGATTTATTTCAAACTTGGTACACACTTTTTACATATAAAATACCTCCCTCCAACGGTTAGTTTGAGATTTTTTTTACATTAAGGGGGTTTTCCACCCCCAAAATGGCGGCATTTTTCGTGAAAAATAGCACTTTTCACTTTACATGACCACCAAAAATGTAGAAATGAAAAAAAAATGTATCAAAGACCGTTGGGGGGAGGATTTGATGATACTTTGACTAAATTTTAATGGTACTTAATTGCAGATAATATCTAGCTGAGACACAGTGAACACCGCAAATCGTGTTTTTCCAAAGGCGTTTTGGGAAAAGCTTCGTCACCGGCTTGTTTGTGGATATTTACGCGTACAAATTTCACGGAATGTTCTTCAAATAACACTTAACAACGTACAAAAGGTTTCAATAAATTTACTCTATCCATATAGATGAAAAAAATTCGCAAGTGTTTTTTTTTCACGCTGAAACCCCTACTCTTCCCTTAAAGAATAGGCGAGAGACAATACAAAAGTTATCACCGTGAATATGGAGAGAACCATGGTTGATATTTTTCCTATCCCATCGCCGATATATATCTCCGAGCTGTTGTCATTCCAGCACAGGCTCGTCACTGTTTCTCCTAGATGTTCGCTGGAGACGGCCAATAATTTGACGGCTGGCTTTAGCCCTATCAAACACACCGTTCCACGTTTGGTGGCGAGCGCTATGATCTTTTCGTCCGGTGATATAACTACGCAGGACACAGGCCCTTCCTGAAAAACGTCCATCGCCATCCAGTTAGCCCGTTCCCTTGGGTGCCGAATGTTTCGAAAACTACTCACCGATAGGGGAATCAATTGTTGAAAAGTGCATGGTTGGCGGATGAACAGATAAAGGCTTCCACTCGTCGAGCCAAGGACGATATACTTCACAGATACGTTGATGCAAGTATACTATAGCAAGGAACAAAGTAATTGAAATGCGTTCCCGAAGTTTCCAAATTATCGCCACACACGCCTCTTTCGTTTCTTCTGTCATTCGGTCAATTATTTCTCTTCCTTTCTTTACCTTGATACGTTGAGTCGCTGCAATCGGTTTGTAAAGAAGTGAATTAATTTCCTCGCATTCCGCCAAAATCATCGGGCTCTCTGGCATTCTTCGTGGACTCGTCGCCACTCGTTATAAAATATAAATCAGCGACTCTCGATGGACGAGCGTGCGACTCGAGTGCGTTCCGTACAGCGTGCACATTCAGCGTCGCCAATAATAGACGACATCGATAAGCCAAGTGTCCAATATCACACGAGGGAAAAGCTGCAACTATCGGATTATATGTAAATTCGGGGTGAATAAATTATTCATCGGTAGTCATAGCAGGATCGTAAATCCTCGTTGCTTAATGAAAAAAAAAAATGAACAGACTTTCGAAATGTTTTTTTGTTGTTTGAAAAATATGGAAGGCCGCGAGATGGCACTGGGGGTCTTGTTTCGTCTGGTGGTCAAGCAGAGGTTTACCTTACCGACTGCGAAATGTTGGGAGCAGGCACGGTATTATTGTGACACTTGAACACGCTATACGTAAGACGCAAAAAATATTTTATACTCATTCAGACGGTCCAAAAGGCAGGGTTATTTAAAAAAATAATTTTGCAGGAATTAGTAAGATGATTGAAAAATATTTTGGATATTTGTATATACGTTAACAAAGTTGAGTACCAAATTTCATTTAAAAAATGTAAACAAATCTACAGATATTACGCAAAGTGCAACTATCACATGGCATTGAAAATGTAATGTGATGTACATGTGAATATCCATCCATCCATCCATCCAGCCAGCCAGCCATCCATCCATCCATCCATCCATCCATCCGTCCGTCCGTCCGTCCGTCCGTCCATCCATCTGTCCATCCATCCATCCATCCATCCGTCCGTCCGTCCATTCATTCATCCATCCATCTATCCAATCCATCCATCCATCCATCCATTCATCTATCCATCCATTTATCCATCCATCCATCTATCCATCCATGCATCCATCTATCCATCCATCCATCCATCCATCCATCTATCCATCCATGCATCCATCTATCCATCCATCCATCCATCCATCCATCCATCCATCCTTCCATCTATCCATCTATCCATCCATCCATCCATCTATCCAGCTATCCATCCATCCATCTATCCAGCTATCCATCCATCCCTCCCTCCCGCCCCCGCCAATCACAAGCATTTAGCATTTAGCACCGCCACTATTTACAACACCGTGGCAGTGGAGTAGGGGTAGCGTTAGTTTCGTGTGACAACCAGCTAACTCAGACCCTTATACCCAGCCAACCTCAACAAACATGTACATTTTTAAAAGCATTTTCAATGCTTAAATATTAATAATTAAAGAAGTTGTAAACAATGCCGTGGAGTCCCGATGAACATGAGGGGCTCAACGTCTACTTAATTTTGGCCACCCGGTTGATCTGAAAGAAAAAAAAACGAATTTTTTTTTCTTTAAATATATAACATTGGCTAAGACTTGACCGAGCTTTTTTATCGTGTTTTGAACATTTAAAAAATCGATTTTTTTTTTTCGATTTTTCTAGAAAAAATGACATCGTTATTGTCAATAACTAATGATAAAAAATGTTAAGAATAAAGACGTCGGTCAAGGCTAAACTACTATTACATTGAATAAGTGTACTAAATTTTCAGTCAATCCGTTCGTTAGATGTCGAGAAATCGTGTACACCGTTTTGAAAAACATAGTTTCGAGAAAAACGCATTTAAGGGAGAAGACCTTTAGGCGAGGAAAACATTTTCCGATTTTCATGATTTTTTTAAAGGAAAGATTGTTTCACCCTTTTTCACACTTACGGTATGTTTTATTACTACTTTAGGTTGGTAAATGGTATTTTTTAAATTAATCTTTAAAAATGGCGGAGGCACGGTCTTTTAAACTGCCATTTCAAAACTGGCTTGACTTACAGCTAAAAAACTAACCGAACGGTTCTGATGAAATTTAGTATAAATCTTTCCAACCTTATTGTCTAGAATATGACTCTAAATGTTTTTGAAAATTAAAAATAGTATTATTTTATTGAAAAATGTAACCATTTTTTCAGAACATTCAATTTTTTTGTTTCAAAGTGCACCAATTCATCGATTCTCAACTTTTACATGTTCTTGGTTCATATTCTGCGGATAAGTGTTAATGAAAGAAAAATCTTCGTTTGTTTTTTCGCCTACGCGCTATTGGTACACACGAATGTGCTTGGAGCAACATTTATACTTTGGAGATTCACCATGTGTCATGTGCCCGTCATTCTAGGATCACGTGAACGTTACGGAAGGCAACATTTTTGCACGTGGTCGCATGAAAACGTTTCAGGAACGATTGTAGGTGGCGGTTTTCTGTTGGAGGCACGAAGAGATTGTCGCAACAATCGAACCAGATATAAAAAGTATAGAGTCAGAAAAATGCAATGGTATTTACGTAAGGCTTACATCGTTTACGATGGTCAAGTTGACTTTTTTTCTTCTAAATCTTTGTAAAGGTTTAGTTTGCGTTAATCCGTTATTAGAAATGGTTTATCTTGGCGTTGAATAGCCAAAAAAATCCCCCGTAGTGTGAATGTCTTGCCTATTTTACCGCCCGAAAAATGACATACATAAAACTATTTTTTATCTGTGGTGTTTCGTGGTGGAAACATTTCAAAACAATTGTAAAAAATCAGTAAAGTCTAGACTACAATATGATTTTTTATTAAAGTCTTTCATCGTGGCGAACGCTCCAACCGCCTTAATTTCATCGGATACCGTAAGATGAGGTTAAAGATCAGTTTGGCGGATTCAGCTGCGAATGGAGGCATCGAAGGGCTTACGTGCGAATTTTATTCCAAAAGTGCATGTCGTCAAGATTTTATTTTGACACGTCATGTCAGATCTAGGCATCAAAAATGTCACTTCCGGTACAATTGCATCCGGTACTATTTCGAAAATTTTCACCGATTTTTCCCTATCACGAGGTAAGGTTCACCGTCAGAAGGAATGAAGATTCATTTTTTCATTGCACTTTTTTTTATTAATCGGTTCATAAAAATGTATAACTTTTCATCAGGCTCGTATACAATTATCATTACACAATATAATATCACTTATACGTTATATACTTCGTTATATATCTGAATATGAAATATTCATTACCGACCGATATAAAGCGTAAGAAACTGTCTATCGAGTCAGCGAAACAAAATCATAGAATAAAAAAAAAAGATACATAAATTGAACAAAGATTTACGATATCGTAGAGTTGCGTTAAAAATATCAAGACTTATCGCATTAATCGGACCGGTCCGCTAAACTTTTTCGAACATAACGTAAACTTTTTTTGCGTTCACCATCATCACATTGAAAAAAAAAGTTTTTTTCCATACACAGGTATCCATGCACATCTTTCTGGCAAACGATTTTTTCGTTTTGTTAAAGAAATCTTTCGAATTTCTTTTTTTCGTAACTCTCTCGTAAATCTCTCATTTTTTTTAGTTAAAGAAATCGCCTTACAATTTGTGGAGATGACACGTAAAATTTAACAGTGAATTAATTACTGAATCAGGCATTGCTGAAAAGTTTCGTCGTAACTGTATAAAACTTATATAAAAAAATACAATATTTCACAGACACATAACTTTCAGGACTAGTCGTTTCACAACTGCAACAGTTTTTCGCACTTATCAGCAATTACATCCCGGAAAAAAAACATCGATATAGAAAATACGGTATGATACGGAGAAATCTATTTACTGCTAAATAGTTCGTATCATACGGCGTCTCTTCAATCGAAGAGTATCTCGATGAATATTAACGGATACTGATTTTCAGACCTAGATATATCCAATTTGACTTCGAAGTTTGCACAAGGCCCGATACACCGTTTCCGTGAATTTTTCAATCGATGTAATTAAACACAATTTTCAATGGAAAATAACGATTCGAGGTGATGTTGGAGTCTACATCGGAATGCAACGACTTTTTTTCCATTTCATTATTTTGATCATTATCCAAAGCCTTTTTGCGAATTGAGGTCACAAATCTCGAATAAGAAAATGTGAAAACGTTTTAGTGCTAAACACAGTCTTAAGGTAGTACCTCCACAGAAGAGTTGAATTAAGAAATGGTTGAAATTCGACATATACGTTATTTAATACATTATCCAAACATCTGTGCAATTTGAGTGCACCAAACCTGAGATATTTACACTTGAAGTTGGCTTGGTTCACACGTAACTAATGCGTTATGATGGGCAAACAGAGCATCATTAATTCTACCGTCAAAACTAAAATTAAGAAATTGATAAAAAAACGAGCATAAGCTACAGTAAGATATCACGAATAATGTGAAAAAAATGAGCATGATTCACCATCTAGTTTCCAAGATATAACCATGAGAAGCCTCCACAATTTTGGTGCAAAGCCTGGCAAAGCCTGGAAAAAAAACAATTGGGGCAAAGCCTGGACAGTCCCGGCAAAAAGTTTACTGGCAATGGTCGATCAAAAACACAATACAAAATATATTTTACGGCAATAAATGATATCCATCATATTATCTACCACTACCGAGTCAATATTGCGTAGTTTTTAATTTTATTCATTACTAATTAAACCAATTATCAATCTTTTAAATATGAACATGGTATGTAAACTTTTGGTTGAGATTTTCGCAGAGGAACTACCTCAATCAGCCAAAAAATTGAGTGATCAAAAGAAAAGAATCATTGCATTCCAACATTGCAAACTTCAACATCACAATTCGAGCTAAATTTCCCCATCAACGGCTCCACGATTTTCCACAAGATGTGCCAGAATGGCTTATATTTTTTTTCTCTTTTATGTTCAATTGTTCAATTTCTCTTTTTTCATTAAAAAAAAAATTCTCAACAACGTACGGAAACGGCGCCTTTGAACTTCTGGATACATTTATATCCAAAAAAAATCAGTACTTAACATTCATCGCTGGAGGACCCCTCGAGGTTCCAGCAAAGAATATTTCTCCCGCCCAAAACTTCCGCTCATCTCGTCATCATACGACGATGGATCCGTGAACGCGATTTTTCCGTCCTGGCTGTGACGATACCGAGTTCCGCGTCGAATCGAAGCAGGAATTGCCGCTTTCGGAGGCCGTTTGCGTCGTTTCCGTGTAGTCCAATCCGGGAAACTTATCATCGATGTATGAAGACCCGGATGAGCGAAAGCTCGATCTGTCCGAGTATCCCGAGTCCAAAACGGCCGTTTCGCTCAGACGCCAAGTTTTGTTGAGATTTGTTTTTTTCGTTCTGTAAATAGTGGCCCAGGTGGAGGATCGATTCGATTGGGAGGAGGAGAAAAATTTGTCTCGATCGTTGGATTGATCAATGGGGCTGATGCAGGGTGAGGCAGGTTCGGCGCTTTCCGACGAGGCTTTCGAGATGACGCTCAGGAGCGAGCTGGTCCTCGGCAAATTCCATTCCGATCTTTTGTTCCAATAGAGCCAATCCTCGTCTTCCTTTTCCACCATCGTCATACGATCCGAGCTATCGCGAAAATTTTTATTCTTCTCTTGGCGATCGTTATTGTTGGTAGTGGGAGGTTGCTCGTTGCGTTTGCGAACATCAGCATCCCAATCGTACGGGTGATAATTGTACCTCATGGTGGGTGAGCCAAGATCGTTATCGCTGCTGCTGCTGTCGGTGCCCTTGTAGGATATCGATGTCGAGATCGCTACCGATTTTACATCGTCCTCACTTCCGTTTTCGCTGTCGATGAAAACGTCATCCTCCGAGTATTCCTCTTCACGATCATCGTAAACGTCATCGCGACGAATCGGTGTACTTTGACAGCTGCGATCTTCGTCTTTCTCGAGAGATGCCGGTACAACGCCATTTTCCAGGGCCGTCACGAGTTTCTTCACGAAGTTCTTCGATGCTGGGGTAACGTAGGTCGGCTGCGACGAAACTTGGCACCTTTGAGTTAGCTCCTTGATGATCTCACTGACGAGACTCTTGCCCGGTGGTTGATTGCTCTTGACGATTCGCTCGAGTTCTAGCGATTTCTTCGTCGAGTTGAAGAGCGGGTTGTCCGACGGGCTTGGCTTCGTTGGGGCTGGTGGTCGCACCGGTGGAACGCAGCTCTTCTCAGGAATCGACGGGAGCACGCTTTTCGGCCGGAAACCGGAGGATGCTCGAGATGACGACAGCCTAGACTTGGTTCTCGCGGAATCGACTTTGCAGGCTTCGCATGTTTGTGCCTTGGATGGTACGCTGGGTATTTTCGTACGCGGTGACACGGGCGGTGATTGTTTCGTCTTGGTGGGCGATGATCTCTCGAAATGAACGATCGGAAGGGGCGAGATCGCTGGTAGTCGTTTAGAGTCCTTTTGGGGTGCCTTTTTCAGAACTGTGTCGTATAGCAGCAAAGATGGCGTTGGCGGCCTTGTCCGATCTGCCGATTTCCGGTCGGGAGTCGATGTACGAGCTGGAAACGACCTTGAACGTCCTTGAACTTCGTCTGCAACGATAGCCCGGCTATTGCGAGGCGGAGCAATCGGTATCGGTTGTTCCTTTCCAACCGTTGAATCTACGGCACTTGTAACTGACTCCCACGCTTCACGAGACGTCAAAGCGGCACGATCCTTGGAGCTCTCGACAACTGGAGATCTTCCTCTCGCTGATGATCCAAGTTTTGTTTCCTCGTACTCGGGTTTTGCGATAGTGTCTTCAGCATTTGGAGTTTGGGAAATTTGTCCATTGGCCGATTTTGCGTTGACGGTCCATGCATCATCGCGACGCTGGTCGCTGGTTCCCGTGGAGCTTGTCACGTCCAACGAGTCCCTCGTCATGTCCGGAACGCACTCGTCGCTCTCGTCGAGATCCGTTATCTGCAGATACTTCGATGTTTCCGGTTGTTGCGGGAACACGATGTTTATGTTCTGGATCTTTCGTGAGGGTGATATACGGGGAAAGGTTTGGCTGACACTTGGGGCTCGCGATGTCGCTGGGATGTTGGCCATATTGGGGGTCTTTGGTGGCACGTCTTTTTTAGGAGATATTCGGTTGATCTTGTACGTGGCGAAACGCTGGTTGCCATTCGTCACTTCGATGTCAGTCTCCAAAACACCGTTGCGGCACACTGAAAATATGAATTTTGGGGTTATCACAATTGTCGTTTTTTGTTCAATGGGTACTAGTGGGAGTAACTAAGTACTATGGGTATTCCCATTAGGGAGTAACTAAGTACTAAGATGCGACACACTGAAAATATGTATTTTGGGGTTATCACAATTGTGGTTTTTTTCAATGGGTACTAATGGGAGTAACTAAGTACTAAGTTGTGGCACACTGGAAATATGTATTTTGGAGTTATCACAATTGTCGTTTTTTCAATGGATACTAATGGGAGTAACTGCGACTATGTTGTAGCACACAGAAAATATAAATTTTGGGGTTATCACAATGGTCGTTTTTTTTAATGGGTACTAATGGGAGTAACTAAGTGCTATGGGTACTAATGGAAGCAACTAAGTACTAAATTGTGGCACACTGAAAATATGAATTTTGGGGTTATCACAATTGTCGTTTTTTTTAATGGGTACTAATGGGAGTAACTAAGTACTATGGGTACAAATGGGAGTAACTACGACTAAGTTGTGGCACACTGAAAATATGTATTTTGGGGTTATCACAATTGTCGTTTTTTCAATGGGTACGAATGGGAGTAACTAACTACCTAGTTGTCACACACTGAAAATATGTATTTTGGGGTTATCACAATTGTCGTTTTTTTCAATGGGTACTAATGGGAGTAACTAATGAGAGTAATAATGTATCTAAGGTCAATTGTATTCAATGGGAGCAGACTTACCGGTTGATATCTTCGGCTGAACAATGGCCACCCTAGGCCCAGCCGGTTTGTCCACTGGTAAATTTTTCCACGATGGCGGCCTTCGATCTATCGGCGTATCGTTCGAGAGTATCTTCGGGGGACGCGAACTATTGTTCAGGTACCATTCCGGTATCGACAGCTTTTGAATTGAACGCAGTACTCTCATTTCGCTCTCGGACATTTGTCGTTCCTGGAATTTTCGTGTGCACAAATGTTATTAATTCGCATCTTCTTGGAGCAACGAAGCATCACTGTTTGTGTCATCACACTTTTTGGTTTATATCGTGAATAGTAAAATATGATGACCCTCAAGGATGCTAGTTCTGCAAAACGTTAGGAATTGGAGCGTGGCAAAGTTTAGATGTCGCAAAAAAACCCGCGTTTAGAGATTTCAGTGAAAAAAAGGATATTGTAATTTTTTTCTGGAGCCTACATGAAGGAGAAGCACGACGGAGTTTCATTTTTACTAGAGTATCTTTGGGGAAGAAAAATTTATTTTTGAAAGCGGTATCGCGATAAATGATCGAGGAAGAGGCTTGTTCATTTTTTTACCATCCCATATAAGGAAACTACGAAATTATTTTCAATTTTTTATTTTTCACATGGGACAGAAATATGGCTCCAAACGTCTATCACCATAGTTTCATTTGGGTCTGAATTCACATTCGTAATTTACTGTGGCTTGATTCATCACCAGATTAAGGCGGGATATACATTTGCAACGATAAAAAAATCGATTCTTTTTTTTTCATTAAACGATAGAAATATATATGGGATATTCCACGCCATTTCAGCTCGCCCGTAACCCCGACCATTTTTGGTTTTCCTGATCTTTTTGTGTAAAATTGTACCCCATGAAAGGAATATTGACATCAATTTTTATCTCTTCTCTTTTAGGAGTTATAATTTTCCGAACTATGTCGATTTTAGAAGTTTTGGAAACGTTCAAACGCTGATAACTCCTGAACTAATTGAGATATCGACAAATGGCACTACGTATTTTTTTTTCATTTTGAAGCATACTTTCGTTAAAAAATATGAAAAAAATGATCAATTATCAATTTCAACGTTCTTTTTGTTTCTAAAGTGAAAACTATTTTTTAAAAAGATGATTGCCTTTTTTATTTAACAAAAAAAATCTCTAAAATAGAGTGATCCACTCTATGATTTTTAAGACTAGTCTCATCGTGGGCCCATTTTTCCGTCTATTTTTTTCGAATTAATAATCTTTTTAGACGATCTTTATAATTTTAATGTCCAATAATTCTATTAATGATTTTGTGATTTCCAATTCATTCGTTCCAGGCTTCGACAGGCCTCAAACGGTTTATTTTTCATTCGTGCTAAATTTAACCTAACCATTTTTTTAAATTCGAAATCACTTTTTTCGTTGCTAAATTCAGTACAAATGAAAAATAAACCGTTTCCGGTCTGTCGAAGCCGTTTTCTATTTAATTCCATGTATAATGCACAAAATCTAATATATACTCGAGTTTACTTTGACACTTAAAAAAAATGTAAATTGTGCGGGGGGGGAGTGCTTGACTTTCTTATACATTTGATAGCCAAAGGACACACTGTTCTATTGAAGCAAAAAAAGTTGGGATGTAGGATGTTACAAAAAAGTTACCTAAACAAACTTCCAAAACCTGTCTAAGTAACCACATTTTACGGTACATGTTCTAGCTGAAAAAATGTTTGAATTTTTTTGCAAATCAGTCTACGAGAAGCTGGACTCTACGCTGATTCGCAACTCCCGCGGCAACCTTGCTGTCACACTCTGCTTCAGCTCCGCCGTTTTGTTGATGAATAAATTTAAGAAAATGGTTTTGTACACTTAAGGGGTTACCCCCACTTGCGATTTTGAAAAAATCGTTTTTTTTCATTGCATTTTTTTGAAGGATAAATATCTGAGAATATGTCCTGAAAATTTCAAGTCGATCCGAACAAAATTGACTGAGATATGAGCGTTGAAAGAGAAGAATCCGCGTTGAAAGAGCGTTGAAAGAGAAACTTTAAACGCGTTTTTCTCAAAATGGCATTTCTGAAGTCGGTGACCAAGATTACTCGAACACTAATGAACCGATCTTCTTAAAATTTTGCAGGCTTATTTAATACATAAAAATGTAGTCTTTAATCGTTCGATTTTTTTTTCGAAAAAAAATGGCCGTTTTATAGCCAAAAAACGGCCGTTTTTTTTCGTTAAAATCGAACCATTAACTTTGACTGTCTGCCATTTTGTGAAAAATGAATATTTTTTAAAATCCTTCGATTAAAGACTAGTTTATACTTATATTTGACTAAATCCATCCGCATTTTTTTTCAGATGATCCACTTCGCCGCCATGTTGGTCACCGCAAACCGTGTATATAAAAACATTATTTCATTGACGGCCATTTACCACTAAACAATGTAATATTTTTCAATAAAAAAATTACTGAAACTTCTTCAAGATGTGTTCTTTAAGATGGTATATTGATCGATTAAAAAAGTTTTGTAGTTTTCTTTAAAAAAATTCATGAACAAGGCCTTTTTTTGCGCCACAAGAAATAATTTCTTATTTTAAAAAATCCCTCGAAATTGCCTAATTTTTTCCCGTCTAAATGTATATCCCGCCTTAGCTCGAAAATGAATGTTACGTGTACCGGTAGTTTTTGCACTGCGTAGATATGTACAAACGGAATTCGTCGATGTCGAAATGAAAACATCGCAGACCATAACAGTGAGTTGTGTTACTTCGTCGACCTTGGGCGCGTGGGTAACTTTGAGAAAACAAATCAAAACTTACATGATGCTCAGAAGAAGGTGACTGAAGCATATTCTTCCTTATCCACATGGTCGGTAGAGCCATTTCCGTCACTGTACTATGCCACTTGTAAAAATTACAAAGTCTTGTGTGTAACGTTACGATGTCACTCCTTTTTCTTCTTTTTACCGAAGATTCTAACGACTTCCTCACTGTCCGGGGTAGTAACTCGTTTGGAGTTCCGCGTTGTACTGAGAGATAATTCTTCCTCATTGCAAAAGGTGCAAATTTGTAGGCTTCCTTGACGAGCGAAGTCGTCCAACCAATCACAGACTCGTACTCCCATCCCCTAATTCTTGGCGGTGGGGGAAGTGGCTCGGCCAATCGCCGACTCGGATTTTCATCCCCTAATAACGCGAACCCCCCATTTGGAAACCGGGATACCTGAGTTCCCGCGTCGCCGATTACAGTCGACTACCTGCGGAGATTTATTTCTCATTCTTCGAACGACTCATAATCTCAGGTATATTTGTTCTTCGTATATCCCTTCATTGTTACTACGGGAAAAATAATACGCGATTCCCCGGACAATGCTAAACCCACTACACTTTCCTCGCGACACCCCGGCGTCATAAAATGGTTTTTGTGCGTCTGCACATTAATACGTGTAGCTCGGCTCAATGGTGATAGCTCTATTCAAAGAGGTTCAAAGACTCTTCGTTTAAGCGAGTACTGGGCAAGCCAAATTTTCGATCACGACTAAACGGTAGACGCAAACGACTCCGATAGGAATTTCCGTACGCCGTCTCATTTTATTTCTTTATACTTTTATGGCCACACACATATCGATGCAAACTGAAGCTTCGAGTCTCCTTAGAATCTGCTCGAAGTTGGTATAATATGAATGTTCCAATGCCAAGACCATGCTATCTATTTCTTCAAACTCTTCCCATACGATGAATTTACGAATCGATCAAATGCGAGTATCGATCAAGTCACTTATTATTATTTAATTTATGATTTTCAAACTATCAATATTGATCATTAATAATTGTCATTATTATTTCCCTTATTATTTTTTTTATAATAATATTAACCATTATTGACTATTATTATTCCGTTGTATTCATTTTTTAAATTATAATATGATTTATTATTATTCAGATGATTTATCACTGTTGAGATTTTAATCTGTTAAGACTATTATTATTTCATTTATTAATTATTTTCAATTTATTATGAGGATTATTTTAATCGATCGAGATTATTATTATTTTATTTTCGTATTGTTTTATTCCTAGAGTTTGACGTAATTTTAATTTTCAAAAGTTTGATATTTGGTTACAATTCATAATGCACACATTCCAAATGTCAGAACGTATTTAGACATTGATAAACACGTTTCTCATTTAAATAATTCAAATATATATTCATCAAGCATAAAGACAAGTATTTATGCTCAAATGACAAGTTGTTACCTACGATTATTTAGTCATAATAGTAATTCATTCATAGGAAATTTGCGTGCTCTCTCATGCGTAGAATGTAACTCGTATCTTCGGCCATGCATGTATAAATATTATTTGCGGTATACTCGAGCCTGTCGTAATGTCTACAACGGAGTGAGAGGTGTGCGGCAGTTAGCGGTAGGCGTAAATGCCACTTGCGACCTTTGCACATATATTCTTCCTTAGTAAAGAAAAAAGATTAGACGAGCCGCTTCCGTTTGTCGGGAAAAAAAAAATTCTGCCAGATTTTCCTTAATCCGAATGATACTTCGGGATCCAAATGTGGACGAATCTTTTGAGAATATAAACAATTATTTGCACTGCTCCTTTTTGTGAGCATGTTTCTCGTAACTTTTTTTTTCTCGACAAAAGAAAAAATTTGAAATAAAAAAAAAGATTTTGGCAGATTTTCGTTAATCCGAATGATACTTCGAGATCCAAATGTGAACGAATATTTTGAAAATATAAACAATTATTTACACTGTTCTGAGCATTTTTCTCATAACATTTTTTTCTTAAAAGAAAAGCGTTAAAGTAAAATAAAAAGATTGCGGAAGATTTTTTATTAGGTAGCTTATTTCGAATATACATCGTGTCAGTGTATGTTAAATAAATAATGTAATTAATGTGAAAATATTTTCCTTGCCCATCGTTCGTAATTTCGCCAAAAGGAAAATCGAAACTCAACGCGAGCACAAAAGAATTATGCGATAATTATACACAAAAAATCTTCCTTCATATTAGTCGTAGGGACCAAAAATGTAGGCTTGCAAAAAGACTATACTTTTTAACACTGAGCATTTTCATCCTATCAAAGACGGGTGCAAAACCGCGTATGAAGGGATGACGCCAATATGACGGGCCGAAAGAAGGTATTTTTTGCGAATTTATTTTGTTTACTAGATTATTTATTTAGTATTTGGAAAAAGGTATGTTATTAAGCGAACCTTGAAATTATTCCAGGTAAATTAAACATCTATAACGTTATAGAGGTATGATAGAGCCTCTGTATAAAATATGTAGTATACAAATAAAAATGTTTCATAATCTATATACATGTAGCTCTCATCGTACGAAGCCGTTTTTTAAAAAACATGCATAAAATAGCGGATGTTCAAAAAAGTGTAATTTTGGCGACATTTTTACTTATATGCGGGGGCTTCAAAAATACTAAATAAAAAATAACGGCTACGTAGAAGGATAGCTACTGCAATTACGGAAATATTGTTTTTTTTAAATTGAAAATCGGCCAATTATAGCTAGAGTTATGTTTCCGGCCGGGTCAAGAAAAGTAATTTCCAGAAAAATGAGATTGAAAGTTTTACTATACGTAAATCGTTGCGCTACCTGCTCTCACGAAATCGTCTCAAACCTGGTCAATTTTCAATATTTCAACTTGAATTTTTTTGACATTTTCTTAAATATGTATACTCCGAGAAAATGCTAAAAAAATATTTTTGTTGACACGTCACAGTGGGCCTCAAAGCCGGAGCCTGAATGAGATGGTCCAAAAAATCGTTTTGTTTATTGCTCAAATCGATACACCAACTACCCAAGAACATTTGTACAAAGTTACAGAGGCCAATTGAAAACATTAAAGCGCGTTTTCTCCAGTTTTCAATTTCACGATTTTTCGAAACTGGCGGGCGTGATAGCAAAAAAACTAAACGACCTATTGAAACAAACCAAAGTTTACTTTCTTTAGTATAAAAATCTCTTCCAAGTGAATTAAAAAAGTCGTTGAAAAAGTATTTTTAAATAATTTTCATAGCACGTTAAAGTGTTTTTTTTATCACATTTGTTTTTTAAACCTGCGAAAGGTTATAATTTCACGATTTTTTTAGCGGTTTATTAATTCACCCAGAAGAAAGATATATGATAATTGAAAATTTTATTGGTTTTTTTTTGTTTCAGTCAAGAATTACGAGCGGCATCTTTGCCGCCGATTGGGGACTGCAGTGGCAAGACGCATATGCAATCGGCTGATAAATCTGCAGTCATTTATTGTTTCATGTTAAAACTTTTTTTTTATTCATTTTAAATATACATGAAAAGATACCTCAATGTTTACCGGGCTCACTTGTTTTTTTCCCTTCTTAAAAAAATCCCGAAAAAACGCTTTTTTTGGAACTTCTAATTCAGGTTCCAGCCTTAAAGAGTAGGTGGAAAAAATTTAATTTAATTTACCGAGATTCTCAATGTACAGTTTAATTGACTAATTCATAATAAAAAAATTAATTATTTTAATTATCATTAAAAAGCCAAAAAACACGAAACGGTGTGGTTTTAAAATTGAATGTAAAATCATAACCGTGCAAGATAAACCGACATAAAATTGAAACATTCACTTCATACGATAAACTCGCCGAAATCCGACAATTTTCAAATTTCCGTACCATCTAATGCCCACAATCTGTAAATCATAATTTTTTCATTCAAAGAGATAGCCACCTATAGGTTGAAAAACCTTTAATCTGTAGCGTCCCATTCTTTCTCGCGAGGGATGCGGATCTACGTGAGATTTCTGGTCGTTGGAGGTGGACGGGAATGTGAGAGGTGGGGAATATAGAAACGTCGCCGGCCTTCTTTCTCTCTCGACTTTATACTTATGTCAGTCCTCCTCGAGTGTAGTGAGAGTATCATCGAGTTGTTGTATGTATCGCAACAAGCGTGTAATCAATTTTTTACTCGAATCACCCACACCTGTACTCGTAAAACTGCAATAGGCAAGTGTCGCTTTTTTTTATAGAAATTATGCAATATTATTTTTTTCAACGTGTATTGACAAGTTCATTTTTGTATGTCAACGGTTCAAATTTTGTTGAGACGGAGTGCTCTACGCGCGCGAATATATATGTATACCTGTATGTAGGAAGATACCTGTGTACCCTAAACTAAATAGCTCGGCACCATACCCCACGGTTAAGCGGATAGAAACGATTGTTCTCCCGCCAGGTTTAATCCTGGGCCTCATATAACGGGACAGCCTTGACAAAGACTCTGAATCGTGGCCACCAAGTCGAGAAATTTCACGGAAATTCGCCGCTGCCTATTTGGATAACGCTCTACATATTATTGAGGTCCTTAAAATGCGGGAAAGTATTTTCATTATATATATATATATATATATATATATATATATATATATATAAAATACGTACTTGTGTAAAGACAGAGAAAATATTTTGTAGCCGTTGAAGAGTCCAACGCATAATCCCGTTTAATAATAATCTATCGAATTCCTCCACGTACCTACACTATTGGAATTAATTTTCAACACAAATTTTTTTGTTAATTTCCCATCTATTGATCATTTTTACGTTATAATCATTTATATTTTATATTTTCATCAAAATGGCCTTAAAGCAAATATTAAGTAGAAACATAATAGATTAATCGTAAAATAAAAACATTACAGTATCATTTCGGTTTAGCAGAATAAACATTTTATGCATAAATTTTTTTTTAAAGTTAATTTCTATTATAAGTGTACCGGCATGAATTCTACTAGTGTATACGTATTTTTAAAAAATGGAAGAGAAACCTATTTTCACTACCAAGACACACATTGATCATTTTTACGTTATAATCACTTAGAACGTTATATCCTCATCAAAGTAGCCTGAAGGCAAATATTAAGTAGAAACATAATAGATTAATCGTAAAATGAAAAAATTACAGTATCGGTTCGGCGTAGAAGAATATACATTTTCTGCGTAAATATTTTTATAAAAGTTAATTCATATTGATAGTGTCCGGAATGAATTCTACTAGTGCATACGTATTTTTTTTTAATGAAAAAAAAAACTATTTTTACTACGCAGACACACAGAAACTTTCTCGTACTGGTGGCTTTCATTCGGGTTTTTTGGGGTAATGAAGAAATTATTTTTACCACATCATTTGGGTTTGTTTGGGTTGGAAAACAATTTTTACTAGATACAGAAAATTTGTCGTACTCGGGGGATTGTTTGAATTCTCGAAAAATTACCACATCGTAAATTACTTTATTGTTCCTTTCAGGCTCTTACAAAGCTCCCTGTCTTCTTTTCTAAAGTTACAGGAAATTCTTGTTACGGCAAAAACGAGCGTTTGAATTAATGGAAAATTCCCAAGTAAATTACCAAACTTGTAGAGAATTTTATTTCCTGCAAGTTTGTTTATTTCGGTTTACGCGCTAAAGTTGAAAATAAACGAAATAATTCAATAATTTAATTTCACTCCCTTTTTCAGGTTTAACTCCGAAAATATTGATCGTAGAAACAAATATTGTTACATCCAAAGTTGTAGAGAATTACATTTTCTACAAGTTTAGTTTCAACCATTTGTAGTCAAAAGTTGAAAATGGGGGAGGTATTTGACAAAAACGAATTCCCCTTACATTCAAGACCAAAGCCGAAGCTCCTGCAGAACCTGGTCGAAAATCTGGATTTAGATTATCAATGATCCCCCTTAACGATTAGAAAAGGCAAATACTGGTATTGGGTTATTGCGATTTGAAATGTACGTAAAATGGGGTTACTCTGAACAGTTTTTGGAAGTTTTTTGTGGGTAACTTTTTTTAAACCTTTTTTAAATTCCAACTTTTTTTATCCAATAGAACAATGTGTCATTTGGCTATCAAATGTACAAGAAAGTCGAACCCCGCCAAACCCCCACAATTTTCTATTCAAAAAAGTGTCAAAGTAAGCTCGAGTATGGGGTTACTTTACCAAGGCATTGGAATGCTACTAATTTCAAAGATCAAGGCTTACTTTGACATCATTTTGATAAATAAATTCAACGTTTTATGCATTATACATGGAATTAAATGAAGAATAACGATTTTTTACAATCACATTGTCATCTTTATTAAGAAAACATTTTACATAAAAATATCAAGTACCTAGGGTACTATTATAGACACTTAATCAGTCTTATAATTATCATAGCGATTAAAATCATTAATCAATACATTATAATAAACTTGAACAACAAATTTGACCAATAGAAAAAAAGTTAAAAAATAATTAGTCTGTGTCCCTGCACACCACACTTTCTTAAAGTCCCAATACTACGACTCAGTACTTTACGACTCTAAGTACTCAGTACGACTGGACTAAGGGCCCAAGCAGGGTAGGGAAGGTTTGAAAGAAAAATACTAATTGCGGCGTAGAATGTGACAAAAATTTTATCCGTTTCTTCACAAGAACGTCAAGCGGCGAAGAGCGATGGAAATGAGCACTCTTTGTGCTCCACGTACGACGATAAGGTGAAAGCCATGGTTCCATTTAACACGCTGCTCGCATAATGAATAGCGTGTGGAGCAAATATTTTCATTGCCAATGTTTTATCGCTGAGCGTGTTCTCACGTAGTCGAATTTTTCCAATCTTTTTACAGAATAGAAAAACAATGCCGGCCCGTCCGGTATTACGAAAGCTGAACAGGCTAGTGAGAGGAATCTCGAGTAATCAGCAAACAGTGGATGCTATGAAGGATTGTCCAGTCAGCTTTCCAGAAGCAGCCTCGAATGTGAAATCCTACGAGGAGGTACCGGGACCAAAACCATTACCCATACTCGGCAATACCTGGCGACTTTTTCCCGTCATCGGACAGTACCAAATATCGGACGTTGCCAAAATATCACAAATTTTCAACGACGAGTATGGGGAAATAACGCGCCTGTCGGGTCTCATTGGAAGACCCGATTTATTGTTCGTTTACAATGCTGACGAGATCGAGAAAATTTACAGAAACGAGGGTCCCACGCCATTCAGACCGTCCATGCCTTGCCTCGTTCACTACAAGAGTGTGGCGAGAAAGACATTCTTCGGTGATCTCCCCGGCGTTGTTGGAGTGTAAAGAATTTTTTTTCTGACAGAACTCTCACTTCGTTGTATATTTATTTTTTATTCAATTTTATAAAGATTGCTTCTTTGTCATTTTGGTGCTTGGTGAATTTTTAGTCAAACGCGATCTATTTGTCTATCTCAGATATCGGAGTATACGAGTCATTCACCCTTTGGTCTAATTTCCAAAAATCTTACGTAGGCACGGTGATCCTTGGAAAGAGTTTCGTACGCGCGTCCAAAAACCGGTTTTGCAGCCGAATACGGTGAGAAAATACGTAACGCCGATCGAGGTAGTGACGAACGATTTTATCAAGAGGTATGTTATATTGCACACATGAGTTTCTAGACAAAAGTCAAAGTTGGTGAGAATTTTGAATCTCTCGAAAAGTTATAAAAGTCTGGAGAAATGAGGTATTTTGGTATGATAAGAGTATTTATCGTTAGTATTATTGTAATGTCAAAAAGTAATTGGAAGCTGCTGCAAATGAAAACAGTTGGGCACATACTTATTCATTCATTTATTTTTGAATATATTTTATTTTTATTATATATTTTTATTGTATATTTTATTTATATTATTTATTATCACTGTATATTTATTTAGTAGCAGTATTTTTTTGTATGCCCTTTTTAACCCTTCGTTGACACACTGGGTCAATTTGACCCGTATAGTATTTCTCCACCTGCCATTAACAACACTTCGGTCGGTTTTTATTGAAAAAAATCAGGAATACACTTTGAACATTTCTTCATATGTCTGCGTGATTAAAATTCGGAAAATATGAAAATAAATCGTTTGAAAAAATTATCGAATATTTTCAATTTTGGAAAAGTCATAATTTTACTAAAAATTCATCGGGGACAAAATAACCCAATGTGTCAAGGGATCGTCTATTAATCACGTGAGGTTTTTTGGCAACTTTTTGAGCTCCCCCCCCCCTCGCCCATGGTGATATGTGGTGAGGTTACTGTTATCCAAATCCCCCCCCCCCCCTATTTGAGCCTCACGTGAATTATGGACGACCCCACATCACCATGGGGGGGCTCACAAAGTGGCCAAAAAACCTCATGTGATTAATGGACGATCCCCAACGCAGGGTTAAGGGTGTTTACAAAAATGCCCCTCCCTTCTCATTTACATAAATTATTTTACCTTGGTTTGCGTATATCTATTCTAGTTGCTAGTTTCTCAAATTGTGTGATGTAATCTCATAGTTGCTTTGCCAGTTGCATTTTCAGTTGCACTTCTATTTTCCGGTCAATTTCTACCCCCCTGTTATTTTCCAACCATTGTTCCAGTTTTTTTTTACTATTTCTTGGTTTGGTTTCCCCTCAACTTGCGTACACTCGCGAATACGTCGCAAAATTTCAATTGCCTGCTTGCATATTCTACATTTGGCGTCTACTCAGCGTTTAAATTCTCCGCTAATCATCTTGTCCTCCAAATATTTTTCCACGTGCATAGCCGTTTTTCTGTAATTATATTTCTTGCACTATGTTGACCCATCGATTAAGCTCCGATCGTATTGAATTTTTTCGTTCAATCTTAATTTTTATGCCTCTTTCTATTCTCTCTCCAGCTCCCTTTCATGTCCATTCCATATTGCCGTATGCCCCCTCACCTACGCTTTACATTGCTTCTTTTTATTTCTTTTGTATATTCATTTATTAACATATTTATCAATCTCTTAAAAAACGCTTGGATTTTGTGCATACACATTTATCGTCCCAATAGTTTCTCCGATTTCTGAAATTTCAGTTTTTCAAATAGATTTTGGCTAAATGGTTCAACAAATTCTCATATGTAATTTTGAACATTCCCAAAAAAAACATCTTTAACATGATAAGGATAGTTTATTCACATCCGAAAACTAAAGAAACAATACAAAAAAGAAAATGTTCGTAAAAAGTTCTTACGCCTTTCGTAAATCCAAGAAATTCATGTCCCATAGCCAATAGTACGTGCGAACGGCTGGTCGAAGAATTTTCAAGAATTACATTAAGGCCTTATATACGCGATTTCGCCGATTTTCGAAGGTACTTTTCTAAACGTAGTTAAAAAAAAGACGCACATATTGACAAGATTTTTTTGGAGATCATTTATACACATGGTTAAGTATATGCAAAAAAATCAGAAATATTAACAAATGGCGGAGATATAACATAATAAAGCAATGTGTTTTTTTTTTGCGCGCGCGTTGATGGTGAAAGTTCTCGGCATCGATGTGGGTGTCTGAAAAAAATGAACATATTTATAATTGCATAATGATATCAGTTGGTTCAGTCTGAACCAACGATATTATTTTAAAAAATTATTGTAATAAAAATTCGAAATTAAACATTTTTTGACTCAATTTTCTGGTGGTATTTTATTTTTTATATTTTTTTGTATCATTGAAACGTTTCTTTCCGTTGTTCACACGACAGATGATGATACTAAGAATATGTTGTAAAAATTTCAAAGCTTTCTGAACCTTCGTTCAAGAGTTAGAACTTTCACAAGGTTCAAAAAAGTGAATCGTGGAAAAACGGCTTTGAAGTTGGCGGTCGGGCGCGCCGCGAGGTATCTATTATAAATGCAATCTTACCTTATTTAATAGCATCCTGCGCTATATGTGGGGCCATCCTCGGCGTCTAAAACGTCTTCAGCATGTTTTTTGTCGTTTCTGGCGGCAATCCTTGCTTCCTTTGCTGCCTTTTCAGATTGAATTCCAGTGGCAGTAAGGCGTAATTCGAATAATTGCACGAAAATAAAAGTTAATAATAATAATCGAGTTTTATTTGCACAACTTGCTTTACAAGTTTTTTACAAAAAGTCTCCGATTTGTTTATACACATTTTTCTTACATCTACCTTAATTCTATGTTCTACCCCGCATATCTTTGCTCTCTGGAAAATAAAAGTTGTTACGCTCCAAATATTGTAAGTTTAACAATTTTTGGAATTTTTCAATTCCGTAAAGCTCAAAATATTTCTAACCGTTCAGGCTAATAGAATCAAAAATAATATAAAAAAGAACATTTTTCTCGTATATAAGGCTTCGATAATAATTAATAACAATATTGTTAAAATCTAGCGTTTCGAATATTTTCTACATTTTTTGTGCACTGCGAAGTAGCTGAACACTATGCGAGTGAAACGCTTGTCATTTACTCCAATCGCCACAGAAACTCGGCAGATTCAATTTCGATCCGTGTTTACAGGATTGAAGAAATCAAAGGAGATGATGACGAGGTTCCGGCAGACTTTGACAATGAAATTCACAAATGGGCTCTCGAGTGTAAGTCCTCGCAGCTTTGCAACGTATATGTAATGAATTTTCAATTAATGCCATTCTCCATTTTATCGGCTTGAATAAAATCAATGATAAAGGTGGTTTTGCCGCTGAAAAGGTTCAGGTAGTCCAGTAAAAGAGACGAAAACCCAGCACTTTTTAGCGTAGAATATGAATTTTTGACTGAAGGTAGATGGTTGCATACTGAAAGTAACCGCAATTACATTTTGCCCCTCAACTCGCCCCAACCCTAAAAAATAGGGGTTAAATACTCAAAAATCGTCATATCTCGATAATTAATAGCTCGATGAAAAAATGTTTCAAACAAAGGTAAATATTCGGAAGTGTCACTCTCGCTAAAAAGAGGCTGTACATTTTTTTTATCAATTCTTTATGATCATAAAACATTATATTAAGTTATATTTTAATGGCGCATAATGTTTTTAATGCATTAACATTTTTTTGGGTTTGTTTGGATTTGTTTTGGTTTGTTTGGCCGTTTAAAGTTTGACTAAAATCAACTAAAGTCTTGAAAAAAACGTTCGAAAGGTCGACGAAAAAAAATCTTAAAAAAAATATTTATTGACATTGTTTTTTTCTTGACGCGCTGCCATAATAATATTAAATGCGATGTTTTTAAATTGTAAAGACCGTACAAAAAAAATTAGCTCGATTCTGACAGGAGTGACACTTCCGAATATTTACCCAAACAAAAGTTGTTTGGAATAATAAAATACGTTTAAAGTTACCTGACGTCAAATCCCCTATCTTTGAAAATAGCGGCACAAAAACACGAGAGCATCACCGACCTAGACAAGGACGCAGCATTATGTTGTGCCGCTATTTTCAAAGATAGGGGGTTGGACGTAAGGTAACTTTATACGAATTTGATTAGTCCAAACAACTTTTTTTTGAACCTTTTTTTGATCGGGCTATCAATCATCGAGATACCGCGATTTTTAAGTTTTCAACTTCTATTTCTTAGGGTTGGGGCGAGTTGATGGGGAAACATTTTATTGGGGTTACTCTCAGTATGCAACCATCTACCTTCAGTGAGAAATTCATATTCTACGCTAAAAAGTGCCGGGTTTGCGTCTCTTTCACTGGACTAATGATTTAACGACAGGCATAGGATGCGTCGCACTGGATGTGAGGCTCGGGTGTCTCGACGGAAATCTGACGCCGGAATCCGAGCCCCAAAAGATCATTGACGCCGCCAAATTCGCGCTCAGAAATATTGCGGAGCTGGAATTGAAGGCGCCTTACTGGCGATACATTCCGACGCCCCTTTGGTCACGTTACGTTCGAAATATGGACTATTTCGTTGAGTGAGTGCAATTCTCAATTTTTTATATTCAATGTGATATTTTCAATGAAGTCAACTTCGTAAAACAAAGCCGCGTTTACTATTTTGAGCATGTTTTTTTTTATTTAAAAAAAACATATTTTGTTTTTTTTAAATCTTTTTTGTTCTTCTTGTACATTTCTGTTTTTTAAATTTATTTTTTTAATATTTGACGCATTTTGGGCAATTTCGTAAATTTCGAAGCGATTAAATGTGTACAACCAAGTTTGCACCTAAAGTAATTATTTGGAAGAAAAAATGTTTTTTTTTTCGTAATTCAAAATCGAGGACTGTACAAATATTGCCAGGATTATGATAACGTAAGTGATTTAAAAAAATCGATATACAGAACATATTATTTCATAGTTCACTGCTTGCGGTACGAAAACCAATAACTTTCATTTTTTTGAAAGTCCTTGAGAGCAAAAGACGAAGCAAGAAATTTTGTTACCGTGGACACAATTGTCAAAAAACCTATTTTTTATACCATACTTTTTACCTTGCCGTTGAAAATAATTTTAAGCGTCCAATTTTAGCATCAGCTTCTAGTTAGCATTCTGATATAACATTGACGAATGGAAGGCATGTTCTGAAGAATTATTCGTTCCCAAATGTTGCACAAAAAGCATATATTCTCAAAGCTTCCTGGTAGTATAATTTTACGCTGCATCTCGACAGTTCGTTAACTGTTATAATTATATAAGTGTAAAATTGCGTGTTGCAGAATATGCATGAAGCACATCGACGCAGCAATAGTGAGATTGAAAAATAAAAAAAATGTCGACGAGAAAGATTTGTCCTTGGTGGAGCGAATTTTAGCCAAGGAGTCCGATCCAAAGATAGCTTACATTCTCGCGCTCGATCTCATTTTGGTCGGCATCGATACTGTACGTTTTTCCATCTCCAAAATTTGATCAATGAATTTTTTATCATCGAACTCTCGTCTTCAAAATTAAAATGCCATTGACTTTAGATTTCAATGGCCATGTGCTCAATCTTGTATCAATTGGCAACGCGTCCTGAGGAGCAGGAAAAAATCTATCGAGAGCTAAAAACTATTTTACCAAATCCAATGACACCACTCACGGCGAAGCATCTTGACGAAGCGGTTTACATGAAAGCTTTCGTTCGAGAAGTTTTTAGGTGGGTGCAGTACTTTTCTATCTGTTGTATAGACCGATCAATCGAAAATCCCTCCCGGTTGCCTCTGTCTGTTTCCATTGGCGTAGCCAGAATTTTAATCCGGCGGGGGGGTCTGACAAAAAACTGGTTTTGTTCACAATCTTTTTTTTTTTAATAAAATTCACATATTAGCCGATAATCTTTAAGTAGGTTGGAGCATTAGCAACAATTCAAGATCAAATTTAAAAAAATATATATGTTATTGTCTAGACTATACTGAATCTTTACGATTTATTTTTTATTTTTGCCCCACCAAACACCAGAGACAAAAAATTGTTTCACGGGGTATCCCTTTCTGGAAGCCCAGTTTGAAGGGTTGGAATGATGCATTTTTTTCTAGTAACACATTGGTTGGAATAAATTAATTTTTTCCCAGCATGTTGTACACATGTTTGTGGTTACAATGTAATTTTTCTGGAAGAAAATCTGTCAAAGTGTTTGTGGTGCTACAGTTGGCGTTGCTCTCTACCAGGCTCAAATGTAATTTTCAACGAAAGCAACAAAAAAATTCTTCAAATATATCCAACTGGCTATGGGTTCACGATCCACTTTTCGAAATTTCGAAAAATACAAAAAATGACAGCTTCTCCAAAGAAAACCTCATTTTTCTCTTGAAAAACAGCATGCTGAAGTCGTTGTTATTAACAAATGGTTCATCCAATTAAAAAATGCGATCGTGAACCGAAAATGACTACTGTTTGAACGCTAACTGTGCAAATTCAAGTCAATAGTGTGAACGTTACTCAAGATATAATCCCGCCGTGTAAAGATATGTAATTTCGAGAAAATCATGTTCAAACTCGACGGATCGCGGTAAATCCGACGCACACTGGTCCACTAAAATAGGTGTAACTTCGTCAAGTTTTTAGAATTTCAGAGTTCGGTTGGGCCTAAAATATTCGTGAAAGTTCACACTATAACAGTATGCAAAAAAACCGTTTTTTGAAGCTTCCAGAGAGGGATACCCCCTTAATGTATGTAATTTTACGTGCGGTTAGATAGGCAAGACGTTCACGTTACGGGTGATGTAATTTTTTTGGCTGTCAAGGACCAAGATAAACCATTTCTAACAACGGATCAACGCAAACTAAACATTTGTCAACATTTAGAAGAAAAAGAACCCATCTTGCCCTTCGTAAACCATATACATTGAATATTGAACGATCAAGGTTTGATGAAAGATTACGAATTTTGGCTGGCGAATAAAGTGCTGCCAACCTCAATATCCGCGAAGTTGCCGTGTTCCGGCAACACTCAATATTAATCAATCGTGATAATAAATAATCTCGCGACATAAATATAAATAGGCATAATTATGAATGACTCAAAGTTTCATTCTGAGTTGTATAAAATATTTGCTGATCCATTTTTTTTATAATACTGGCGTCATATGGAAGAGGTGGGCGTCTACAAAAAAAACCGAAAATGCGTTTTTTGTATCGTTGGAATCAGTACAAAATTTCCCATCGTTCTGTATAGTGAAACGCATTTTTGATTTTTTATAACGTTATACTTTTTCAAGTTGGTAGTGACACAAAAGTTTTTCCTATTTACGTAATCAAAATATTAAAAAAATTACGTTTACGCAATAAAAATTATTGACGTAATTTATTACGTGAATTAAATTTGCGTAATAAAAATATAAAAATGCACAATTTGGCCCTTTAATCATATATTTTATGAAAAATTAGCATGTACAGAAGAAATATATACCTCGCATGCATCTTTTGAGGTTCATTAATAAAAAAATTCATAAACCGTAATTTCACTCAACTGGACCGCTCCAACCTACGTAAAAAATAATCAACTGAATTTTCATCATTCTCCAATGCAGTTGCCAGTCTTTGAACTTTACTTTCAGTAGGTACTCAATCATGTAACTCTCAACATTCTATTATTTTTTCTGCAAATTAACTCGACACTTTTTCATTTAGAATTTTTTTTATGTCATTCTTGATGTTCAGTAATTTCTCGTGGGGGCCGTGCTCATCCCCGCTCCCTTCCGGCTACGCCAATGTCTTCTTCTCTCGCTTCCTTTCATCCCTTTCCGCTTTCACTCGATTTGTCAGCATTCCATAGTCTCGTATGTCATTTTTGCCACCACAGAGTATATTCAACGGTGATCGGTAATGGAAGAACGTTGCAGAACGACACTGTAATCTGTGGTTACAATATACCCAAAGGGGTAAGAGCTATGCCGCGGAAAGTATCCGGCAATCACATCCCAATGAACATCAGCATTGGGGTCAGATGTCAATTTGATACTTGTATTTTCTGCACTCGTTGATCAGGTCCAAGTCGTGTTTCCCACGCTCGTCACTGGCAACATGGAAAAATGGGTAACAGACGCGGGAAGCTTCAAGCCCTCGAGATGGCTCAAAGATTCGGTGAACGACAAACTTCATCCGTTTGCTTCGCTTCCTTACGGCTACGGTGCTCGGATGTGTCTTGGGCGGAGATTCGCCGATCTTGAGATTCAGGTTCTCCTGGCTAAGGTGCGTTGCCCTTTTTTCTTTTTTTAGAGCGAAATCCACGTGGGGTTATGTGCCCAATTATTGGAAGTTAAGGCCCAATTATTGGCACGTGAAAGGCCCAATTATTGGCACTGTAGGGCCCAATTATTCGCACTTTAAAGGCCCAATTATTGGCACTGTAGGGCCCAATTATTAGCACTTCAAAGGCCCAATTATTGCCACTTTAAGGGCCCAATTATTGCCACTTTGAAAGCCCAATTATTGCCACTTTGAAGGCCCAATTATTGCCAATTTAAAGGCCATTTAAGGGCCCAATTATTGGCACTTTAAAGGTCCAATTATTGGCACTGTAGGGCCCAATTATTCGCACTTTAAAGGCCCAATTATTGGCACTGTAGGGCCCAATTATTAGCACTTCAAAGGCCCAATTATTGCCACTTTAAAGGCCCAATTATTGGCACTTTAAAGGCCCAATTATTGCCACTTCAAAGGCTATTTAAGGGCCCAATTATTGGCACTTTAAAGGCCCAATTATTGCCGCTTTGAAGGACCTTTGAAGACCCAATTATTGGCCCAATTATTGCCAATTTAAAGGCCATTTAAGGGCCCAATTATTGGCACTTTAAAGGCCCAATTATCGCCACTTCAAAGGCTATTTAAGGGCCCAATTATTGGCACTTTAAAGGCCCAATTATTGCCGCTTTGAAGGACCTTTAAGGACCCAATTATTGGTACATTAAAGTCCCAGTTATTGGCACTTTAAGAGCCCAATTATTTGCACTTCAAAGACCCAATTATTGGCACTTTAAAGGCCCAATTATCGGCACTTTAAGGGCCGAATTATTGGCACTTTAAAGTCCCAGTTATTAGCACTTTAAGAGCCCAATTATTGGCACTTCAAGGGCCCAATTATTGGCACTTTAAACGCCCAATTATTGGCACTGCAAGGGCCCAATTATTGGCACATTACGGACCACTGTTTAGGTAGAAGAGAAGTGTCAATAATTGGTAGGTAGCCAAAATAAGGTCACTTTACCCTACTCGATGGAGGGTACTGGCTCATGAATACTTTTTTTTCAGCTTTTACTTTCGTACAAAGTGGAGTACAAGCACGAACCGCTGAAGTACAAAGTTACATTCATGTACGCACCGGATGGCGACCTCAAATTCAAGCTGACCAAAAGATGATCCACGATCCAAGAACGCGCAATAATTTATTTTTATTAGTACTCGTTACAATAAATGTGCAAAGTGTATATGGGGGAAAAAATACTGGAGAAAATAAAACGAGAAATCTTGAACTATCTCTTGATGATTTTCAGCTTGAGCGGTCCGTTTGGCGTGTAGAGAGGATTTATATGGTAGTCCAGTTTCTCGTATCGGTACTCCAGCCTGAAGGCCTGTACGATCTGAAAAAAAGCCATTAGCACTTTAATTGCGCTATACCGAATAATTAGTAGACCGAGGCTCCAAAGAGCTCATCGTCAGCCATATGGCACTGTGTGATTCTTCAATCGTAAACCCGCCGGATAGTCTGCGGTGCGATAATTACATTCAGCACCTGAAAGGCATCTACGTTGAGCAGCCATTTAGGTCATCAAGATCTTAAATTTTGCTACGTTTCGTAAGACGGAGCCGGACCATCGAAATGTATAGAGTTGAATGGGATCGATTAATTTTATTATCGGGTTATTAGGTCTTGGAAGTAAATCTGAGTTTTTCGAAAATTAATTAACGGATAAGCCACTCGAGGATTTTTAGATAAAAAATTCTACTGCTAAATGTTTGACCAAACTTTAAACGCGTTTTTCTCGAATTTGTGTTTTTTAAACTCGCCGGAAATTTAAGGTAATCCTATCGCTTCACACTAGTCATATCACTGACCATACTTGAGTCTTGTCCGATTTATATTATTTATATATGCAAGAAAAAAAAATTTGTAATAACTAAAATTTTCCATGTGTAAACTGTTTAAGGCGGTCCTCTAGTTTCTCGGGTCGAAAAAATCGATTTTTTTTTCTTCATAAATCACATCTACAACATGTGTAGAAAATGTGTGCCAAAGGATTTTTCGATATTCGAAGTGGTTCACAAGTTACGGCCCTGGAACGGAGCAGGTATAAGGAGCAGGTATACTTTCAAACGCGTTTTTCTCGAAACACCATTTTTCGAAACGGTGACCACGATATTTCAGAAACTACTGCGCCGATCTTGTTCAAATTTAAACAGCATCTTTAATATGTTATAAGCCAGCGATTGAACTAGGATTATCATGATTGCTTCGATAGTTTTTTTTGTACGAGCGAAAAACTTAAGAAAAAATGAGTAAAGAATCGAATGTAATTTTCAAAAGTGTATAAAAACGTCAATTTTTGTAATTTAGAATTCACTCTAGTTCAATCGCTAGTCTTAAATATGAAGATTTAAATGCCGTTTGGTTTTTTGATTTCAGATAAGCAGAACAGCCGCAATCTTGGTCACCGTCAAGCACCTCTTTTACTTGGTGTCTTCCTGTCGGCCACTATAACTTTTATTCTATTATATATTTTGACTTAAAAAAATTTGTAAAGCTTATTTAAATGTTAATAAAGATTATGCAAAAACAATGAGATTGATTATTTCGATGCTTTGCCAGTAAAAAATTATCGAAAAAGCCGTAAAAAAACAGCCGAGAAACTAGAGGACCGCCTCAATGAATGTTCACATTTAATTAGAAAAATGAAAGAATAGTTATTCCAACGATTCGCGCAGTATTTCTAGGTTTGATATTTGGCAACATTGGTTCTACCTCCGTCTCTTTTTACTCAACCAGGCGAGTTTAACCTCCATGCTTTTCAACGTCGATCTGTCAAAAGAATGTCAGGTGCAGGAAATATAAAGTATTCGGGCCACGGCTGGTAAAAAGCGTAGAAAATTTGTGTCGGCGAAATATGTCGGTTAAAAATGAAATATGTGTGGAAATTGGAATGAGTGAGATGAGGTTAGGACTACAGTCAGCTATTGCGTTATTGTCACGTCTCTTTATCGTAGCAAGTGGTAATGAATCCAATACCGGAAGTTCAAATTAAACTTGATATTACATATAAATTAGGTCAATGAGCGTAAAGTCTTCCAAGAGCATTGGATTACGACAAGTGTTACGTATGTAAATCTGATTATTTTCAAGAATCTGACGGATTGTCACTATTATATACACCTTTGTAGCGACCGGAAATTGGATTTTTGTATGTCGTCTCGGAATTCCTTCACAAAAACACGCAATCTTAATTTTTTTTCTCTGTCATTAGGTCGATAACCGACCCCGAAATTTTACAGAGACGATTATTAATATACTTAATTAAGCTGTAAAAAAAATATGACAATGCTATGGATTGAGCCTGGCGATCGGATTACCTCAACTTATTGTTAGCCAAATATTCACTTTGCAATTTTCAACGTATCTTCTCAGATGCATTCTCCATAGAAATTTGCGATTGGTTATTAACTTTTTTTTATAAACAATTACTCGCGTGGTTCGTTGCTCAAAAATAGAAGTTTTCATTCAAATTTTCACTAACTTTTCCAAAAAAGGCGTTTTCTAATTTCTGTACGCAGTTTCATACCTTTTTGTATATATTTTGATGTTTTTTTTGTTTTTTTTTCTGGGTTAAAAACGACAGGAGAAACCTGTCCGGCCGCGCAACACCTTGCGCGAAAGTTACCCTGCGGTCTTGAATTTCTACGTCGCAATTTTTAATTAAAAAATAAATTGAAAATTGTACACTCAAAACTGTAAAAAAGTTTTTCAATTCGATTTTTATCTGCTTTTATTGTGCTGGTTAAAAAAATGTCTTGAAACCAGCCTTTTTTTAATAGCTGTAGTGGTTTTGGTCCTCAAAATTGGTCGTCGAATGGTAATTGTAAAAGTCTCGTACCCTATCCCCACCCCCTCTCATACTGCGCTTCGCAGTATAATAATAAAACTGTGTTACATTCGGCGGACCATTGTAAGACGATTAGTTTACCGTGACGAACGTCGGCCGGCCGTACGCCTACGATATAGTGTCGTGATTATAAAGTAACCCAGGTAATAATTCTATACGATTTCTCGCTACACCTTTTCTACCATTCAGTTTCATGCCGACAGTCGTGGATACTTTGAACTTCGACGAAACTTGACCGGATGGGAAAAACCTTTGCATGAATTCCCTTTACCTCTCACCTTGCTAATTACGATGATCATTTCGAGATCAGCGAATCGTCGTCCAAGGCACATGCGTCTACCGTAGCCAAACGGTAAGGATGCAAAAGGGTGCCGCGACTCATCGCTTTCCTCCAGCCAACGTTCAGGCAGAAAATCGTCGCAACTGGGGAAATACTTTTCCTGATTGCTGATCACGTAGTGTTGAAAGATCACGTGTACCTGCGGTGGTACGAATATCGCACTTATAGATGATTTTCTTTAAGGGGTTAGGCTACTGTGACAATTTCCAAAAATCGTTCGTAGCTTGAGGCAACTCAAATTGAAGAGGAAGGTCCAACATATGGTGCAGGTTGAAGGTAAACTTATGATTGCAACGATAGAACTGCTAGTAAAACTTTAAACGCGTTTTTCTCGAAAGTATATTTTTCAAAACGGTGTACACGATTTCTCGACATCTAATGAATGGATTGACTTGAAATTTGGTAAACTTATTCAGTGTAATGGTAGTTTAGTCGTGACCGACGTTTTTCTGCTTGCCGTTATTTTTTCATTACTTATTAACGATAATGATGGCAATTTTCCTCGAAAAAACCAAAATAAAAAATTCAAGCTTTTTTTATGATTGAAACACGATAACACAAAAAAGCTCGGTCAAGTCTTAGCCAATGTTATCTATTTTAAGAAAAAAAAAAAATTTATTTCGGATAAACTGGGAGGCCAAAATCAAGTACACCGTTGAGCCCCTTACGTTCAGACGTCCTTCACGAGATTTTTTGCAAGTTTTCAAATTGTGGATGTTTTTTCATGAGATTTGGTACGCAACTTTGTCAATGTGCATACAAATAAATGTCCGAACGAAATTCAATTTTCTTTAAGGGGCTAGGCCACTGTGAAAATGACGAACACTCGTTCGTAGCTTGAACCAACTCAAATCGAGGAGGAAAGTCCAACATATGATGCAGAGATCGCAACTTGAAGGAAAACTTATGATTGCAAAAATAGAACTGTTAGTTAAACTCTAAACGCGATTTTCTCGAAACTATGTTTTTCAAAACGGTGTACACGATTTCTCGACATCTAATGAATGGATTTACTTGAAATTTGGTAAACTTAGTCAGTGTAATAGTAGTTTAGTCGTGGCCGACGTTTTTTTTCTTGACATTTTTTTTCGTTAGTTATTAACGATAATGATGGCAATTTTCCTCGAAAAATCGAAAGAAAAATTCAAACATTTTTTTTCGATGATTGAAAGACGATAAAACAAAAAAGCTCGGTCAAGTCTTAGCCAAAATTATCTATTTTGAGAAAAAAATTGGTTTTTTGTTTCGGATAAACCGGGTGGCCAAAATCAAGTACACCATTGAGCCCCTCACGTTCAGACGTCTTTCACGAGAATGGTGTACACGATTTCTCGACATCTAATAAATGGATTGACTTGAAATTTGGTCAACTTATTCAATGTAATGGTAGTTTAGTCGTGACCGAAGTTTTTCTTCTTAACATCCTTTTTTCATTAGTTTTAACAATAATAATGGCAATATCCTAAACAAATCGAAGAAAAATTCTTCAATTATTGATATTCTTTCATGAAATTTAGTACGCAACTATCTAAATGTACATACAAATAAATATCCAAACGATTTCTCAATCATCTTACTTATTCCTTCAAAATTAATTTCCTTAAATAACCCCGATTTTCGAGTCGTCACAGTAGCCTAACCCCTGAACTCCTCCTTCTGTAATGATCTTCGGAATGTATAATGAGAAATATAGTGCCATTCGTACTCCTTTGGGCACTTGGAAGCCGCCTATGACAGTGTCCTTGGTCGTGCATCGTCCATTGCCGATCACCACGGGTCTCATTCTAAGCAAAAATACCGATGTATTTCCATTACGTATGCTGTCAAATATTTGTTTGGGTCTGTTTGATCTACATGTTTGTGCTCGAATACGCCGAAGCGTATGTGGATGTGACGAACCTGAGAGTTTCCTTGATGCACGCTTTTAAATATCGCAATTTCTCTAAATGCCCGCGCTCTATCGGCATGTCCCGGACGGGTAACTCACGCTCTACCTCCTCGTGAAGAATCGCTTGTTTGGATGGGTTGCAAGCGAGATGATAAAGCACCGACGCCACCGCATTTGCGGTCTGCGAAACAGGTCAGCGACTTTGTAGAACAAATTACAGTTGCACGAGTCATTAGAGTACTTCCTCACCCTCCCGTAACCAAAATATTGAGATTTATGCAAACATACTGCGGGGTTTGTCGCTTACCCACTAGTTTTTATTTCCAATACCTCGAAAAAGGATTTTAGAGTTTTTGCACAAATAATACAGTAGAAAGAATTTCTTAAGGGGTTTTATACAGTTAAAAATTTTGAAAAATCGATTAAATTTTTTTTTCTTAATGTACATATATTTAAGTACACATACGGACAATTTCTTGTCAATCCGGCGGATATTCTCGAAGTTACACGCACATTTGTAACGACTTTGTTTACTATACGTAAAGTGCTTTTGAAACTTTAAGGCTTCGGCCACAGTAACGGGTATAAAATCATGTGCGAATTTAACAATTTTTTTTCGTACGAAAAAGTGATTCACTCATAAAATTAATTACACATCTATTTAGTATGAATATCAGGCTATTAGAATTATTATTATTTTTTTTTTCGATGTACAAAATGGCTGACTACTAATATTTTATTTTATCTTTTTTTTAGGCGCTCCGCAGCGTGACATTTATCATCCACAATTTTTTACGTAGAACAAAAAACAAAAATTCTCGTCAATCTACATTAGTATACCTAGAGAAGTACGTACGGAATTTAAAAAATATTGTTTTATTCAAAAGTTGTAGGTATTTGAAATTAAGAAGTAAATTTTTAATGAAAAACTTCATTATAACTGCTCATGAAGTGCTCATAAAATGAAAAGTTTTCGATTAATCAGAAATTCCGTACGTACTTCTCTGCGAAATGCAATTAGGAACATAACATTGAAATTTGAATCAATTCGAGTGAAAATTGTTGAAGTTATTTGTCACGCCAATTGGAAAAAAGCTGTTTCGAGAAGTTTCGAGTAGTTGGCCATTTTGTACATCGAAAAAAAAATATATATATATTTTCTAACAGTTTGATATTCATACAAAATAGATGTGTAATTAATTTTGTCAGTGAATCACTTTTTTATACGAAAAAAATGGTTAAATTCGCACATGATTTTATACCCGTTACTGTGGCCTAAGGCCTTAAACGCGTTTTTCTCAAAATTGTGTTTTTGAAGTCGGTGAGCAAGATTTCTCGGAAACAGCTGAACCGATCAGTCTCAAATTTTGTCACAATCTTTTCTAGTATATTTTTTAGTAATTAATCGAAGGTTTTTTCTCACCGATAAATATTTTCCATTTTATAAACAATTTAAGGCTTAAATTTTTGTCGAAAATCGATTTTTTTTAGAAGCCGCCATTTTGCGAAAGATTATTATCTTGCTTGTTCCTTCGATCAATTACACGATAATCCATTATATTAACGAAATATTTTTCGTTTTTTTCATTTTAGATGATCCAGTCCATAGATATCGTGCTCACCGCGAGACGCCTTTTTTGTAGAGGTGCGCCCGGAGATCAGCTATAGCAGCTTTCAAAATAATTATTTTTACAAATAACGAATGTTAAAATACAGTTAAAAGTTACCATAATAAGTGTACAATTGTTTACGTTAATAGATTTAAAGGTGTCTCCTGAAGAAAAAATCTTGAAAAACTGATCTTTTTGGGCCTCCTGACTGGATATAACCCCTTAAGCGTAGATGTGATGAAAAAAATGTCAAACTTTGAAATTTGCTTGAGATGCAATACTTTGCCTTTGCGAAAAATAGTATAAAAATTTAATTAATAATTGATCACTAATAATTGGATTTGGATTATTAACTTATTATGAATTATATTAATTAATAATACATTGTTATTTTTTCGTATTATAATTACACGTATAGATAATACGATTACCCGTATATATATATAATATATTCGTATTATAATGACAAAAATAATAACGAAATTATTTAATGGATTATACAGGGTTAGGAAGGTCGATGCAAAGCCTTAAGGGGGTGATAGGTCACCTCGTTAGTACCATATATAACCTAGGTTACCTTAGTCCAAAGTCTAAGGATTTCGAGTTATAATGGTGAGTGTGATTTTTGGAAAATTTCCCAAAATTAGGTACTAACTCGTTTACCTCTTATGTTAATGCTATTTTTTTTAAATAGCATTAACATAAGAGGTATTTTTATTTTTTGACAAGTTTTTAATTATTCAACACGTCTTATTTAGTTAGTTGTGTGCATACAGATGATTGTATTGGTGTTTGGCGATTGATTAAGCTAAGACGCAAATAAGTTATTAGTTACCAATTATTGTATGTTTGAACATTATGAACGAATTAGTACCTAATTTTGGGAAATTTACCAAAAATCTTTCTTACCGTGATAACTCGAAATCCTTAGACTTTGGACTAAAGTATCCCAGGCTAGATATGCCCCTAACGAGGTGACCCCCCTTAAGGATTTGCATCGACCTTCCTAACACCCTGTATAATAACGTTATAGGTCCAGTTTTGTGCAGAGAATATTTTCAGTTACTAGTTGTAAGTTATGAGCTAATTTTAAGAAACTTTGTAAAAGCCTATCGAAGGCATATCTTGGGAATAAATACATTGATTGATTGATATGATAACATTATTTTATTATGAACTAAAAATATTGCATAAATTATATAATAAATGTAGATATATAATAAAATTGAATAATCAAAATGTTATTATTGTTATTATTAGCATTATACATAATGAATTATTAATCTAACAATTATTATCAAATCAATAACCTACTATAATTAATAATTAATAATTCAAAAAAAATATGAAAAAGAGGCGACAAAACTTATCAAAGCACACGGTGCCTTGTGAAACTATTTAAAATCTTTTTTATGATACTCTAGACGTTTTCAACTCCATTTTCCCGAAGGCCCCTTGTGAAACTTTTTCAAAGTTTTTTATGATACTCTAGACTTTTATAATTCCATTTTTCCTAAGGTTGTTGAGAAGCGGGCTTTATCGTGCACCCAATTAATGAACGAGTAAAAGAAACTTAACTCAACATCTTGATCGGGGATATAGACACACGAACATTTTTTGATACCTGTCACCTGTCACCTGTAGTTTTTTTAATTCTTTGGCTTTCGGATGCGCGCACTGCCAGACCCGAAAGTTGACAAACCACATTCCACACTTTCCAAAGATTGAAGTATTTGGGAAAAAAACCCTCGGTTATTCGTATACACTTACCGTATCTATTCCGACGAGGAATAAGTCAAGCGCCAGAATCGTCGCCGTCTTCTCATTTTCGTTACTATCTAATTGCAATACACGCTGGAGAAGCGAATACTCTTTGGGTTCCAGCGTGGTTTGGTTTTTGATCCGTCTGAGAGCGATTTTCGTGTACTTTGCGGTGAACCTGACAGTGCAAAGGAAATTTTACAAGCTTTTATTTAAGGGGCTACACCAGTGTGACACTTTCAAAAAATCGATTTTTTTTGTTGCTTTTTTCGACAGTTTATACTTTCAAGAATATAATTATCATTTATATCATTTATATCAATATCATTTTATCTACCAAAAATCGATAGTTAAATCTTTAAACACGTTTTTCTCGAAATGAGATTTTTCAAATTTGCTGACATTGTAACTCAAAGAGCAATTATCCGATTGACTTGAAATTTGAACTGAGTACTCTTGAATTTATTTACTCTGCAATGACGTAGGATATTTTTGATTGGATGAAAATTGACGATTTGGCATTGTAAAAACGACGATTTTATAGGCAAGAAAACTGACTTTTTTTTCATCACTACGCCATTTTGTTACATTACGATATTTTTCGAAAATCCTACGTCATTGGACAGAAAATACCTTCCAGTTTAACGACATTTTTTTTCTCTCTCGGTTTCAGCTACTCAATCAGCCGGAATCATGTCAGCAGTGGAGGAACTTTTTTTGACGCCTCCGAAGGCAGCGCTTAAGTCGCTTGGATCTCAATATTTTTCTATGAAAAAATTATGTAATATAGGTCAAATATAGCCAAATATATTCTTAATTTTCCGAAACATTTAATTGAGTACATTTCTTCCACCAAATTCCCGAAAATCACCCAAATTTTCAGCGTTTACACTCGTATAGCCCCTTAACTTGACTTTCTTTAAGATGCAAAACGCAAAATCGCTATTTCACCCACTTCTCGAATACTTAGAGCTCTGAAATTTTGCAAACATGCATCGAAAAGGTGACAACACATGATTCAACTTGAAAAAAAAAAAAATATCCATATAATTTACAACTTTTCATGTCAAATTAGCGATATCTAATCATCCATATGAAATCTCGATAACATATACAAACAAATTCGTAGCCGAATGTGTTTGTATGTGAAAAGTTTATATGCAGCATTTAGTTGTACGTTCCATCTGAATTACAGTCTTTGTTATTTTTACAAGCATTCCATGTTCCTAACGTACAAACTCGTAAACTAGTAAATTACTAGTAACAACTAATAAGTAAAATCAATTGAAGACTAAAAGGTAGAAAATAATTTTAATGTAAAAAAAATAATAATAAAAAAACAAGCTTTTATTTAATGTACTAAAAGGTATAAAATAATTTTTTTTACCAAATAACCTATATGTGACTATAAATAAAAGCTTGGGGCGCTCAAAATTTAGACGTATAATCTTTAATTTACATAAATCCGTTAACATATCAACTGTATTTAATTTACTGTAAAGCAACCTTGGATTTCTTAAATAAAAATCCTGAAACTGGGTATAAACGTGTAATGATAATTTCTCTAATTACTATTGTGCCAAATTAAATACGGCTAATGAAACTAAATTGATCAAATTTATTAAACATTTAAAAAGTCGAGCGCCCAAAGCTTTTATTTATAGTCACATATAGGTGTCTTGGTAAAAAAATTATTTTATACATTTGACTACATTTAATAAAAGCTTATTTTTTACATATTTTATTTTATATATAAATTTCGAAATGCAAACGAGAAACTTTTTTGGCGAAATGAAGAAGAAAACGTTGAATACTTGAGTATCGTGTCGAGGGCCCCGACGTATTGTTGCCACGTCGGGGTTGGAAATAATTTCCAAAATGGAATTTTCAATTCCAGAATACCGACGTTCGAGAAAAATGTGTGAACGGCGTCGATCAATTCTTGCGTCTCGATGTTCGCGTCATCGTCCATACAACCGAGTCTGATGTCGAGGGCAACGTGAGCGATGGCTGAATAACCGAAAAAAAAAAATTAAATTGTATTTTGTTAGATCTAACTATCGATCTGTTGAAAGAGGAGGACCGAGAAAAATCTATGCGCCAACTGGCAGTAGGGAAAGCGGAAAACTATTTTTTTTAAAGGTCATGAGCTTTTGACGAAACAGTCTTCCGACTAGCGAAAAACTTTTCCCTTTGTTAAGACGGGACACCACTGCGACGGGTAAAAAAATCGATTTTTTTGTTACATTTTTCAAAGAATACATATTCAGGAATATGTGAAAAAAAGTTCAACTTGAAATATTGAAAATTCACCACGTTAAAGATAATTTAGTGAGAGCAGGTAGCGCAACGATTTACGTATACTAAAATCACGTTTTGCTCGAAACAAATTTTTTCTACTGAAATTACAGATTTTTTTTTTTTTCAATTGAAAATCGGACAATCATAATTCTAGCTATAATTGTCCGATTTTCAATCACATAAATAGATTTTGAATCGTAATTGCAGTAGCTATCCGTGTACGTAGTCGTTCCGTTATTTAGTCTTTTTAAGTCACCGAACATAAGTTAAAACGCCACCAAAATTACATTTTGTCTGAACACCTGCCATTTTGTTATTATTATTATTTATATTACAATATTATTTTTATAAAACAGTTACGTGCAACGAGAACTACATTTATGTAGATTATACACCTTTTTTCTTTCTATTTTTTAGACCAACCATTGTCAAGTGATCGATCTAACCGTTCGATCTTCGACGACATTTTTCGTACGGAAGTTTACTTATGCGTCAATAACGTTGTTAGTTTTTATTTTTTTTTAATCATAATTTACACGAAATAAGTTTAATATATGCTTAATAACATACATTTTTTCCAAATCCCAAATAAATAATCTAGTAGACGAAAAAAATTCGAAAGAAACGACCTTTTTTCGGCCCGTCACAGTGGTATCGTCTCTTAAGGGGGGGGCTTTAAAATTGTGACGCCTCTTTAGATTTAAAATGAGTCATTTTTCGTGAATTTTTTTAAAGGCAATAAAATAATCGCATCATTTTTAAATTTTGACATTATCTTATTACAACTTTCAAGTGTTAACATTTTTTTTTCTTTTTTCAAACAAAACAAAATGGCACCGTTATAAGCTATTCCTTTAGGCGTCTTTTCAAAAAACTGTTCATGTTATAGCTGATAAAGTTATCGATCGATCTGGCTGAAATTTTGGGTGGTTCCTCACCATAACATTATTGGAAGGATATACCTACAAAAAGATTTAAAAAGTATAAAATTATAAATTAAGTAGGCTTTGTAATCAAATTTTCATATTTTTGACCATTTTCTCGACAATTTTTACCCCAAAAAGGTAATTTATTTACGCGATAACGTTAAAACGTTAGGTATTCCTTCCTTCCAATAATCTCACCGTGAGAAACCTCCCAAAATTTCAGCCAGGGCGATCAATAAATTTTGAGCTACAACATGAGCAGTTTTTCAAAAGACGCCTAAAGGAATACCTCATAACGCCGCCCTTTTGTTTTATTTAAAAAATAATTTTTTTTAACACTTGAACGTTGTAACAAGATAATATCAAAATTTCTAAATTACGCGATTATTTCATTAGCTTTCAAAAAATTCATGAACAATGACTCAGTTTCGGGCGTCTAAAGGGATTTTCCCCCCTGAAAGGTCGTTAAGTGACGATAATCTAACCGGAATTGATAAAAACGAGTCCTTCGTATTTCGAAACACACTTACACTCGAGAGACCACTTGTTGATTTCGTTCAAAAAATTTTCGGGCATTTCGTCGTTCGCGTCTTTTATTCTGTTCATCCTGCAATTGAAAGATTTGAAAAAAAAAACGAGAGAATGTAAGGAGACCGTGGTGAATTAAAAACGTGACAATGGAGCGTTTACTCTCATGCAATCAACATTAATTGCACACCTTCTGACGAAAGCCGAGCTGGCCTCTTCGATTGCGCCAATGTACATGTTCGCCGTTCTTGGCTGGAGCATGACTTGTTGGACTTTGCTGCGGAAATTGTACCAGCTTTCACCGTGACTGTCACAGAAAATATGACAAGAGCATTTTACCGACGAAAACCAAAATTTTCGTAATTTCCGTAGCTATCGTCGTACGTAGTCGTTTTGTTTTTTGTTTTAATTCACCCGCGTTCTTTAAAAAAAGGCAGTCGCTTCATTGACGTGAAAAATTATGTACGAATTTTCATAACAGGTGCCTGTGCAATCATAAATTACGTGTCCCAATTATCCAGTAGGATACACTTACACGGCAATTACTCCCGCATTATTTTCATTTCCGAAAAAATCTTTTCTCAAAACGTGCTTGTAATAATTGAGGGACGGCATTGACGGGCGAAGCGGCATTTTTTCCTCTTGGCGAAAGATTTTCTCGATCTCGACAGCGTCATAGACGAATACCATATCCGGTCTACCCAGCAGTCCTTCGACCTTAACGACGTCGCCGTACTCTTTGTGCAGCCGTTTAGAAACTTTGTCAACCTCTTGGATGTTGAAATCACCTGCGGCAAGTTTTTATTTACGCGCGGGTCTTGCAATGACACAATTTAACTGACAGCTCACGTATTGAACTTGATTATAATTATATATTTAATTTAATTTTAATTGTGATAATTCATATCATTGAATTTTAATTGCAATCATACATTTAATAAAATTTTAATTACAATTATATATTCAATGAAGTTTTAATTACAATAATATATTTAATTAAAATTTAACTACAATTATATATTCAATTAAGTTTTAATTGAAATAATATATTTAATTCAAGTTTAATAAAACGAATATTTTTATTGAACGATGCGGTCATTAGGGTGGGACTGGTCAAGCGAGTATTTTGGCAATAAGATCATTAGAGACACCTGGGAAGTCTCATAAAACGTGATAACGATATATATCAGGATGTTTGACGAGTGCATCTTTTGATATCATTCTACAGCTCTTTGATTAATTTTTCAAAAGTAAAAGGGTTTAGGCTACTATAAAAATGACTAACTATCATTCGTCGCTTGAGGCAACTCAAATTGAAGAGGTACGACATGTGGTGCAGGAATCGCAGATTGAAAGTAAACTTATAATTGCAACGATAGAACTACTAGCAAAACTTTGAAAGCGTTTTACTCGAAACTATGTGTTTTAAAACGGTGTACACCAGTTCTCGACATCTAATGAACGGATTGACTTGAAATTTGGTACACTCATTCTGTGTAATAGTAGTTTAGTCTTGACCAACGTTTTTCTTAACTTTTTTATTTCCTCAGTTATTAACCATAATTATGTCATTTTTCCTCGAAAAATCGACAAAAAAATTCAATAATTTTTTTAGAAATGAAAGACGATAACAAGAAAAACTCGCTCGAGGGTCAGCCAATATTATCAATTTTGAGAAAAAAAAACTTTTTTTCACATCAACTGGGTGACCAAAATCAAGTACGACGTTGAGCCCCTCCCGTTCAAAGGTCCTTCATAAGACTGTTTATAACTCCTTTAATTATTAATATTTTTTATTAAATTTGGTACACAACTTTGTTAATGTACATACAAGTAAATGTGCAAACGCGGTTTGAATTATCTTACTTATTCCTTCGAAATGATTTTTTTTCAATCAATCTGTTTTTCAGAGTGCCACAGTAGCCTAACCCTTTAACACGCTCTTCTTTTGCCTACAGATATCTTTGAAAATACTTCGGTGAACCGAATTTATCTTTTACGTTCAGCCTTCGGACATTAACTATCGAAATGTATTTTTCTGTTGAAAAATTCCGATTACCATACTAAGTTCATCGTTGAAAAATATATTGACTTTCTATGATCCATGACTTAAGGCGGGGGCCTGAATTACAAGGTCCAAAAAAGCGTTTTTGGGGCAATTTTTTTAGAAGGGAAAAAAACAAGTGAGCCCTGTAAACATTAAGGTATCGTTTCGTGTATATTTGAAATGTATAAAAAAAAATTCAACATGAAACAATGAATGACTGCAGATTTATCAGCCTATTCCATGTGCGCCTTGCTACTGCAGTCCCCAATCAGCGGGAAAGATGCAGCTCGCACTTCTTAACTGAACCAAATAAACCAATAAAATGTTCAATTGTCATATATTTTTCTTCTTGGCGAATTAAGAAAAAGCCGAAAAAATCGTGAAATTATAACTTTTCTCAGGCTTGAAAAAAAAAACACTTTAACATGCTATAAAAATTATTTTAAAATACTTTTTCAACGACTTTTTTAATTCACTTAGGAGAGATTTTCATACTGAAGAAAATAAACTTTGGGTTCATTCAATAGGGCGTTAAGTTTTTTTGCTATCACGCCCGTCAATTTAGAAAAATCTTGAAAATGAAAACTGGAGAAAACGCGCTTTTAGAGCTTTCAATAGGAGGAAATATCAATAACAAATATCAAGCGCGTCTCTGCTTTTGACCTTGTATATTCGAAAATATTTACAATTGGCCTCTGAAGCTTTGTAAATATATTCTTGAGTAATTTATCTATCGATTTAAGGGGTTATATACAAATAAAATTTTCGAAAAATCAATTTTTTTTCGCAATGTACATATATTTAAGTACGCACACAGAAAATGTCTTGTCAATCTTGTTTTCAAAGTCGGTGAGCAAGATTTCTAGGAAACAGCTGAACCGATCAGTCTCAAATTTTAACATCATCTTTTCAAGTGTATTTTTCAGTAATTAAACGAAGGTTTTTTCTCACCGATAAATATTTTCCATTTTATAACCAATTAAGTTGTTTATAAAATGGAAAATATTTATCCAGGCCCAAATTTTTGTCAAAAATCGATTTTTTTAGAAGCCGCCATTTGGCATAAATTATTATTTGGCTTATTCGTCCGATCAGTTACAAGATAATCCATTATATTAACGAAATATATTTGTTTTTTTTTTTTCATTTTAGAGGATCCAGTCCAGAGAGATCGTGCTCATCGCAAGACGCCTTTTTCAGAGGTGCTCCCGGAGATCAGCTATAGCAGCTTTCAAAATAATTATTTGTACAATAAAAAATTTTAAAATACAGTTAGAAGCCTCCATAATATGTGTACAAATTTTTAGTCAATAGATTTAAAAGTCTTCTCAAGAAAAATTCTTGAAAAATCGATCTCTTTGGGCCTCCTGACTGTATATAACCCCTTAAGCAATTAAAAAAAAACGATTTTTCGGAACTTCCAATGCAGCCTCCCGTCTTAATTGTCGATGCACATTGAGTAAAAAATGTACGCTTCAAAGTTAACGAAGGGACGTTCAGAGGTGCCTTCTCGACCAACGAAAATCCAAGGTAATGGGCATTCGTTGTTTACCGGAGGGCCACCACAAGAAAAGCAACCAAACAAAATAAAATAATTTAAAAAGCCGCCCATCTTGAATCGTCAAAAGTCAAAATTAATTCGTTAGAAATCAATTCCATAAAAATTGAACAGCACCGTTCACTATATCATAATGCAGAGACAGTGATAAAACGTAAACATCGATCCATAAATGATCATCACGATAACGTTTGCCGATTCGATGCACTTTCGATTTCTTTCCACCCGGAAACTTAACCCGCACTCGCGATCATAAAATGCTCATAATCAGCAGAGCTTTTCGGCATGATGACTCTTCCTCACAAGTACCAAATGTTATTACCAACAAGAGGCAAAAAGCGCCAGGTGTTTCCGAGTAAAGGTATCGCCTTGGGCCCCGGCATTTCCGAATAGGCTTGAACATCCGATCGTTCTTGCAGCCCTGATATCACCGTCGAACAACTGCGGTCGATCGGCCGAAAACTTTTGCAAAATTTGTGCAATCTGGAATGGCTCGTGACGTTGCTGGTGAACATTCTCATTGAATTTCGCGACATCGTTATTCGCGTATACTTATAATCTTCTTGTTATTACAACGTGCCGATCGTTAGAACTGTCAAAAAAAAAGGTACACTCTCCGATCGACGGAATTTGTGTGAGGCATACGCGACGACGTCTCAACACGACTGACGAGAAGCTAAGCGATGCTTCCCAATATAACGGAGCCGAGATACTTTTTTCTCTAGCAACCAATCGTGAAATTAACAATGCTAACCTTTCGGATTCACTTTCATCCGGTACCTCATTTCCCAATCGCCAATGCCGAATACCCACTCACGAAATCGAGAAATCGAGGATTTCGGCGGGCATTCTTAGATTTCTGTGACGTTGACGTTTGCGTCGTTGGAATGCAACGAAAATGAAACCTTTCTAATTGCCCATTTTTTGGTGGCCAATTCAGACTCTGAAAGTCTTCAAAAGTTTTTCACGTATTCTTATTAGAAATTTATGACCTCAATTCGCAAAAAAGGCCGTGAATAATGATAAAAACAAAGAGAAGAGAATCGTTGCATTTCAATTATGCAAACTTCAACGTCATGGACTTCCCTGGAAGCAAGTATACACAGAGAGAAAAGGGATAGGGTTCTGAAAAGGATATACCTCCGGTTAATTTGGAATTTTGTTTCATGGTGAAAATACCCGCACATTTGATTTTCAAGGTCAGAACTCACAAAAACTGATTTGTTTTAAGTTTTTTAAATTTTATTGTAATAAATGTTGATATTGGAGAAAAATGTTTTCTACAAAAGTTGTAGCCTATAAACAGATTGATATTTTATGTTTCATACAAGTTTCGTCTAAAATCGATCTGTTTCGAGAAAAATGGGATAATGCGACGAAAAGTACATTTTCCTAAACTCCATTAGTTTCGATATTATCTACTTAGGCACTTTCCCGCCGGAACGTTGCAGTTAGATCTTTAAGGGGGGATTGTCTTTTTTTTTCGCAAAATTTACCGCTTTTTGGGAATTTTTTTGTGAAGAAAGTATACAACGGAAAACTTGTGAAACTTGGCATATAGTTTTATTGATCTGTTTACTACATACAAAAAATGTTTTAAACAATTTCATCAAAAAATCCGCCTCCCACCCCCCTCGACGCGCGATGGTCCTTTTTTGATGGTGTGCACGATTACAGCCTTCACGTTCATCCTGCAACAAAAACCCAAAAAGCATTTTACTTTAGACACATATAGCTATCGTTCGATGAAGGGGAAAAAAAAATGGACGATTTGGTGACGTTTTGAACTTGAAGTATCGATTTTTCGAAAAAAATTGATCGATTTTTTGTTATAAATAAAAAACTATTAAACATATTGCTTTTTTGCTTCATCAAACGATAAAAGGATGTCAGCTGAGCATTCTGACCAAATTTGAAGGCAATCGGTTGCATAGTTTTTGAGAAATCGTGCACACCATCAAAAAAGGACCATCGCGCGTCGAGGGGGGTGGGAGGCGGATTTTTTGATGAAATTGTTAAAGAAATTTTTTTGTATGTAGTAAACAGATCAATAAAACTATATGCCAAGTTTCACAAGTTTTCCGTTGTATACTTTCTTCACAAAAAAATTCCCAAAAAGCGGTAAATTTTGCGAAAAAAAAGACAATCCCCCCTTAACACTATACGCATACCTAAACAACGAACAACACAACAAACAAACCCAAACAAATTTCAACCTTGCCGCGGTAAAGCGCGTAAGTAGATAATATCGAAACTAATGGAGTGAAGCAAAATGTAAAGCATTTTGCTAAACTCTAAAAATGGAGAATTATCCGATTTTTTTCTCGGAACTAAACTGCTAAACTCTAAAAATTGGAGCATTATCTCATTTTTTCTCGAAAAGAAATCGTTTTAGACAAAAACCGAATGAAACATAAAAGATCAATGTTTTTATACGCTGCAAATTTTGTGGGAAACATTTTTCTCTAAGATCAACATTTATTAACATAAAGTAGAAAAACTTTTGAAAAATCCGTTTTTGTGAGTTTTGACTTCGAAAATGAAAATTGCGGATATTTTGACTATTATATTCGTAATCAGCGGGTCAGAGTACATGGGTACACGAAAGTTCGAACGAATCGGAGGTATTTCATTTTCGGAATTACACCCGAGAAAAGACCACGTTATTTACAACAAACGCCCATAGTACAGGGAATAGTACAATTCGTTATAGTTTATTGACACCGCAATCATAATATAGTTAACACGACTATAAGCGAATAGTATACCTAAACATGCAATTTGGATGGCGCGTTTAAGGGGTTAGGCCACAGTAAAGGGTATAAAATCATGTGCGAATTTAACAATTTCACTCATAAAAATAATTACACATGTATTTAATATAAATATCAAGCTGTTAGAAAATACATATTTTTGTTTTCGATGTACGAAAACCGTACATCAACAATTTTTTACCTCGAACAAAAAACAAAAATTCTCGTCCATCTACATTAGAATACCTAGAAGAGTACGTACGGAATTTAGGAAATATTGTTTCATTCAAAAGTTGTAGGTATTTGAACTTAAGAAATTTCAGTGAAAAATTTCGTATAAAACTGCTCATAAAATGAAAAGTTTTCGATTAATCAGAAATTCCGTACGTACTTCTCTGCCACATGCAATTAGGATCATAACTTAAAAATTTGAACTAAATCGAGTGAAAATTGTTGAAGTTATTTGCCACGCCAATTGGAAAAAAGCTGTTTCGAGAAAAACGCGTTTGAATTTTTCGGTACCGAAAAATCATTGATAAATTTTATATATACCTTCAGTCAGCGATGCCTACGCTATACAATTGGCGTTCCAAATTAACGTCCTGCTTGAGCCTGATGTCATCGATTTTTTGACATTTCTACAGTGGCCTTACCCCTTAATGATCTTTTTTTTCTTAGGTACACGCTGTTCGCGTTTGTTACCAATTTTTTCCCCCACTGTGACTGTTTCTTCCCTCCACTGTTTTTTCCACACTGCTTTTTTCTCCACCTTTTGCCCCCCCCCTGCAGCCGCAGCCGATTTCCCTCCCTCTGTATCATATTCATCATGACATTTCTGTCATGGATATAGGGAAACTGCCGAAAACCTATACCAATACTGCCGGTCATTAAAAGTTCGCCCCCCAGTCGTGGAACTACTCTTCTTTCGCCGCGTAATGCCGAAGAAAAACATTTCACGACGAAATGTACTCAACTGGGATTCGAACCCGGGACCTCCCAGTCCGCAGGTTTAGTGGCAAGCATGTTAACCACTGGACCATTGCACCGGTTGCGTTTGACTACCTATTATTCCCGAAATGATTATTCACCAGTGTAAAAGGCTTGACAATATAGATATGGTTAATTCAGTGCTATAACAAAATCAGTGTACAAATACTAATGTTGTATACTGTACGTTAGGTTTTGTTTAGTCAAACTTCTACTATTCTTTGCATGTTTGTACAATTCATATGGTTAACATTAACCTTTTCCGGGTATATTTTGTTAGAAGACCTGAAAAGTGACTATTCAAAAAAGGGATAAACTTCCGAAAAGCGGAAATCGAATTTTGATCTAAAATTTGGCATACACCTTACTTTGAAAATGTTGGAAGATCCCTTATAGGTTTTTTGGGACGACGCGCAATAGTTTTCGAGACATCGATTTTTGAAAGTTATTTTTTTACCGCGTTCCTGCTATACTAAACAAACCCAAACACAAAAAAAATCCACCAATCCAAACAGACGCAAATAAACTGAAACAGACCTAAGCAAACCAAAATAAACCCAAGCAACCCCAACAAGGAAGCAGTGAAGCCGAAGAAGTGGGGGTGTCGATCGACCGTGGCGAGCGATATGGATACACTCTCACGGGTTGAAACAATTAACTTTAAAATTCCATACCTCAAAAACTATTGCTAGTCGCCAAAAATTCTTTTAGGGGTTGTCTAAGAATATTAAAAGAAAGGTCTGTGCAAAATGTCAACTCGATCAGAGGGGAGGGCTTTTCGGAAAACTTTTCAAAAACTCAAAAGTTCAACATCTCGAAAACTATTGCTAGTCGCCAAAAATCCTTTAAGGGGAGGTACCTGAGTAAACGGCGAGAAAAACATGTAAACTTCGGGAATGTTTATCTCAAAAAATATTGTTTCAATTTGATCCGGTTTTTTTTTTATTGGAAAATATTTACATTCAGGTATGTTTAGGAAATTTTTCAAATAAATTCGTTGACTGGGAGCGATTCAAACGCGATTATCTCGAAACATAATTTTCAAAGTCGGTGCCAGATGTATCTCGAAAACGGCTTGTCCGATTTTGTCAAAATTTGGATACAATATGCTTCGATAGTTTTCCTCGTTCGCCACGTAGGATTTTTTTGAAATTTTCATTTTTGACGGAATTGCGACTGTTTTAATTTAACATTCGTTTTTCGTTCGCAATTTCCGACGATTTTGGATTGCATACATATTGCATAAAAAAAGCAATGGTTCAACCAAATGAAAAACCCGTACGTGGCGAACGAGAAAAACTATCGAAGAATATTGTATCCAAATTTGGACAAAATCGGACAAGCCGTTTTCGAGATACATCTGGCACCGACTTTGAAAATTATATTTCGAGATAATCGCGTTTGAATCGCTTTCAATCAACGAATTTATTTTTAAAAATTCCTAAACTATTCCTAAAATTCCTAAAATTCCTAAACTTTCTAAAATTCCTAAACTTTCTAAAATTCCTAAAATTCCTAAAATTCCTTAACTTCCTAAAATTCCTAAAATTCCTAAAAAAATCCTCAATGTACATATTTTCCAATTTAAAAAACCCGGATCCAATCGAAACATTAGTTTTTGAGATAAAAATTCCCGAAGTTTACCTGTTTTTCTCGGCGTTTACTCAGGTGCCTCCCCTTAAAGGGATCCCTTAAAATATTAAAAAGAAAGGGGTATGCCAAATTTCAGATAAAAATTCCCTTTTCGCTTTTCGGAAGTACACCCAATATATTAATATATAATCATATATTTTAATATAATATAATGAATTGTATCATTCAATACCGCCGAAGAACTCGTAACAGCAAAAGGAGCCGTTTATTTTATCATTCCGATCAAAACCAACCGAAAACAACTAAGAACGACTCTTCACTCTTCTTTATTACCCGAGTATTCGAAATTGGAAAGTACGGTAAAAATCTGCGTCCAATGTCGAACGAATTTTGACGCTCCGACGAGAACGTAGGAGTGGTATATTGTGTACAGTTATACCTTCGGATTTTTACATACAAATTGTGGATGCGGCACATTATCGCTTCGCTATCCCAGTTCCCAACATAGTTTATTTTCACGTTATATATTTTTTATAGCACGCTGCTAAAAAAAAGGTTATACGATTTAGGTAGGATCTATTGAAGCCAAATGATTTTTTTCTTCGTATTCCATAACCTACGATTCTATTTGTTTTCAATATATTTTACTTGTTTCGAGCATTGCTCGAGGTAGGCAATTCAATATATAATTGATTAAAGTACATTTGTTATTACAACGTGGGAGGTATATTTGAATGGAAAATCTCTTTATATGCTTATCGTGTCTTAAATGTAAATATATTTTTATTTTGAACGAATGAAAATTGTGTTTGGGTTGCTAATTACTTGATTCGCGATCAGCAAATTGTTCATATTTTCTGCTATAGAGTTTACATTTATCCGTGTTAACAATCCTCAATGGTGGAAAAATTATCAAAAATATCTTGGCCACCATTTTGATATACGGACAGTCCTCGTACTTAGGGCATGGTTAGGTTCTCGAAACAGCGACGTAAATCGAAACAATTTTTTTCGTACATTCCCATATAAAATGCAGAAGTAAGGTTCTACGTCGTCTTTTGATATAATTAATAAAACTGTTAATTAATAAAACTATAATAAAAACATATTTTATTATATACATGTATATTTATTACAAATTTGGTCTTTATGTATTTTTTGTATTATGTACTTAATTGTTACATTTATATGCAATTGGCATATTAATCAAAATTTAAGAACATGGCTCACACGTCCAATCGGTAAAAATCCTATTGGCAAGTTCTCTCTCAGATGGACCACAATTCAGGCAAATGAAGAGAAGGACGTTGTTCGTCGTTCAATATAGTGGAAGGTGTTTCTTTTCTTTTTTTTCCCAAACAATCAACCGTTCAGGAGAACACTGGGAATCTGTAAATCAGCTATCTCTTTCGCACTCGTGGTCGCTTGATCGGTGTGACACATGGCCTTAATAAATTGCAAGAAGCTGACGTAACTCGAGGACTGCCTGCACATGAGAGGACGTTTCCCACGTCTTTCGGGATGCCCTTGGACGACGAGCGACAATGCGCAAAATTCGTGATCCGTTGATACGTTTCGCGGACTCTGCTATACACTAGCTCGGATTATAAATGATGTTCAACAAAGTCAGATTTATTAACAAAGCAAGATTACAAACAGTTTTCAATGAAGCCCGATGTAAATACAATTTCTGACTCTATACTCTTTATATCTGCATTCGATTGTCGCGATAATCTCTGCGTGCCTCAAACGGAAAACCGCCACCTATAATCGTTCTTGAGACGCTTTCATGCGAGCACGTGCAAAAATGTTGGCTTCCGTAACGTCCACGTGATCCTAGAATGACAGACACATGACACGAAGAGTATCCAAAGCATGAATGTTGCTTCGGGTCGAGTCCAACACAACGTAGATTTGAAATCAAGTAAAGGGATCGAGGCAGTTTCCCGGATAAACTTAATTCGTTCATTGTGGTGTCTTTTATTGTTACAAATTTTCGAGTATCATCATCTGTTTGCTTACCACACGCAGCTGTTCGAGTCTTACATCAGCACCTACAATATCTAATATTTATCGGCATTCTTTCATCAGAGATAATGTTAGTTAGGTCATTCGTAGGAGACTTGGTTTTGCTCGAAATGGTAATATTATGTATTCGCCGTCACGCGGCTCCAAGATTATTTGCCAACTTTTTCACGCCCAAACAACACGTGGATATTGAGTGAATGCATACACACGAACAGTTAGCCGAGTGCAAGAGAGATTCCCAGTTAGCAAAATGTTATCTATATGGCATCCGAAAGATATCGCGAAACGGATACGAATAACTTTTTGGTTGTCCAAAAAGACGCAGTTTTGTATTACAAAACGTATCACTTATGTCCGCTTGGCAGATAACTTATTTGTGTCCGATAGTTAACTATACGGCAACTTTTAATGGTTATCAAAGTGTCGACAAAAGGTTAACTCTTCTCGGTTGTCGGTACGTTAGTGCAAAGTCATCAAATCGATATATCTTAAAGATATCTTCTTGAAGGCACAAAAATTCCAAGATACCACTGCCATCTAAAAGTCGTCCAATAGGCATCCGAATGAGGTTAACAAAACGACATCTAAACGGTATCGAAGAGTACTATCGAAAATATATCTATTTATTGGCGATATATATGTATAACAATATCCTATCCATTTCTTTATAAAAATTAACCTATCAATAGTCTAGAATATTTAATACGGCTCAATAATCTAGACTGTTAATAAGTTAATTTTTATCATGTAGAAATTGATACGATATTGTTATGTCGGTTTCGAAGTGGGCTAGGTCATTATAAATAAAACATCGATTAATTCATTATAAGTGAAATGTAATTTAATATTATAAAAACGGTACAGTCGTTATTAGACGTCTCTCCCGTTGCAGTCACGTCCTTAGGTGGTTGCCATGCTCTAAGCGATCCCGTGGATAACCTCAAAAGCAGACATACGCTTTTAGAATAAAAAGATAGTACATTAAACACATATATGTACTCACAGAGGCGACAAGAATAGTAGGATAAAAGGCACTCACGTATATGTCTTTCAACACCTTTATTTTTTCAACTACTTGTTGTTACACACAATTTTTTGCCGGTGAAATGAAATATGATACGCTACATTTGCACTATGATAAAAGTGATCCGTTGGATGTGATCTTTAGGACAACATTTGGATGACTTTTTACTATTTCCCGCCAATACCAAATATCTTAAAAGACAGCATATTACCGATATCTGAAAGATGTCATGAAAAAGACGTCTTATGTAATTCGTCTTTATGATATCCTTTGGATAACGTTGAACTAGATACAATAGATAACTTTTTGATAACTTAAAAAAGTGATCAATTGGATAATATTAAGGGATACCTTTTAGACATCCGTTTTCATCGCCGAAAGATATAAAAAATATAACTTTACGGCAGCATTACACGGGATGTCATTTGAAAGATGTCGAATAGTTATCTTACGGTCGTGTCTTAAAGATAACCTGACAACGGTAACTTATCGATGTCAATTGGACATTTATGCTGCCTGGGTTGGCTACCGATTTCCCGTAACGCATCCGTAACGCAAAAGTTTCGACAAATCATGTTGATAAAATTCCGCTGTCCCAGCAGCGCCATTGGTCAAAACCCTAGGCTACTGACGCCCGTACGACGCTCGCGATCCTTGCGGCCGTATAGCGAAACTCATTCAGCTTATATCACACGATAATACCCGATAATAGCATGCGACATAACCTCACTTTTCACGTAACGAAAATAACAGCGGTGAATCGAAAATAGTAACAAAGTGTAAATAATGCCGGCTCGATAATGCAAATGGCCTAAAAACGTGCGACTGCCGTAATTGAATGAACTGCATTCTCCTTAGGACATGTACGAGTAAAACTGTTACCACTTTCTCATTTCATCAGCGTTTTTTCCCAAAAATTCGCGCAGTTCAATTTTTTATCTCACCAAAATTACTGCGAATTCCGCAAAATTGTTCGAAATCTTTCTCCTCGACATTGATTACATTTCGAGAAACTTGCCTTGCAGATTCGAGATGTTCTCCACGAGTCGCCGGTCCCTCCGACTTTGGAGGCTGACGAGACATTTTTCGACGGCGCCCAATGTCGAGAAATTCCCACCATCGATAGAGCTCCTCGGCCAAAAGTATCCGACGGACAATTGGACGAACGTAACGCCGAAGATCGTTTCGAAGTTGGGCACGAATTTACACACAACCCCGTACCACCCTCTGTCCCACGTGCGGCGGATAATCGTCGACTACTTTTACGCCACTTATCGCAATAGTTGCGGAAATCCAATGTTCAGCGTGTTCGACAATTTGAATCCCGTCGTCAGCGTGAGTCAAAACTTCGACTCCCTCCTGGTGCCTGGGGATCATCCGAGTCGCGGTAAAAGCGACTGTTATTACGTCAACGAGGGCACATTGCTGAGAGCCCATACGACGGCTCATCAGTCCGAACTAGTGTCCATGGGATTGAACAATTTTCTCGTCGTCGGCGATGTCTATAGACGCGACGAAATCAACGCCACGCACTATCCCGTCTTTCATCAAGTAGACGCAGTCAGAATACGCACGCGCGACGATGTTTTTGCGCGAGTCGAAAACGCCGCGGAGCTGAAGCTCTTTCAACACGGCGGGAAAGAAAGCTCCGACAAGCAGAGCTGCCATACCTTGGAAGCCGTCAAGATCATGGAACACGAATTGAAGACCGTGTTGATCGGCCTGGCGCAGGAAATATTTGGAACTGGTAAAATTGATCGTGGTTGTCGCGCATTATTGACTCAGAAATTCGCCGACTTTTCCAGGTTATCCACACAGGGTTGGCAAATATTTCAGGGAGATTAGGGTCAAATAAAGAACTTATTTTTATTCAGATCAAATATACAATATAGTTAAATATTAAAATTAATTCAAAAACACATCTGAAATTCGAAAAATAATGTTAACGGTAAAGTAAAAAAAGAATACATTAAGGGATAACACCACTCTAGCGGCAGAAAATAAGGCCTAATTTTGACGATTTATTTTAGGAGTATGAAAAAAGGAATGGAATTTCTTTTGAGAGAGTTTATCTAACACATATTGAAATATTTAAAAAAAATATGCATTATTATTTTCATACAAAATTGCGGCGACGGAGCCCATCTTGAAAAACGTGTTTTTTACAAATAGCTTCACGAGAGGACGGTTCTCTCGTAAAGTCTAAGACCTGGAACAATAACCAAAAAAAATTATAATCTATATATTATTAGCTATGGGACTACGTAAGGATTTTTTTTATCAAATTTTGAAAAAATGGCGCACGTTGAAAGAAATAAATCGATTTTTTGCCGAAATAATAAGCAGTAAATTGTTTATGAAAAAAAGTGTACATTTAATAAAAAAAAACGGCTGAGTACTCCTATAGAGAATGTAATTGTGAAGCTACTATCAAAATTTCAAATCGATCCATGCAAAGGCGGTTTTTGAAGATAAGCTCTCCCGCTGCCATATTGTATGAAAATGATAATTTTTTTTTTACTCTAATATGTGTTAAATGAACGCTCTCAAAAGAAATCCTATTCCTTTTTTCATACTCCTAAAATAAATTGTCAAAACTAGGCCTTATTTTCTGCCGCTAGAGTGATGTTATCCTTTAACAGGGTTGTTTTGTGTGAAGGCCGTTTTTTAATGCTTTATTGGGGATTTTTTTTTGACAAACCATTAAAATAAAATACTTTATCAATTGTCCATCATTTTTATTAACATTTAAACAAACTTTGTGAATTTTTTAAAGTCTGCTTATCTGAAATAAAAAAGCCAAACGCAATTTTAATCGTGAGACTTGAGCCTCTACATGCAACCAAAATAAAGTTAGAATTCCAAAAAAATATATTTTTTTTTACGCTTTAGAAAAAAAAATCAATTTTTCGTTTTTTTGGGGTCTATATGGCTGATAAAAAGAAAACTAAAGAAGCAATCTTAATTATTTTAGTTCAACTTGTGGTTATATACGTACTGAGGATGCTGTATAAATTTGAGCAGAATCAATCAATCACTTTTTGAGATATCATGGCAGCAGTTTGAAAAAATCGTGTTTTGAGAAAAACGCGTTTGAAAGTTGTATATAATTCATAATAAAAAAATGGTCTCACCATCAATCTGCTATGCCTGAACCATAGAGTACTCCTTCCTCTTCTTCAAAGAAGTCATGCAAGGCCGTTTTCTCTTCTTTTAATCTGGCACACTAGACGACCCCCTTAAAAGAAGTGCAAAATCTGTTTTTGATTATAAACAGAAATTTTTATGTCGGTGCCAAATAGAGAATGGATACCGGTTTTCGATGGTATCGAAAAACCGGAATATCGGTCCAAAATTCCGATATTGGACTCGAATAATACCGATATTTTGATATCAGAGTTAGAAAAATAAAAATATCATTATAATTGTTATTATTTCCATTTAATTTACTTTTACTTATTTTTTTACTTACGTTTAACAGCCTTGAAATATTATTACCAACATTAAATATTTCCGATGTGTAAACTCATTTATTCACGAGTGTAGGATCCGAAAGGGTCTTTTCTTCCTCGGCTTACACCTGCAATAATGTAAGGTCGTCTCTGAAAGACGAAACTTTAGATGTCCTCTGTTTTTTCCGGTCATTGTTTCAACAATCTCATTTCCATTAATTAAGGGGCTATACCAGTGTGAACGCTGAAAATTCGGGTGATTTTCGGGAATTTTTTGGAAAAAAAGTACTCAATTAAATGTTCCGGAAAATTAAGAATATATTTGGCTATATTTTACCTATATTACGTAATTTTTTCATAGAAAAATATTGAGATCCAAGCGACTCATGTGCTGCCTTCGGAGGCGCCAAAAAAAAGTTCCTTCACTGCTGACATGATTCCAGCCGATTGAGTAGCTAAAACCGAAAAAGGATAAAATGTCGTTAAACTGGAAGGTATTTCCTGTAAAATGACGTAGGATTTTCGAAAAATATCAAAATCTAACAAAATGGTGTAGTGATGAAAAAAAGTCTGTTTTCTTGCCAATAAAATGGTCGTTTTTTTCAATGCCAAATCGTCAATTTTCATCCAATCAAAAATGTCCTACGTCATTCTAGAGTAAATATATTCAAGAGTACTCAGTTCAAATTTCAAGTCCATCAAACAATTGCTCTTTGAGGTACAATATCAGCAAATTTGAAAAATCTCATTTCGAGAAAAACGCGTTTAAAGGTTTAACTATCGATTTTTGCAAGATAAAATGATATCGATATAAATTATATAAATGACAATGATATTCTAGAAAGTATAAACTGTCGAAAAAGGAAAAAAAATCGATTTTTTGAAAGTGTCACACTGGTATAGCCCCTTAAAGTGATCATGCTATTGCCTGCCTGTCACAAGCTATGCCATTTGTTTGCATTCTGGTAGCTACTACTACGCTGACTTGCACAAAACTTCCCAATTTTAATTAAAAGTTCCTTTTTTATTTATTTATTTTATGTTGGGTTGAATATATTCAAGAGCGTAGCAGAGTGTGTTTCAAAATCTATTTATAACAAATAAAGATCTCAATACAAGACTGATATTTAATAAATACTGCGGTTCCACTTGGCTATAAACTATTATCTCTACACTTCCTTCTTCACGTTCAAGCTTCTAACGTTTTGAATCAGTTTCCCATAAATATCGGAAAATATCGAAATACCGGTATTCCGGTATTACAACTTGTTGATATCCAAACAATACCGGTAATAGAAAAAGCTCCGATAGTCCAAGCTCTAGTGCGAATGAATAAGCATAAATATAAACATTTATCTACAGTAATAATTGTGTGGTGTGTATCGACAAATATAATGCAAATGTGTAGAGCTTTAGAGTGAATGAATTATTGTTTTATCAAATTTTCAATGTTTGGCACTGACATATATTTTTTTTTCTTTATAATGAAAAATAATATGAATATTAAATATATGCAAAAATATTTATTTTTATACCCACCGGTTTTTTTCCGTAATTCTCGGAAAAAATAAATTCCGAACAAATTCCAGAGAATTTTCAAAATTCCCTGACTTTTCCCTAAATTCCAGGAGGAAATTTTTTTCTGATTTTTCCCTGTTTTCCATATATGCGTAAAAGCCATAATGAACATTGTTTATTCCTCAATTTGCTATAGGTATCAAAACGCGTTGGGTCGAACAATATTTTCCCTTCACCCATCCGTCGTGGGAATTGGAAGTATATTTCAACGACGCCTGGCTCGAAGTATTGGGATGTGGAATAATGAGGCAGGAGATCTTGAAAAAGTCCGGCGCAAGTAACCAAATTGGATGGGCGTTCGGTCTGGGCCTCGAAAGGCTGGCAATGTGTTTGTACAAGATTCCCGACATCAGGCTGTTTTGGAGCAAGGACTCGGCGTTTTTCAACCAATTCAAAGTGGACGATCCTAAAACTCCCATCACATACAAGGTAGCGTATTGTAAAAGGCAAATGTATCTGGAAAAACCCATCAAAGTGGAATGACCAATTTGAAAAAACGAAATTTTCCATAGCCCATCAGCGTCTATCCGCCGTGTGCCAACGACTTGAGCTTCTGGCTGCCGGACAACGGTTCTTACTCGCCCAATGATTTCTACGACATAGTTCGCGAAATGGCCGCTGATTACATCGAGCAGATAGAGCTCATTGATCAATTCACTCATCCGAGAACGAAAAGAAATTCCCACTGTTATCGCATCACTTATCGTCATATGGACAAAACTTTGCGGCAAACGGAAGTGAATATTTTACACAAAAGAATTTCCGACGCTGCCGTCAAGCAACTCAACGTTATGATAAGATAAGTTATTTCAAAAATTCTGTACATAAATGTTCTTTAAGACTATCCTACAGAAATTTTATCGATTCCCTTATTGATTATCCTCAACTTCGTCGACAAAATGTTCAATTTATCGGCATGTTTTTCCCTCGATGGACTCCGTTCGAACGATTCCTTTGAAGAATGTTTTACCGAAATCGAAAAATTTTGATTGTCCGAACCGACGAGGGTTCAGAGGGTTGTTCGTTGCCAATTTTTAACTTTAGCGCCTCAATAATAATCAAAGTCCTGGCTGACCGACTGACTCATCATCGCCCAGCCTAAACCGCTAAACGTAGAAACGTGAAATTTGGAGGGCATGTTGATTTTATTATGTAGACACCAATTAAGGCCTGAGGCCACAGTAACGGGTATCAAATCATGTGCGAATTTGACCATTTTTTTCGTGTGAAAAAGTGATTCACCCATAAAATTAATGACACATCTATTTAGTATGAATGTCAAGCTGTTAGAAAATATATATATTTTTTTCGATGTACAAAATGGCCTGCTACTAATATTTTCTTTTGTTATCTTTGTTTAGGCGCTCCGCGGCGTGACATTTGGCATCCACAATTTTTTACCTAGAACAAAAAACAAAAATTCTCGTCAATCTACATTAGAATACCTAGAGAAGTACGTACGGAATTTAAAAAATATTGTTTTATTCAAAAGTTGTAGGTATTTGAACTTACGAAATTTCAGTGAAACATTTCATATAAAACTGCTCATAAAATGAAAAGTTTTCGATTAATCAGAAATTCCGTACGTACTTCTCTGCGAAATGCAATTAGAACATAACTTTTAAATTCGAAGTAAATCGAGTGAAAATTGTTGAAGTTAAACAAAAAAAAACAAATTCTAACAGCTTGATATTCATACTAAATATAGTTGTGTAATTAATTTTATGAGTGAATAACTTTTTCATACGAAAAAAAAATTGTTAAATTCGCAGATGATTTTATACCCGTTACTGTGGCCTAAGGCCTCAATTTTAGACTTGTACTAACATGTATGAAAATCGAATTTAAAAATATTGTTTCGTTTTTCTTACATAAATTGTCAAAAATGACCCTTAATGTTGTCCTCACAAAGGTATATTCCCCCTTAAGGAGCATTCAACGCAAGTCTACGCGAGCGAAGCCGCGGGCGGAAAGCTAGTAAAAATATATATCCGAGTGGGGATCGTATTAAGAATAATAACGAGCAAAACGAATATATTACTTTATTTTCGCACAGTAGATAGAAATATATCATAAAGCAAACAGTTTACTATTGATAACTACTTCATTTGTAGACTGACTCAATGTCATGCTCAACATTCATTATTTTTCTACGAATGTAAAACATATGCAGGTTATAGGATGTATATGTACGATTTGTCCCAATCGCAACATGTATTTGAACTTGAGTAACAATACGGATTAAGGGGTTAGGCTGCTATAAAATATTGAAAAAATCGTTTATCGCTCGAGGCAACTAAAATTGGAGAGGAAGGTCCAAGCGTATGTTGCAGGAATCGCAGATTGAAGGTAAGCTTGGGATAACAACGATGGAACTGCTAGTAAAACTTTAAATGCGTTTTTCTTGGGACTATGTTTTTCAAAACGGTGTACACGATTTCTCGACGTCTAATGAACGGATTAATTTGAAATTTAGTAAATTTATTGAGTGTAATAGTATAATAGACATGATCGACGCTCTTCTTAACATTTTTTTTCATTAGTAATGCATTATCTGATTATTAATGTCATTTTTTCTCGAAAAATCGAAAAAAAAATGCAACCTTTGCCGATTGGAACACGATCAAAAAAATCTCGCTCAAGTGTTGCCAATATTATCAAAATATTAAAGAACAAACGGTGTGTTTAGTTTCAGTTCAACCGGGTGGGCAAAATCAAGTATACCGTAGAGCCCCTCACGTTCAAAGGTCCCTCGCGAGATCGTTTATAGCTTTAATTATTAATATTTAAAAATGAAATTTGGTGCGCAACTTTGTTAATGTACATACGAATAAATAGCCAAACGATTTTTCGATCATCTTGTACCTCCAAAATTAATTATATCAAATAACCCTCATTTTAGAACCATCACAGTAGCCTAACCCCTTAAAAAGAACTTTTCCTTCGTATCGATATATAAGGGTGTGGTATGCTAGCAAATTCGAGAAGCATTTAAAGATGTGGAGTCATTTTTTTTTGTTCTTTCGCGTATCTATTAAAATCACAATTATATGTCACACGATATCGTCGTATCGAGATTATGACATGCGTATCGTTTGTGTAGCCTTTCGTTACCGAATTTTCGACAACACCAAACATTTTCGCGCAACCAGGAATTTTTTTTTCCCCCAATCATACGAGTTCAATCGTTATGAACAAACTTTAACTCTGTTCGTCTCATCGACCATCGCGCAACCATAAAAATACTTCAATTCTCACTTTGCTTAATTAATGCGCTTGTTTTTTTCGTTACTCGTAGCGTTTACGATAGTTTCGAATAGCTCGGAGGTGAAAACTTCTTTCGCAAGAATTTCAGGATGTAAAGTGGCATACAGGAGACCAACGTGATGACAAGGACCTTCCAGAGAAATCCCGTTGTCTGTATGAATTCCGCGTCTGAGAGAAAATCAAAGAAACGTCAGTTGAAGTAACGAACGATCATGGTCAGAAGAAAGGATTTTCTTACCGAAGTAATCCTTTAGCACAATGAGGGACAGCAGATACAGAGCCAGGGAAAGAACTTCAGCGATGATCATAATGTGATGCCATGTGCGAATTGTCAATGCTACCATTATTAATTCCGTGAGAACCAGAGCCGAAAAACTTATCGCCACTATGTGTATGAATTCGTCCTCGAACATTATCAGAGCACCGTACATGATAACGCCACCTAGGAACGAGAAGGATATTCGTCATGAATCAGCTGTAAATGTTTACGGGCTACATCTACCTAGGTTGGTCGAAAGTTGCATTTCCCAAAAATACTTTCGTTCGATAATATCATCTTTTAGCTTTATAATATCATAGCTTATATTATTATTAGCTTTATATTATTATATTCCCTGAAAAGTTCATTGAAATATTCCTAAAATTGAATGAGCTACAGCTTTTCACGGTCGGCCGGCCGATCGGTAGCAGCACCATATTTCAAAATTTGAGGCAGGACACCACTGTAAAATTTTCGAAAAATCGTGTTTTTGGAAACACTTTTGAAAATTGTTTTTTTGGAAACACTTTAAAAATTGTTTTTTTTTTGGAAACACTTTTAAAAAAATTGGGTAAATATTTACAAATGAGGCTACAGCCCTAATCGGCTCCAAAAATGTTTTCACGTGTTCAGGGCTATTCTGCAGTATGAAAATATGTTTTTTTATGATGAGGGAGAGGTATTTTATTAAGAAAAACAAATATTTCCGGAAAATATTCGATTTTTGAAATACGTTTTCTGTATGCTTACTCTAATTTGACTTAGATTGTTTGTTTGGGTTTAGGTTGGGGTTGAAATAATGGTTGAAATTGTCTTCCCCCGACGTAAATATTATAAACAAAGTGCCCTGAAAAACATCGACTCGGTACAAAATTTCTAAACCTCTTTTCTAGCTGTAGCCCCATTTGTAAATATTTACCAAAAATTGTTTTTATGGAAACACTTTTAAAAAATTCTTTGAACCTTTAAAAATATGATGCATCCAGGTTTAAGCTGAAGCGTCAAAGTCGCGAAATTTCATCATCTGCCGGCGGCCATGTTTTTGTTGTTTTTATGTATTTTTTGTGATTTTTTTTTCAAATACTCTCAATATATGTACCTTCGTATTTAAAAAAATGCGTTTCTTTTGGACCAACCGTTTCCCAGAAAAACAAAATCGGTATTTGGCCATTTCGTTCGGGCGTCTAGGTAGATGTAGCCCCTTAATCGATGCATTCGTTACATTAATCGACATTGTCGAATTGTCTACCTTGATAGATACTGATTAGTATCCACATGAAGAAGGTTTTGTACGACAGCGAGCGTCCTTTGCTGAGTTCTTTATAAAGTTCCGGATATCGTATCGCAATCTCACCCGAGACGTCTTTGTCCAGAACGAGGGAGAAAACCGGAAACATGGTGTATATCGTGGCGTACCTAGACGAGAAGGACAAAGAGATCCGTAAGACTGTCCATTCCACGTATGAATGCGACACACGAAATCCTTTTTAAGGTAATCCTATCGCCAGGCTTCAATCCATAGGATTTTCATTTTTTGTTTCAGCTCCACTAAATATATTAATAATCGTCTCTGTGAAATTTCAGGGTCGGTTATCGACCTAATTACAGAGAAAAAATTACGGAGCCAATATTGCCAAATATCGAACCTGGAAATACTGCGCGAATCATTGGAATAACTTTTTTTTCATTTTACTAATTAAATCCGAACACTCATTCAACAGTTTACACATGGAAATTTTTAGTTATTACGAATTATTTGTTTTCCATATGTTAAAATAATAAATTGTACAAGTCTCAAATATGATCAGTGGTATGACTAGTGTGAAGCGATAGGGATTACCATTTGCCACGTTTGTTCAACCGTTTCGCGAATAATGTATCGCGCAACAACTCACCCGACCATGAGGAAGCCTTGGTACAAAGCAACAGACGAGAGATAGAAAACCGCTGAGAATACAGCCTGCATAGTGGAGATAATGAGGCCACGATGAATGACGAATTGACTGAGAGATGCTGATCGTTTGTAGCTGCGTCGTCCGTGGACCAGCAGAAGGTTGGCCAAATGACTGAACTGAGGGATCGAGAAGTCTGCAGCGAGGGAGGCCTGCTTGCCCTCCAATCCTTCGAGGCCTATGCCTGTTCACGATTTGTAAGCTCGTTGGTAAGAACGACCAGGATTTGGACTTATCTATCGCAGTGTCAAAGTCGAGTCGGCGAGAGATGAAAATTATTTAAATAAACATTTTTATAACCACGTTTTTAAAACGGATTAAAAAGTATAATATAATTTCTCCCTACGGTCGAGTACAAGATTAGGGAAAGAGCGCTAAGGTATATCAATTTTGTGATAAAAATGGAAAATAATAGACGGCCGAAGATTCGTTTGAGAGAGGAAATAAGGGGCATCTCGAACAGGAAGCCTTCGAAATGGGGAAAATACTTTTTGAAAGTATCAAGGGAATTATAAATTGAGGAAATAATAGATATGATGAAAGAGGGACAAGAAATAAAAACAATAGAGAATGTGATAGACAAGGGATTGAAAAACTTAAAAAGACCATAGAGAGAGAAAAAAACCGATTTAAAAACCGACATATAATAGTTTGTACAATGCGATAGCAGAAAACGACGAAGCTCCGTGGAAGTATTGGGCGGCAAATGATATTAAAGGGAAGGATAAGGAAACATGGGCGAGGATAAGGTGTGGAAATATAGGGAGGGATGAAGAAAAGGGGAAAGTGGAATGGACTTGTAGGATATGTAATCGAGAAAGAGAAGCAATGGAGCACCTAATTACGTGTGAAAAAGGAAGTGGGGTAATAGGGTAACTGAGAGGGGAGACAGATGAAAATATTTGTAATTTTTTTAGGAAGATAGAAAGAGAATGTAAGAAAAGAAAAACGATGGTAATGGAGTGAGAGAATGCAGAGTGTGACGAAAATTAAAAATAACAAAAGCGGAATGATATCACTTATTGTAAGAGAGGGATATTAAACGGTGTAACAGCTTTGTAAAAAGCCGAAAAGGCGATGCAAATAACACTTCTTACTACTATAATTTCTCCTGGCGCCATACAGCTTGTCCTGAAAATTTGTGACTGTAAATTTTTAAGGGGAGGTACCCGAGTAAACGGCGAGAAAAACAGGTACACTTCGGGAATTTTTATCTCAAAAACTAATGTTTCGATTGGATCCGGGTTTTTTTTTAATTGGAAAATATGTACATTGAGGTATGGTTAGAAATGTTTTGAAATAAATTCGTTGACTGGTAGCGATTCAAACGCGATTATCTCGAAACATAGTTTTCAAAGTCGGTGCCAGGTGTATCTCGAAAACGGCTTGTCCGATTTTCTCCAAATTGAGATAAAATATTCTTCGATAGTTTTTCTCGTTCGCCACGTAGGATTTTTTTGAAATTTTCATTTTTGACGAAATTGCGACCGTTTAAATTAACCTTCGTTTTTCAAATTTGGACAAAATCGGACAAGCCGTTTTCGAGATACATCTGGCACCGACTTTAAAAACTATGTTTCGAGATAATCGCGTTTGAATCGCTACCAGTCAACGAATTTATTTCAAAACATTGGTAACCATACCTCAATGTACATATTTTCCAATAAAAAAAAAACCCGGATCCAATCGAAACATTCGTTTTTGAGATAAAAATTCCCGAAGTTTACCTGTTTTTCTCGCTGTTTACTCTGGTACCCCCCTTCGATAGCTATGAGAATAATTGCAAGATTTAAAACCAAAAACGTGAGGCGCATGCAATAGATAATGGCACGATGCATAAATACTTCACCTAAGTCACTAACGATTTTATTGCCCTGCAAATGATACGAACTGTTGTGTGAGTTTTCTCAACGACAGCTACTCCCCACCCTCCTTACTATTATCTATTGCATGCGCTCCACGTTTTTCGTTTTAAATCCCCACAATTATTTCCATAGCTATTAAAAATTCACAATCACACATTTTTAGGCCGATCTGTATGGGGTTATAAATCTGCATGGGGCTAGGAGAGATTACTTTATACTTTTTAGTCCGTTTTAAAAACGTGGTTTAAATAAAATGTATGTAAATAATTATATGTCTCGTGGGTGTGAAATTTTGCAATCGATTTTAAACATCTTGATGAGATTATGACAGAGACATGTGGCAAACTTTAGGTTTATTTCAGTTTCTCTTCACCTGATCATATCTGAAATAGAAAACTGTTATGAACAATTGTTATAAACAAGCAGACGAACAAGAAAGCCAGTTAATGTTGCATTGTCACCCAGCTCTGAGCCATATTTAATGGTTTCAAGTCTCCAGCTCATCCGGAAGTTAGTTTAAAATCGATTGCAAGATTTGTACTGAACAGACAGACAAGAGAGTTAATAAAAACGTGATAAAAACAAAAGTTACCGGCATCCGCAGCCTGAATCATAGACACGTCGTTACCACCATCGCCAACAGCCGCTGTTCTTTTTCCCGTGTGTCTCTGAATGAGCGTAACGACCTCGGCTTTTTGGGTCGGCGAGCAACGGCAACAGACGACCGCCGGTGAGCCACAAGCGAGTTCCATGAATTCCGGCTGATAATACTGCAAACAAACCTCCAACGAATCTCCGTTTATCACCAAGGCACAGTCTTGCTTCTTGCGGAATGTGTTCAATTCCAAATGTGCGTCCGTTCTCGTAACGACAGACTTGAAAACGTGTAGGCCCTGCGTACGGGACACGAGCCGGGAAGATTTTGCGATGCAGGTTGCGGTTTCCAGCTTGTCGCCCGTCAACATCCATATCTGCAATTTTTCGGAGCGAACGTGAATGGGATGTTATTACTGGCGTCCACTTGAGTCGAATCGATCGTTCGATGTGAAACCAGCCGGTTTTTCGTATCGAGCACCATGGCCTTTTGCGTCACTGACGCAAAAGGCCATTCAAGCCAATTGCACGTAACGAAAAATGTATGCTTCATAGGGTTAATGAAATTTGGTACACAACTTGGTTAATGTACATACAAATAAATGTTCAAACGATTTTTCAATCATCTGACTTATACCTTCAAGGTTAATTTTCCTAAACCCTGATTTTCGGGTCGTCACAGTAGCTTAACCCCTTAAAGAAGTAAAAAACAGTTTACTTTGATTCCCGCGTTCCTCAGGAGTTCCAGAGTCGGTCTCACTCTATCCTGCAACCGATCCTCGACACCGGTTACGCACAACAGCTCCATTTCTCGCTCGAGGCTCTCGACGACTGCAGCGACTCTCGAGGGCCTGTCACTGACGCACATGCGTGCCGCATTGTATCTGAAACAAGGAATTATTGCCGTTGGTTCTTGTTGACCGAAACCCGGATAAAACAAGCGCAAAACGGAAACACAAACGTTGTACCGGCGTCACGAGAGAAATAACAAAAATACATTTAAGGCCTTAGGCCACAGTAATGGGTATAATATCATGTGCGAAGTTAAGAATTTTTTTTCGTATGAAAAAGTGATTCACTCATGAAATTCATTACACATCTATTTAGTATGAATATCAAGCTGTGAGAATTTTTTTTTTTCGATGTACAAAATGGCCGACTACTAATCTTTTATTTTGTTATCTTTTTTTAGGCGCTCCGCGACGTGACATTTGGCATCCACAATTTTTTTACCTAGAACGAAAAATAAAAATTCTCGTTAATCTACATTAGCATACCTAGAGAAGTACGTACGGAATTTAAAAAATATTGTTTTATTCAAAAGTTGTAGGTATTTGAACTTAAGAAATGAATTTTCAGTGAAAAATTTCGTTATAACTGCTCATAAACTGCTCATAAAATGAAAAGTTTTCGATTAATCAGAAATTCCGTACGTACTACTCTGCGAAATGCAATCAGGAACATAACTTTGAAATTTGAAGTAAATCGAGGGACAATTGTTGAAGTTATTTGTCACGCCAATTGGAAAAAAGCTGTTTCGAGAAGTTTCGAGTAGTCGGCCATTTTGTACATCGAAAAAAGATTATATATTTTCTAACAGCTTGATATTCATACTAAACAGATGTGTAATTAATTTTATGAGTGAATCACTTTTTCATACGGAGAAAAAATTGTTAAATTCGCACATGATTTTATACCCGTTACTGTGGCCTAAGGCCTTAAAAAAATCTGATTCCCGATAACGATTAGCTCAAAGCCGCCATACAAGTAGCAAGTTCGAGGGAATAACTGCAAGGTAGCTGAAAAAAGCGTTTTCAAACGGTAGCGACTATAGAAAATCCGCGTTCACCAAGTTTCATCCTGATAATGGAAGATCGCATTCCGAGAGCAGTTCCGTAGATCGACGAGCTTAACCGTACGCGCGACAATTACCTTGTCTCGAAATCAAAGTACTGCTCCTCGGTGAGACTCTTCTTCGCTACGACCAAAGTCCTGAGGCCCTCTCTCGCCATGTTGCCGCACTCCTCGTCCAGCCAATCGTTGTATTGTACAATCCCCGACATGACAACGTCCGCGCCCTTCAGATAAAACACGATTTCCGAGCTCGACTCCTCCTTGACGATAATTCCCATCCTCTTCGTCTCCGAAGTGAACGGGAATATCTGTAGAATCGTGTAATTCAATGTTTGTCCGTTGACCGCCTTCAACTGCATGGAATTAAGATCGCGTTTGAAGAGCGCAAGGCCCATCTCCTCGGTCCATTTGACCAGGGCCACTTCGTCGGGACTGGCCGCTTGATAATTGCGCGTCTGTTCAGGATAGTAATGCTGATCCGACTCCGTTTGACTGTAAACGAAGATCGACAACTGTAAGCCGAAGATTTAAAAACCAGATGCCACACTGAGAGAAATGTATGGTGTTCTCAATCTTATTTCAACGATATGTTATATTTCATGCCAAGAGTATAGTACTGCTTATTGATATTTTACCAGGTGCATTAAGGCACCTGGTAAACCCCCACTTGTAGCGCAAAAAAGGCCTTTTTCATGAATTTTTTTAAAGAAAACTACAAAACTTTTTTAATCGATCAATATACCATCTTAAAGAACACATCTTGAAGAACTTTCAGTAATTTTTTTATCGAAAAATATTACATTGTTTAGTGGCAAATGGCCGTCAATGAAATAATGTTTTTATATACACGGTTTGCGGTGACCAACATTGCGGCGAAGTGGATCATCTGAAGAAAAAAATGCGGATGGATTTAGTCAAATATAAGTATAAACTAGTCTTTAATCGAAGGATTTCAAAAAATATTCATTTTTCACAAAATGGCGGACAGTCAAAGTTAATGGTTCGATTTTAACGAAAAAAAACGGCCGTTTTTTGGCTATAAAACGGCCATTTTTTTTCGAAAAAAAAAATCGAACGATTAAAGACTACATTTTTATGTATTAAATAAGCCTGCAAAATTTCAAGAAGATCGGTTCATTAGTGTTCGAGTAATCTTGGTCACCGACTTCAGAAATGCCATTTTGAGAAAAACGCGTTTAAAGTTTCTCTTTCAACGCTCTTTCAACGCGGATTCTTCTCTTTCAACGCTCATATCTCAGTCAATTTTGTTCGGGTCGACTTGAAATTTTCAGGACATATTCTCAGATACTTATACTTCAAAAAAATGCAATAAAAAAATCGATTTTTTCAAAATCGCGAGTGGGTGGAACCCCTTAATTATGGTCATATGTTAACCGCAACCACCAATCTTACAAACATACGTTTATTTTTTAATGCTATATAATATAGTAGGTTTTCATAAAATGGACATTCCCTGATACTATCAAAACTTCCTCAAGAATCTAATAGTGAACTGAAATATATATACATTGATTAAAAATGTTGCCTGTGATTTGCGACGATGTTTATAGTGATTTGTACCATATTATATGATACGACCTGCTCTATGCGTATTTGATGTGTTATTCAAGTGTTGGTACAAGGCATCAATGCCCGTCTACTAAATGCATAGAATATTTCATAAATCCAAAATAAAATAAAATACGCAACTGAGAGTTCTACCTGAATGATTTTTTATTATAATTCGTCATTTCCTGACCTCCTGTAATGATTTATTTCGAAGTAAATATTTCGCCTAATCGGAATCGAACGTCGAACCCAACTGCCTACCTTCTGCCTATCCTACGCACGCTGCCACTACGCTGAGGAGTACTTTTGGCATCTTTAGCACAGATATGGCAAAAGAGACAAAAGTAATTCCGGCTGTACTTCCGAATAGCTGTTACTTGCGATTTAGGGGAAATTTTGCACAGATCTTTTTTTTTTATCATATGAGTCACTGTTTAAATGGATTTTTGGCGCTTCGCAATATTTTTTTACAATATAATAGTGATTTATGCCATTTTATAGTGATACGACCCGTTAAATACATAGTAATGTGTCCTACAAGAACAGAAGTTGAACTACAAGAACTAGTGTTGAACTGATATCCTATTCTTGCAATGCAACAAATATACTATGTAAGACTAAATAATAATAAATAATAAACAAGAGTAAATATACTATGATTAGTCACTTTTCATAAGGTCTTCTAACAAATTATACTCGAAAAACGTTAATGTTAACCATATGAATTGTACAAACTTGAAAAGAATAGTAGAAGTTTGACTGAACAAAACTTGACGTACAGTATACAACATTGGTATTTGTACGCCGATTTTGTTATAGCAGTGAATTTACCATATCTACATTGTCGATCTTTTTACAATAGTGAATAATCATTTCGAGAATAGTAGATAGTCAAACACGCCACCCAAATCGCATGTTTGGGTATACCTTTCACTTATAGTCGGGTTAAGGTAGTCCTATCGCCAGGCTTCAATCCATAGGATTTTGATAATTTTTTGTTGAGCTTCACTAAATATATTAATAATCGTCTCTGTAAAATTTCAGGGTCGTTTATCGACCTAATTACGGAGAAAAGAAATATTAAAATTGCGTATTTTTGTGAAGGAATTCCGAGACGACATACAAAAACCCAATTTCCGGTCGCCACAAAAGTGTATATAATAGTGGTAATCCGTCAGATTCTTAAAAATAATGAGATTTACTCACTTGACACTTGTAGTAATCCAGTGCTCTCAGAAAAAATTACGCTTATTGACCTAATTTTTATGTAATATCAAGTTTAATTTTAACTTCCGGTATTGGATTTATTACCACTTGCTACGATAAAGAGACGTGACAGCAAGGCAACAGCTGACTATAGTCCTAACCTCATCTCACTCATTCGAATTTCCACACATATTTCATTTTCAACCGACATTTTTCGCCGACACAAATTCTCCACGCTTTTTACCAGTCGTGGCCCGAATACAATGCTTTGTATTTCCCGCACCTGACATTGTTTCGACAGATCGACGTTGAAAAGCACGGAGGTTAAATTCGCCTGGTTGAGCAAAAAGAGACGGAGATAGAACCAATATTGCCGAATATCAAACCTGGAAATACGCGAATCGTTGGAATAACTATTTTTTCATTTTTCCAATTAAATGTGAACATTCATTGAACAGTTTACACATGGAAAATTTAGTTATTACAAATTTTTCTTTTGCATATGTTAAAAATATAAATGTAAAGCGATAGGACTACCTTAAACATATTATGATTGCGGTGTCAACGAACTATAACGAATTTTACTATCCCCTCTTTTACCATGGGCATTTTTCATAAAAACCATGAACTTTTCTCTCAGTGCACCGAAAAAAAATGCATTTTAATCGTTTACCTCTGTATGGATCCCGTTTCGCCGGTTTCCACGCTCACCGTATCCAAAATATTTGCCTTTGGCATATCGTCGTACACGGGCGTAACGTTGTGACAGAGCGCGAGCGCGTGAACCGCCTCGTAGATTCTCGTACTTTCCGATCGTCTCACTTTACCGCCCGTCTGAATAATGACGTTTACTTTCCCGGGAGAATTTTCCGCGTTCGCGGTCGAGTAATAATTCTTCAAGACGGCCGTGATGTCGTCGAAGGTTTCTTGCACGTAAGACGCAGTGCCGAGGTGTAATTTTTTGAAGACCATCTTGTTTTGCGTCAGTGTGCCGGTTTTGTCGCTCAAGAGATACGATATGCGTCCAAGCTCCTCGGGGATCGTTGTCGTACGCACCACCGTGCCGCTTATCTCTTTGTCCCGTTGTATGCACCAGGCGTAAAAAGTTTTGCCCATGTCGAGATTTATTCGCAAACTTATCGGTATTATGTACGAGAAGAGCAGGACGAATCGGAACATGTAGCAATACCAAGGACCGTTGAAACCCTTGAGACACATCATCACGAGGGAGAGGCCGATAACGGCGCAAAACAGAACCTGGATGAGAGATAAAGCGCGTGGTCAGTTTTGAGATTCTACTTTGTCGCGAAAGTCCGATAATTGGGAAATATTATTGGTGATGCGGGAACAATTCATTTAAGGGGCTATACCAGTGTGACACTTTCAAAAAATCGATTTATTTTGGCCTTTTTCGACAGTTTATACTTTCAAGAATATCATTATCATTCATATTAATATTATTTGATCTTGCAAAAATCGATAGTTAAATCTTTAAGCGCGTTTTTCTCGAAATGAGATTTTTCAAATTTGCTGACGATGTAACTCAAAGAGCAATTATCCGATTGACTTGAAATTTGAATTGAGTACTCTTGAATATATTCGCCCTACAATGACGTAGGATATTTTTGATAGGATTAAAATTGACGATTTGGCATTGAAAAAAACGACCATTTTATAGGCAAGAAAACAGACTCTTTTTTTCATAACTACGCCATTTTGTTAGATTTTGATATTTTTCGAAAATCCTACGTCATTGTACAGGAGATACCTTCCAGTTTAACGACATTTTTTCCTTTTTGGGTTTCAGCTACTCAATCGGCTGGAATCATGTCAGCAGTGGAGGAATTTTTTTTTGGCGCCTCCGAAGGCAGCACGTTAGTCGCTTGGATCTCAATATTTTTCTATGAAAAAATTATGTAATATAGGTCAAATATAGCCAAATATATTCTTAATTTTCCGAAACATTTAATTGAGTACTTTTCTTCCGAAAAACTCCCAAAAATCATGATTTTTTTTTCACAAGTAAGATTTTGGCACCATTTTCGAGACTTAGGGTATGTTATATTACTACTTTTGGCTGTTGTGTGGTATTTAAAGAGAAAATCATCTTCGAAAATGGCGGAGGTATGACACGGTCTTTTTAACTCCATTTTCATAACGTGCGTGACGTATAGCTAAAAAACTAATCGACCAATTCTGATGAAATTCGGTACAAATCTTTCTAACTTTATTGTCCGGTACATGAAGGTAAATGTTTTTGAAAATTTCGATAAGTATTTTTTCACTGTAAAATGTAGCCATTTTTTCGGCAAATTCAATCTTTTTCTTTCAAAGCGTACCGTTTCATCGATTTCCAACATTTCTCACTTTTACAAGCTTTTATTTGAGTTGACTTTCTTTGAGATGCAAAACGGTGAATCGACATTTCACCCACTTCCCGACTACTTGGAGCTCTGAAATTTTGCAAACATGCATCTAACACGTGACAATGCATGATTCAACTTTAAAAAAGTTATCCATAAAATGTTCAAATTTTCAACTAAAATTAGCGATATCTAATCATCCATATAAAATCTCACTAACACATACAAACATATTCGTAGCCGACTGTGTTTGTATGTGAAAAGTTCATATGAAGCAATTAGTCGTAAGTTCAATCCCAATCTTTGTTCAATCCCAGTCTTTGTTATTTTTTCCAAGCATTCCATGTTTCTAATGTACAAACTCGCAAACTAGTAGACTACTAGTAACAACTAACTAGTAAAATCAATTGAAGACTAAAAACTCAAAAATCATTTATATGTAAAAAAAACATTTAAAAAACGGACTTTTATTTAATGTACTAAAAGTTGAAAATAATTTGTTTTATCAAGTATATATATATATTATATGTGACTATAAATCAAAGCTTGGGGCGCTCAAAATTTAGACATATATTCTGTAATTTACATAAATCCGTTAACATATCGAAGTTTTTGACTATTTAGTCCCGCTCCTCTCACACTGTAGCCCCGACTTCTCTAAACTTCAAACGCGTTTTTCTCGAAACCACTTTTTCAAAGTACGTATTCACTGCCGTTTGAAAACTACAAGACCGATTTATTTCAAACTTGGTACACACTTTCTACGTATAAAATACCTCCCCCCAACGGTTAGTTTGAGATTTTTTTTACATTGAGGGGGTTTTCCACCCCCAAAATGGCGGAATTTTTCGTGAAAAATAGCACTTTTCACTTTACATCACCACCAAAAATTTAGAAATGAAAAAAAAATTATCAATGCCCGTTGGTGGGAGGATTTGACGATACTTTGGCAAAATTTTAATGGTACTTGATTTCACATAATTTCTAGCTGAGATACAGTGAACACCGCAAATCGTGTTTTTCCAAAGGCGTTCTTGGAAAAGCTTTGTCACCGGCTTGTTTGTGGATATTTTCGCGTACAAATTTCACGGAATGTTCTTGGAATGGCACTTAACAATGTACAAAAGGTTTCAATAAATTTACTCTATCCATATAGATGAAAAAAATCGCAAAAAGTGTTTTTTTACGCTGAAACCCCTACCCTCCCGTTAAATAAAAGCTTGTTTTAAAAAATATTTTTTACATATAAGATCACAGTAGGAACAGTGGCAACAGTAGGTACACTGAACCCTTTCTGTTTCTCAGAATCGGACATGCATATGTGCGTCTTTTTTACATTAGAACCGCCCTCGGATGCCAATAGGTTTGAACCTGTCTGTGAGTCGCTCCCGCGCAATTCGGTTGGGAGAGGTGATTTTATATTATTTTTTGTGTCAAAAGTTAAAAAACCAGCTGAGTTTGTATGTTTTTTTGCTTCTTTACCTATCGCAGTTATGTTCGAAGTCATTGTTCTCCCGCAATATACAGCTATATTGCGGTATTTGAGCGTTATGTTTGTTAACCTAACAAAGATAGAAACTTGTCAGTAATCGCTTTAGAAAAAAAGAATAGGTCGGTACACAGTGGCTCCATTTTTCGTGGTACACAGAGATAAGTCATAATATGAATATTCTCGCGTTGTGATTTAGATAGGTACTGGTACTACCTCATTGGGTAGGTACTCATTGTTAATTAATGTTCAATAAATGATCGTGATTGATCTTATAATATGCTGTCTTTTTTTAAGGCGAGAACGCCCTTTAGAATTTTCATGAAATAGATTTTTTTACATATTTCGAAAGTATGATACCCAAAGAATATACTGACCAAAGGAAAACTCGAAACATTGAATATCTGCGGAGTTATCGCATATAGTCTAGAGCGCGGGGACAGCATGCGGTCAGGTAGCGAGTAAACTTCAAACGCGATTATCTCGAAACTACTTTTTCAAAAACTGCTCGTGTTGTAGCTCACAAAGTTATCGACCGATTTGGATGAAATTTTGGGAAGTTACTCTCAGTAATATTATCGGAAGGATATACCTAAAGTGCGAAAGGTAGAGCGTGTAAATAAATAATTTTTTTGGGGTCAAATATGTCGAAAATTTTTTCGAAAATTCGAACTTTGGAGTAAAAAGGCTCCCAAATTTTCAATTTTGCACTTTTTCATCATTTTTCAGGTATATCCTTCCCCTTAATATGTCAGTAAACGAATGACACTTATCAAATATTTTTCAGATCAACAGAAAAAGAGTGACGACTGCAGCACTTTTCGATGTCGCGGAAATCAGGCGTCCGAAGACCCTTAATAACGCCGCCATTTTGTTGGTCATCCCAAACAATAATGTTTTTTTAAACTTGACACTTGTAATAAACTCATGTCCAAATTTGAAAATGATCAGATTACCTTGACCCCTCTAAAAAAATTCCCGAAAAATACCTATTTTTCACGCTCCTAAAGGGATTTCTCGCCTTAAATTAATTGTTCAATAGTTTACTGTACAATACTCCCCATTGTATGGAGAAAATCTCTCTAGCACCTACACGTGTACCAGGGTAATTTTCTTCAAATTTTGCTTGATTTTGGAATTTTGTTGGACTGTGAAATTAAGCATGTTTCACTGTGTACACCCCCAAGTACACAGTGGATCAAATCCCATTGTTTAAAATGGTTATTATCTCAATATCTACTGTGTTAGGCCGTTCAGTGTCTTTTAACAAAATGAAGCCACTGAACACACCTCACGTTTAGTCAAGGTTTCATTGAGATTGTGCGAACGGTTAGGCAGCTATAGACCACTGAAAAAAATGAGCCACTGATCCCACTCTGACCCTACATTTTCTTGGTTCATATTCTGCGTATGAGTGTTAATAAAAGAAAAATCTTCGTTGGTTTTTTTAACACTGATCCCGTCACGCCTTCTGCCAACATCCGCCGCAACCCGTTTAAAAGATCGCGCCATACCTCCGCCATTTTTGAAGATTAATAAAAAATACCGTGTAACAGCAAAAAGTAATAATAAAACATAACTTAACAAGGAAAGGTCGCAAGGTCGAAATCTCCGATTTCGATTAAATTGGCATGTTTGTAGAATGGGTAAAAATAGGCGATACCTATTTTTTAATATCTGAGGAACCTTATCTTTAAGCGGTGAAACCCACCCTCGAAAACAGGGGTGTTTTTCGTTTGAAATTTGTTGTTATTTGAATCGTTCTCATCTCCAATGTACACGGAAATATTAACGTTGTTGCAATTTGAATTTTTTTTTTTCATATCTCGTACCGTTAAAATGTTATCGACGAAAAACACCCCTATTTTCAAGGGTGCGTTTCACCTCTTGAAAATCGGGTTCCGCAGATATAAAAAACACGTGTCGCCTCTTTTTACCCATTCTACAAACATGTCAAATTTCATCGAAATCGGGGAGTTCGACCTCGCGACTTTTCGTTGCAAGTCTCAGAAATTGTGAAATCTGTCCTTTTAAAAAAAAAATCATGAACATCAACCATTTTTGGTCGCTTAAATCTCTCTCCGTGAATGAATTTCGTTTTTTTTCGCACCTTCGTCAATTGATTGATTTCTTGATCGAGTAAACCAATTTTCGATCTCGGGGCCGAGTGATTCATGAGTGAGCGCGTTTCCTGTCCGGTATAGACAACGACACCAAGCGCGGAGCCGGAAGCCACGGCGGTATTTGCCCAGAGCGTATTGTCCACCCCGAGACTCTCCTCGCTGCTGTAACCGTCATCCTGGAACGAAGAAACGTTGAAAACGGCTCCCTGAATTGACACAAACCTCTTTTGCTCTCCCGGAAGAGTGTTCTTTTCAATATGTTACCCTCGTGAAAGTGCCGATGAAGCCATGAATATCCTTTTGAGGCTTCTCAACGTAGAGGCTCGCTTTGATGTCGAACAGTTGGGCATCGTTCTCGAGTTTTTGCGTCGCCGGAACTGCGAGGCGTAACTTCCAATCCGTCTCCCCGTCCAATTGATCCGTTCTCACGAAACACGCGCCGGACTTTTCAGTTGTTCGAAGTAGAACTAAATCCGCCGGGACTCTCTGACCTTTTTCGACGATCACCTGATTATCGTATACAGCGGTTGGTATTATTATCAGCAGTTTCCAGTTGTCGGCTATATAACTTTGTAGAAGATACTACGATTTTTTTTCATTCGTAATATAAACGGGCCACATCTATCTCGGTTGGGCGAAAATTGCATTTTCCAAAAACATTTTTGTTCGATGGTATCACTTTTTAGCTATATTTCATGAACATTTCATAGAAATATTCCTAAATGGAATGAGCTACGGCTAAAATTGAGCAGTCAATAGTGCATCAACCGTTATTTCCCTATTTAACTTGCTCTCATTTGGAATCGGAGCCTCACTCGGGTGTTTTTGGGCTCGCTGAATTCGAATTTGAAGTCAAAATTTGGAAATTCGAAATGGCGGCGCCAATATGGCGGACAAAAATCAAAAACTTTACTTGATGTAGATAAAAATTAGTACTCCGGGATTTTTGAGGTCGCTTATTACGAATCCGAACTTTAAATTTGTAAATTCAATATGTTCAGACTCATAATCACTGACCTACACAACCCATGAGTACCGAGTTTCATCTAAATCAATCTGTATTATTTGTATTTTCATTCGCCATCTTTGTTCGTCATTGTAAATTCCTGAATTTTGAGTTCAGATTCGTAATCAGCACCCTCAAAAAACCCAGAGTACAAGTTTTCAGGATAAAAAAATTTTCCTGCCATTTTGGGCACTTTTTGTCGAATTCTCTCTGCGAACAAATGGGTTAAGGCGGGATATACATTTAGACACGAAAAAAACAAGCAATATTGAGTTTTTTTAAACTAAGAAATAATGATTCTACAATGATGAAACTTTAGGTATATTTCAATAGTATATTTAAGTATACAAAAGAATTTTTTTAAGGAGTGAGATGCAATTTTCAGACAATCAATTTTTAAAAAACATTTTCTTGAAGTATGTTTCGAAAATATTGCCTGAAAATGTCAAGTCAAGCCGATGAATAGTTTCCGGGATATCCTACAATTAGTGGAGGGGCCACGTCTATTCTCAACGTATAAACGTGGCTGACAAACGCGCAAACGATAATACCCGGGAAGGCAGAATGCTTCAAAAACAACAACAAATTGATATTTTGGAAGGTTCCACATCGGCAGAAGCCCTATTGTATGGGCCAGGAATTGATGATTCGAGGTAGGTAATTTTTGAATTAGTGTTTCTATACATAAATAAGTGTAAAATTGGAAAACTCTTTTAGAAATTTTCAAAAATGTATTACTCAAAAACTATGAACTTTAGCAAAATTGTATAAAGAATACTTTTGTTTTAAAATTGCCCAAATATTTTTTTTAAATCATTCATCCCGGAAAACTTTAATTTTTTGAAAAATTGTTTTAACAATTGGCTATAAACAATTGAATGCTCGGCTTATCGGCAAAAAATTGTGATATTCGGATTCAGCGGATCAAAATACATAAAAAAAAGTTTAGCTTTATCCATCAAGCTCAAAATTTTACAAACATATAATACCGTATCCACATTGAAAAACTTTAAACGCGATTTTCTCGAAACTATGTTTTTCAAGTCGGGGACCACTATAATTCAAAAACCACCCGATGGATTTTGATGAAATTTGGCGTGCTTATTGATACCATCAAAAACTAGTCCTTCATCGAAGGATTTTTCTTTTTGTTGAAAATTAAAAAAAAAATGTCAACAATAAACGAGCGATTTTTTGGTCCGAAATCGAAAGTTATCTGTCGGAAGCCGCCATTTTGTTAATTAAAAAAAGCTTCGATTGAGGACTATATTTATTATTAAACGAATGATTTTTTTTGGTTTTTTTATTTCAGATGATCCAGTAAAATTTTATGACGGTCACCGCAAAGCACTACATGCCGAAGGGACCCCCTCCGGCATGCAGTGCTTTGAAACTTTGGGAAAATATTCTACATATATAGTTCTATCGGTTGAAGAAAAAAAAAAGTCGATTTTTTTTTCGTTGTAAATGTATATCCCGCCTAAACGATCAAAAGCATTGCACTATTCGTAATATTGTGCAATAAAATGGATCGTTTAGGGCCCGCCTAAGATGAAAGTAAAAAAGAATACATAACGCTCACCATATCGCCAACACGGAGTTTCGAGCTCGGTACAGACTCGGGAGTGTCGGAGCCTCTGACGAGCCTGTAATACTTCTGACCATTGACTTCCTTGTCCCTCTTGTATCGTCGAAAATCGTCGACGGCTTCGCGGGAAATCGTCACGGTCAGCACGAAGCACAATGGGCCCCAATAAGTGTACAAATATCCGATGACCAAGTCCGGTATGAACTGAGAACTCGCCATTATCAGAAAATAGAGATTCAAGAAGAATTTGAATTGTTGAAACAGAACCTGCAACACGCAAGATGTTCATATGAGTAGGGAAAACTACGTCGGGCGGTCGTTCGAAGGCGAGCCACAAAAACAAAAACGTACCAATGGTAAAAACGTTATGATATTGTATTTCTGGTTTCTTATGACATTGGTGGGAAATTTTTCGTGCATCGGTTGTCCTATGTGAATTGTCCTTGCACGCAATTCTCGCTTTCTGCAGCATCTTCGCCACATCCACGTGCAACATCTGCAAAGTCAAATTATTCGAAATTTCAGTAGAGTCCCACGGTGTGTGTGGTAACAATGATTTGCAAATAAGTGAATTAATAATTCAAGACACAGGAGACAAAAAGAGGAATAAAAAGCTGCCAAGGGCCCGAACGAAAAATGTGGCAAATTAACAGGCAATAGTACAAAGAGATTGTAGAACGTGCCTCTTGATATCGTCTTTCCACCACGATTCACCCGTATTTCTCATATTTTCCATCGATTTGGTTATCAATTCAATTTATAACTCGGAGATGGGTAGCCGCCGGTCGAAATGCAAGATTCTCGTCAAATATCTTAGACGCGACTAACATCTGTGCACGGACGCCTGGATAAGAGGTGTATTACAGTAATATTGCAACCCTGCAATCGTTTTGCCTCCAACCATAGGCATCGCTGCTGTTCAAGTTTGCATCGTTGGAATTCAACGAAAATACTGCCTTACTTTTTTATTTCTTTATTTTGTCCACTATCGAAACCCCTTTTTTCCATGTTTTGATTATGGGACCCTAATAAGGGTGTTTAAAAATGTTTCAGTGATTTTGTAGCCTAAATAGGCCAAAAAAAATTAGCAAGATGAAAAAATAACATTTTCGTTGCATTCCAACGATGTAAACTTTAGTGCCATTGGTGTCGAGCGCTGGGTGTACGTTTACATGCGCCAGCGTGTACCCATGTTCTTTGATTTCAAATCTCCCACCAAATCGTTCTATCGCCCCTTTGAAATAAACCATTGAAAATAATTCCCTCGCAAACGAATGTTTTGCTCTAGTTCCACAAAGTGTTGACATTACACTTTTTAGCTAACAGTGGGCTAGCCTTTCTCTCTTCCATAATGGCCCTCCGATACAGCCTGGCTTTTTATCATCCACATTCGCAGAAACTTCATAAGAGTAAACATGTTGGATGATATTGAAGTTTGCTTAGTTGGAATGCAACGAATCATTTTTTTTTTGGCGGATCGAAGCTACCACAACCTTTCTCCCTCACTAGAGTCCTACAACTTAAGGGGTAAGGCCACAGTAGAATTTTCAAAAAATCAATTTTTATTCTCGCTAAAACTGTGCTTTATCTTCAAAGAATACGTGACCATTCGATTTATAGCAAGAACATTTTTTTTCACCGACTTTTTGAGCGTAAAACGTAAACCCACCTCTGGCACGGCCAGAGGCATGTGTAAAACTTTAAACGCGTTTTTCTCAAAACAGCTTTTTTCCAATTGGCGTGACAAATAACTTCAACAATTTTCACTCGTTTACTTCAAATTTCAAAGTTATTTTCCTAATTGCATTTCGCAGAGAAGTACGCACGGAATTTCTGATTGCTCGAAAACTTTTCATTTTATGAGCAGTTTTATACGAAATTTTTCGCTGAAAATTCAAGTTCGAATACCTACAACTTTTGAATAAAACAATATTTTTTAAATTCCGTACGCACTTCTCTAGGTATTCTAATGTAGGTTGACGAGAATTTTTGTTTTTTGTTTAAGGTAAAAAATTGCGGTCGCTAAATGTCATGCCGCAGACCGCCTAAAAAAAAGATAACAAGAGAAAATATTAGTAGTCGGCGATTTTCAAAGATTCGTCTGATGGAGGAAGTAAGGGCCATTGTGAATCATATGCCGTCAAAGTGGGGGAAGTGATTAAAGCGTGTATCAACGGAAATGGGGGCGCAGGTTATAATCGGGATGATTTGGGAACGGAGAGAGGTGAGAGACATTGAAGCAAGAATAAAGGTGGGATTAGAAAATTCAAAATACGAGACGTTGAAGAAAGAGGGGGAGAAAATAAAGGCTGACGTACAATTATAGGTATAAGTTTATTGTGGAGGATGATATTATGCCCTGGAGATATTGGTCTGAGGTAAATATAAAGGGGAAAGACAAAGAAATATGGGCTAGAATAAGATGTGGAAATGTTGGAAGAGCAGGAAAGAAAGGAGAGAGTGACTGGACGTGTAGAATTTGTGATGAGCAGGATGAGACCCTGGAGCGTTTATTGTTGTGTAAAAATCGCAGAGAGATGGTGACGGAAAATGCGAGAAAAGGCATGGAGGAATGGCTGGAAGGAATTGATAAAGTGATTATTGGGGAATTGATTATTGGGGAAGTAATAAATATGTTGGAAGGAAAAATACAGAAAGGGATTTGTGCATATTTCAGGGGGATTGAGGAACTGTGGTGTAAAAGGAGTTTGGTACGAGAGACTGAGAGAGGGAAAGAATAAATGGGTTTTCAGGCGAGTGGTGAGCAGATGTAAGGTATACAGATTTATTGATAAGGATCAAATGGACGAGGTTATAAGATTTGTTAATATATATTTTCTGACATTGTATAAGTTTTGTAAAAAAACTTTTTTACAGTTATGCAAATAAAACTATCGTTTGATAGTAGTCGGCCATTTTGTACAATGAAAAAAATATATATATTTTCTAACAGCTTGATATTCATACTAAATAGATGTGTAATTAATTTTATGAGAATCACTTTTTCATACGAAAAAAAATTGTTAAATTCGCACATGCTTTTATACCCGTTACTGTGGCCTAACCCCATAAATGATATTGAAGTTTGCATCGTTGAAACACAACAGAAGTTTTGTGACCAACTTTCTTATGTCATTGTTGGAATGCAACGAAAGTTCTAAGCAATTTTTTTTAATTTCGTCATTTTTATTACAATATTTAGTTATTGTTCTTCATAATTTAAGATCATGGACCTCTTGTGGGGAAGACCTCGTTAATGAAAATAAATCGTTTTGCTTAACAGCCTTTGCCCACATTACCCGCCCATTTCCTGGCGGTTCAGCGTCCATTTACTGATAATTTCGTTCATTCACTGGGGATATAGTCATTTCGCTACTTATCAATTCCTTCAATATTATTTGTCGCAATTACTTGGAATATTTTTTTCTACTATCGGAATAATATCTTTTGGGAACTGTAGCCACTGAAAAATTCGTTTTGATATTTCCATTTACAGTCCATCCCAGTCCCACAGTGTCGTTACTCATGATATTGAAGTTTGCATCGTTGGAACGCAACAAAAGTTCGGTAGTTCAATTTTTTTGGCAAAATCGGGCCTCCAAACTCGCTTAAACTTCTTTCAAGATCCTTTTTAGTGATTCTCGGCCTAAATATTTGAAGATGGATTTTTTGGATTTTTTTTGGATGATAATGAAAATAATTAAACTAAAATTTTCTTGCATTCCAACTATGCAAACTTCTACATCGCCGTTATCCGTCCATTCACTGGTCGGATCACCCTATTCGTTTGCTATTTCGGTGCACCCGACGCACGTTGATCAGCCCTGCGTTATGGCAGCGCAAGTGCTATTCCAATAGATATTCGCACAGCGCGCATCAGTGTCAAAGACCAATTTTATACCAACGATTGAGAAAGATTGGAGTATTCGGTAGGAGATTGAAATATTGACAAACGACCATTTGGTCGTTGGTGAATAAAAATGATGGTCGATCGGATTGAATTGCGAGCTACGTCACCTTGTCCAGGAGCTGTCATATCGCGGTTTCGATATCAGAGGAATGTCCTCCTTTGACATCCGGATAACATTGCTCGTTGTCTCCATTTATAACCTCATTGCGTACGCGCAATCTGATACTTTTTCTTATCCCCCGATCTTTTTCGCCGTTAAATGACAAACGTCAAATTCTCGGCAGCACTTTCGTTTGTCACCTGTCTATCGATATACAAATGACGCGACTCTTGCCCAGCTGACCCCAAACTAGTCGTTTGTTCGAGACGTCACTCTGCTTCGAAATAAGGAGTACTGCGTATACGTTATGACGATCGGAGCTTTGTTTACGCACGGTAATGTTCCCGAATTTTTCTCGTTTGCGCGCGCCTGCGCAGGAGGCTACGATAATTACGGAAGTCGCGCAGACGCTCGATATCGAAGTCGCTATTTTCGTATTGCGAGCCGAGCTTTTTTTTTTGCTCGCGAACGCGTATTGTGTTGGGGATTATCGGAATGACGTATGGGTCGTAATGACGTATTTGTTCGTTGTATATGGGCTTGATCATCGTATCGTTCCGGCAATTTTCTACAAGCATGGATTGCAAACCCATACGCAGCAACATCCACATTTGGAGTAGAGAATCGAAACTTTGATGGGGTTTTGACCAATCGCGTTGCTCCACTTCCGTTCGTACAGCAACGGGATTGGTCGACACAGTTACAATTGTAGGTCAGAGGATATTGGAATTGCCGATGGAAGGGGATCGGGATGAACTTCCGAATAGCTGTTACCTTCGATTTAGGCGGAATTTTGCACAGACCTTCTTTTTGACAATACGAGGCTGCGTGAAAGAATTTTGGGCCGATCGCGAGCATTTTTGAAATAGCGAGTTTCTAAAATTGATTCATTGAGGCCAGCCCCCTGACACTGGCCTACTATTCCCATACGATAAACGAAAACGCGTTTTGTCCCAGCTTTTTAGTTCTTGAAATCGCCACTGCCTATCGTTGGCTGTTGAGTGACAGCCTTCGGCTCTAAATACTCCGATCAGCTGAACGATTCGATACTTTCGTGGCATTCGCCTGTTATCGTTATGGCGACGTTATTTATTATGTTCAAATGGAAAATCATTCCAAATATGTCAATAGATTTTTATTCATGTAAGATATTCGAAACACCGACGCAACATACATATATATGCATGCCTATCACATGACTACTAGCGCCACAGTCCGGCAACGACATTTTGCGAACAGCATTTATCTACCAGTGTCAGGGGGCTGTTACCTTCGATTTAGGCGGAATTTTGCACAGACCTTCTTTTTGACAATACGAGGCTGCGTGAAAGAATTTTGCGCCGTTCGCGAGCGTTTTCGAAATAGCGAATTTCTAAAATTGATATATTAAGGTGCGTATACATATATATATATAATAACGCGCTACTAATATCTCTACCTTATCGACATGATCGGGCAGATATACACCTAAATGGTCGAGGTCGAGGTTGTAGAAGCTATGAACATTCCGTCGACCGTAGAAGACCTACACTATGGGCCTGGTATCGATGATTCCATGTAAGTTGACAAATTTCATGATTCATTCATTCCCAAATTTTCAAACGCGTTTTTCTCAAAACCACGTTTTTCAAATCGGTACCCAAAATTTCTCGAAAACCAATGAACCGATTGCCTTGAGGTTTTTTGTGGTTATTCTATACACCATTATCTAGTACTGGTCATAGGATTTTTTTTCCCCGTTACTTAGTTTTTCTTTTATAGGCAAAATAATAACTCATTTTTGGCCCAAAAATCACTATTTATGTTCAAACGTCCGCCATTTTGTCATAAATCGATATTTTCAAAATTGGCTATGACAAGTACCAGATTATAGTATCTAATTTAATAATCTTTTTGGTTTTTTTCAGATGATTTTTGAAGACACGCCAGTAGGTACTGTATACGCAGATTTTTTTACGACGCTCCAAGGATCATACAATGTCCTTGTATATTTTTGATATTTTTAAATAAAGAAAATTAAACATATTTTTGAATGTATATACTTTTAGATGATTAAAACCCCAATCCGAAATTTCAAATAGTTTTCCTTGAAAAAATTCACAAAAATGACCTTTTTTCCGGCTCCTAGGTGGCTCCCCTTAAGGTGATCCTATCGCGATTTTTTGAGCTTCACTAAATATATTAATGGGTAAACTTCTGAAAAGCTGTTACACCCTATTTGGCTGATATTTTGCACAGATGTTCCATTTAATATATAAAGACATCCCCTAAAGGGATTTTTGGCGCATTCCAATAGTTTACGAGATATCGAATTTGTTTGGGTTTTTTTGGGGGGGGTTTGTTTGTTTTGGTTATAGGGATATACTTGCAGGGGTTAGCGTAGCACGCTAGCCACCAGTTAAGTCGGAGGAGTGGGGATATGGATCGGCCGTGGCGAGCGATATAGATATACTCGTGCGGGCTAAAAAATGAACTTCAAAATTCGATTTCTCGTGGACTATTGGAATGCGCCAAAAATCCCTTTAGGCCATGTCTTTATATATTGAATAGAACATCTGTTCCAAATATCAGCCAAATCGGGTGTAACAGCTTTTCGGAAGTTTATCCCCGAGGATCATACCTTGGGAAAAGACACATACAGAAGCAAAGGCCTAAACAAACGAAGAACTGAAAAAATAGACCGAAAATCGGCAATAAACAGAAAATACTTTGTTGTAAATGAATATCTTTATTGACATCTCAAGATAATACCAATCGAGTGCTTAATCATGTGTTGAAAGGAACGTCAACATAACCTAAAAAATTTTCGACCAGAGTATTCTCATCCATGGTCACGTTTTTTCGCAAAAACGAAGAATCAGGTTCTGTGGAATTCACTGACTCACAGCCTAACGATTTTCCTTCGCCGGAAAAATTCTTCGTCTCGGAGAAATTTCTGTTCGAAAATTTTTGCTATCTCTCTCGCACCCGAACGTGGTACCAGCACTTCGTTCTAACGGGCTACCTAGATTAGTCAAAAAATTGCATTTTCCAAAAATAGTCGTATTCGATAGTATCACCTTTTAGCTATATTCCTCGAAAATGTCATTGAAACATTCCTAAAATTGAATGAGCTACAGTTTCCAACAGCTTCTGTTTTCAAAGTCGGTGGACATGATATCTCGAGAACCACTTGGTGGATTATTTCCAAATTTACAGGAGCTACGATGAGAAACATTTAAAGGTCGTTGACGATCTCACTTTTTAAAAACCGATCTTCATTTTTTGATAGATACGTAAAAATGACGACTTTTTTCATAAATTTGGTATGCTGGAGTTTCAATTCGCCGCCATGTTGTTAAAAGAAATGATTTAGAAAATCAACGATCGTCAACGACTCATATTTATTGTTAACTTGAATCATCCCTTCGGTTTTTATATTTCAGACGGGCCCTTCAAGCTGGAGAGGGTCCACCGCCAAACATCGCGAAAAAAATTTTATCCTGCCGGCGGCCATGTTTTTGTTGCTTTTCTGTATTTTTTGTGATTTTTGTAAACGCCTTTGTGATAAAAAAATGTTTCTTCCTCACCAACCGTTTCCCAGAAAAAAATATTGGAATTCGGCCAATTTTTCGGGTCTCTAGGTAGACGTAGCCCCTTAAGGAAGCACCTGACGGCCGTAACTGTTGAATGCAACTGCGTCTATGCAGCAGCCGAGTATCAACCTATCAACTGTCGTCAACACCGACCCCGCGGAAATTTAAATCCCAAATTGCGCACTTGTCGATTAAGCGCGTGTTTGGAAGAATCTTTCTCATTATTCAACTAGGTGGCACTTGGAATGGGTAAACGAAAGCTGACAAGCGAAAACGATACATTTTTCGCTGCTTTTGCGATCGCCGCCTCGCCACGTATTGAGAAGTATATGAAGCAAGTGGAGGCTACATACCCACAGAGAACCTGCTGGAAGAATTTCGAGCAATTGTTCATACGGCGAGTTCTCGCGATAATCGGCCTCATACTATCTTCAGTCGGTTGGAGAAGATAATCGGTCTCCTCGTCCATTTCGAAGTCTCGTTCTTCCGAGCTCATACGCAGCGGCATTTCCTCCAACCTCATAATTTCCTCAATTCGATTCTTCCCTCGTCTGCTTTATCCATGCGGCGATTTTCTTTCTTCGGCCTCAATGGTCGACCAACTCACGTATTCATTGTAAACGCATTTCGTTTCACACTTTTGGTCGTCTTTTATTTATTACGCGAGCCTACGTATACAGAACTGTCACGCGCGTTTTGTCCATCGACATTCGTACATCTACGATGTTTATTGTTGTAATTAATCGAAACTGCTTCTAACGAGGAGACTTTCATTCATTTTGGTCAGCGAAGGCAGCTCGATGTCCGATACGCATCGAAAAACATCTTCGCGTATTCCATGGTACGCGTGACAAAGATTTTTATCGCCCTACGCGAGATCAAAACAGATTATTGTTCGGTGCGCTGCCATCTTGAGCTGCCATTGCGCCAACGGCGCGCATGCGTCGACATTTTCGGTTGCTTTCCACTCAGCGGTACTCGGGAGCTTTCAACCCCGAATTTCGAACTGCACTTTGTATATTGGATCATTTCGAATGAATGACTGTCATTTGAAACGAAATTAAGCTATACAGGACGGTTTAGTAATGGGAAAAAAGATCGAAGAGTCGTACTAGAGCGATATAATTGTAGGCGATTCAACGAAGCTTCAAATATTGACTATTTTTTTGGAGCATTGCAAAATGTAGGGGTTAGGCTACTGTGACGACCTAAAAATCAGGGTTATTAAAAAACACTAATTTTGAAGGAAAATAATGGATAGAATGGAAGAAGGATAAAATGGCCGTTTTTTTCAATGCCAAAGCGTCAATTTTTATCCAATCAAAAATATCCTACATCATTGAGTAAATATATTCAAGAGTACTCAGTTCAAATTTCAAGTCAATTGGATAATTGCTCTTTGAGTTACAATGTCAGCAAATTTGAAAAACCTCATTTCCAGAAAAACGCGTTTAAAGATTTAACTATCGATTTTCGCAAGACAAAATGATATTGATATCAATTATATGAATGATAATAATATTCTTGAAAGTATTAACTGTCGAAAAAGGCAAAAAAATCGAAAATAGATAAATTTTTTTTTTAAATAATTTTTTTCAATAAAAAAAATTATTTAAAAAAAAACAATTTTCAAGAAACTTTCGCTCACATAGACAATAATTAGGTTATCTAAAAGTGGGCAAAATTTCAAAATTATTAGATACTTCTTCAGTTATCTTGTACTAGGTTCACGATAAAGTGGTTTTCAGTAAAACGTGTTTAAAGTTCCAAGGCTCAAAAATGTGGCAAATGACCTACCGATTAATCTGCGATTCCGGGGCCATAAAGTAGTCCCTTATCGTCCACGTGGCTGTCATTTTCGGTCATAACCTCTCCACGTTTTAAAGGGACTACCCCCTCAAGACCTCACGGAAAAATTCTTATGTTCAAAGTTGTATCAATAATCAATATTTTATAAAGCATATTTTCATCAGGCAAACCTGCCCTATGTCCGCACGCCTTCATATGCCATTGACAATAACCGGCAATTTAGTCATATGGCTACTGCACCGTACGTCGCAGTGGCCGGACTCACTGGTGCGTCATTTACCCCTTTCGAAATTTATGCCCCCGTGGCTCCGTCGTAATTGCCATACGTGTCACGCTCGCTCCGCAACGAGTGCGTGTCATCTCGTATCGTGAAGCTCTCCGGGCCAACACGGAAAACGTTAAAATTGAATGAGCGCAGCGAATCAATTATGTTTGTTAATAAAAACCTGGCGGCACCTTCTCATCTGTTCCAGCTGTTTTTATCCTTGGAAACAAAGTCTTAGAATTTTGTACTTCATAGAATAATCGATTTGACAGGTATCTTTCCATGGCTTGGTTACAATGGTACCATGAATCAGCTTGATAAATTCTCCGGGATATAAATGCATAGTGAACAATACTTGTGTCAAAGTTCTTTAGACTTTTTTTTTATATTAGGCGTTGTAATAGAACGCGATTACGCGACCATCGTCAATTCGCGCGAATTTTGTTCGTACGAACCCGCGATCAAACATACAAGTGTCGAACAGGCGTCTGACTGACATTCGCGCTATGTAGTCGCGTAATCGCGTTCTATGAGGACCAACGCCTTAGATTTCGCATTTTTTCGCACGAAGTATGCTTCTGAATTTGGTCATGAATGCGTTGTTGCTTTTGAATTGGGTAAAGTTTTTAAAACAGTTGAATAAATGGAGAAACCCGAAAAAATTGTTTACCAATAATAATATCCCATTTCGATGAATAGAATATTCTTATTATTTTGAGTGTAGATGTTGAAAAACTTTAATCTAAATGAGGAACGAGTTTCGGTGAAAAAAACCTTTCAGGAACACATTAAAAATATCGATTTTCAATAATAATGATGATAATGATGATTATAATAATGGTAATAATAATGCGAACAACGCTAACCCCCCAAAAAATTCAGATTATTTGATTGGTCTTTGCATTTTGAATTATTATTGCATTTTCAATTATTATTGCATTTTCAATTATTACTGCGTTTTCAATTTTTATTGCATTTTCAATTATTATTGGGTTTTCAAATATCATTGCATTTTCAATTCTTATTGCATTTTCAATTACTATTGAATTTTTTTAATGTATTAGTAATGCAATACAATTAACCCTACGTTAACCCAAACAAGCACACTGAGTCATTTAGACCCGAACGAACTTCAAATAAAATGCCGATTTACCCAAAATTGGAAGTTTTGAATAATTTTTTACAACAATTTAATTTTATACTATCCAAATTTCAATTATCCAGACATTACGAAATGTTGAAAGTGCATCCCTGATTTTTTCAATAAAAGCCGACCGAAGGTCTGTTAATGGCAGGTGGATGAAGTACTATCCGGGTCAAATTGACGCAGTGTGTCAAAATCCTGGCCGAATATAAGTGTCTCAACGAAAATTGTAAAATCTGATAATCTTAAAACATTTTTAATCAAGTGTTGGGATTGTTCACATTATTATCATTATTATTATCGAAAATCGGTTTTAAATGTGTTCCCGAGAGGTAACGACATTTTTAACGAAATGATTTTTTCTTTGAAAGTTTTTAACACCATTCAGAAGGTTGTTCCTCATTTAGATTAAAGATTTTCAACATTTTCATTCAAAATCATAATATCCCAATTTATTGTCAATAATGAAAAATAATGTGATATTAATATAATTAATAATACTTTCAACAACAATATTCCAATTTATTATTGATAAACAATTCTTCCAAGTTCTTCCATTTAGTCAACTTTTCGAAAAAGTTTACGCTATTTAAAAGCAACAACGTATTCATGAGTAAATTCAGAAGTTTACTTCGTACGACAAAGTGCGAGGTTTGATCATTAAAAGATAAAGAGACTCGAGATAACGTTGACACACCGCACACGATGCAATTACAATCATTTTTTAGCATTATTCGCATTACTATAATAATAATTATTATTATTATTAAAAATCGAAGTTTTTAATGTGTTCACTATGGTTGGATTGCAACGTCCCGAAAAGTAGAGGAATCCTGATTAAAATCCATTTTTCCTTGCAATTGTATACGCGGAAAAACTATTCAGAAGGTTTCTACTTTAGATTAAAGTAGTCCCATCGCCATGCTTCAATCCATAGAATTTTAATTTTTTTTTCGAGTGTCACTAAATATATTAATAATTGTCTGTGTAAAATGTCAGGGTCGGTTATCGACTTAATGACAGAGAAAAAAAGACTCAAATTGCGTATTTTTGTGAAGGAATTACGAGACGACATACACAAACCCAATTTCCGGTCGCTACAAAAGTGTATATAATAGTGGAAATCCGTCAGATTCTTCAAAATAATCATATTTACATACTTAACACTTGTAGTAATCCAATGCTCTCAGAAAAAATAACGCTTATTGACCTAATTTTTATGTAATAGCAAGTTTAATTTGAACTTCCGGTATTGGATTTATTACCACTTGCTACGATCAAGAGACGTGACAGCAAGGCAACAGCTGACTGTGGCCCTAACCTCATCTCACTCATTCGAATTTCCACACCTATTTCATTTTTCCGCACCTGACATTGTTTTGACAGATCGACGTTGAAAAGCATGGAGGTTAAACTCGCCTGGTTGAGTAAAAAGAGACCGAGATAGTACCAATGTCGCCAAATATCAAACCTAGAAATACTGCGCGAATCGTTGGAATAACTATTTTTTTCATTTATCTAATTAAGGCCTTATATACGTGAAAAAGTTCAGAATGTTTCATTTTTTTATTATTTTTGATTTCATTAGCCTGAACGGTTAGGAATATTTTAAGCATTACAGAATTGAAAAATTCCAAAAATTGTTAAAGTTACGGCATTTAGAGTGTATAATAGATACCGCGCGGCGCGCCTGACCGCCAACTTCAAGCCGTTTAACCACGATTCACTTTTTTGAACCTTGTGAAAGTTCTAACACTTGAACGAAGGTTCAGATCGCTTTGAAATTTTTACAGCGTATTCTTAGTATCATCACCTATCGTGTGAACCACAGAAACAAAAATTTCAATGACACAAAAAAATATAAAAAATAAAATACCGACAGAAAATTGAGTAAAAAAATTTTAAGTTTCGAATTTTTATTATAATAATTTTGAAAAATAATATTGTTGGTTCACACTGAAGATACATTCATTATGCAATTATAAATATGTTCATTTTTTCAGACACCCACATCGATGCCGAGAACTTTCACCATCAACGCGCGCGCAAAAAAATACATTGCTTTATTATGTTATATCTCCGCCATTTGTTAATAATTCTGATTTTTTTTACATATACTCAACCATGTGCATAAATGATCTGTAAAAAAATGTTGTCAATATATGCGTAATTTTTTTTAACCGCGTGTAGAAAAGTACCTTCGAAAATCGGCGAAATCGCGTAGATAAGGCCTTAAATGTGAACATTCACATTCAACAGTTTACACATGAAAAATTAAAGTTTGATCAGTGGTATGACAAGTGTGAAGCGATAGGATTCTTAAAGTTTTGTCGAGTCCCACATTTGAATTTATAAAAAAAAAGTACTCACGTGTGCCAAGTGACACGCAATAACGCAGCAACGATTTCAAACACGTGCATTTTTATTTAGGGTGAAAAATGTGACGTCGATTTCTGTAGAATAAAGAGCACAGCTCTAATAAAGAGAACATACGCAGTAAAAGAAAAGAAATGTAAATGTAAGTTTGCATAATTGGAACGCAACAAAAGTATACCTTTTCGTATCGCCATATTTTTCCCGCAAAACTAGGCTCCAAAAATCGCCGCTACAATATTGCGGATCATTATTAAAAATTGACAACTAAAACCTGCAGGAAAAGATTTGCGATAATAATGGACATAAAAAAAACGAATGAAATCAATAAGAATTTTCGTTGCACTCCAACGATGCAAATTTCCACGTTTCAGAGGCGAATGTTATTTTTTCACACAAAACATTTTAATTTAATTACATAACAGGTACATCGTGTGAAAATTACGATTGTATCGTTACCAGTTGACGATTTGACGACAACTTTGAACTGAACAAAGCCAATACGAAGTTCCTGAAAGGACACGTGGCAGATTCAGAGGCGACGAAGTTTCCGACGACTCGCCAGGAGTTTCGTCTCCCTTCGAACTCTACTTGCGCGCAATGTCCGTTCGCAAAATGCCCACACGCTGTCGTTGATAATGAAAATTCCCTAAAGTTCTCGTCGAACGCGGTTCACCAAGTATTCTCGTTGTCGCAATCCACACTCGTAACTCGCGATACTCGTCCGGGATAAAGGGAATGAGAATTAAAAAAAAAAAAAGAGAGAAAACAAACGGTACATTCGGAGATTCCTGTGGACGTCGGCGATACCGCGATAGCCTTGTTACTCGTTACGAATGCGAAAGAAAATTGCACGACGCGCTGCGAAACACGATCGTTTACGGCACGGGATTACCGTAACGGCTGATTATTCCGGTGAAATTAGTACGCTCGTTGAAAACTTTTTTTCTCCGTGAAAAAGTTTTTGAGGACAAACGCTTGGCCCACGGTTATTACGAGGATCGCGGCAGTTTCCATCACCGACCACCACAACACTCGCTCGTTGAGATCCTCCGCGCGTTTTCTACCCTGTGCCTCTCGCAGCCTGTGGTACGTTTGATACTCGACCATTCGTAGCATGTTCTTGTGCACCTCGTGGGCCGCCGCCTCCATCTGCAAAGAGAATTCAAATTTTTATTCGAATGACAGCGCTGCTGAGAATACCTTTGCGATAAAAACTTCAATTACACGTGTAAACGACGCATATATCTAACTAGCTTTTGCCCGCGGCTTCGCCCGCGTGGATGTCGGAAAATATCCCACGGGAACATACCACCGTGATTAAAAGTACCCCATTTGTTAATCTAGGTAAACAATGTCTTCTCGCACTGCTTATATAGTATCCGAGGAGCGGCGCGCGGATTGATATATGATTGATGGAGGATAAAATCTCTAAAACCTAATAATATAACCTAATAACGAAAATTACCTACTTAAATGCCAAATATGAAGGCAACTTTAAAGTGAAAATATTAAATCCTCTTTATTCTCTATCCTGTGAGAATTAGAAAAAAATAGTTACGTAAATAATCCCCGTTAACCACCCCCCCCCCCCCCCCCCTAAACCCCTTAATGACAAACTTTATTACATAGGCAAGTATTTGTGTCAAGTTTCAAATAAGATCAAAGAAGATGTTTCAAAGAAGATAAGCCCCGCGATAAAATCCTCCCCTGTAAAAATGACTATCCCTTTTTAACCCGTTAGGGGTCCATTTTCGAAAAACCCTGATACACGTTATTCTTTATTTTTGTTCTCAAGCATAAATACTGAGTTTCGAGTTAATCGAACCGCGCGTTAAAATTCTTCCATACAAACTTTGATACCCCCAAATCCCCTCTTAGGGGGTAGTTTAGGAAAAATAAAAGTGACAAAGTTTATAATTTACTTTATAATTTATTTGTGTTAAGTTTTCAAGTATATTAACTCAAGGAATAAGATTTTTCATACAAACTTTCACCCCCAATTTAACTCCCTTAGGGGTTGAATTTCGAAAAATCCTTCCTTAGTCCTTGTCTACATTATAAAGGGAACCTTTGTGCAAAATTTCAGCTTTCTAGGTCCAAGGGTTTGGGCTGGGCGTTGATGAGTCAGTCAGTCAGTCAGGACTTCTCTTTTTATTTATATATAATATATAATAATATATATATAATAATAATAATAATAATAATAATAAAAGATAGATAGATAGAAGATGATAGATAGATAGATTTTTAGCTTATTGGGTTTTGAAGAATCATTAGTGCAAAATTTTCAAAACATCGTGTTTGTTTTGCTTTAAGGCGGGATATACATTTAGACAGGAAAAAAAGCAATATTGAGGGATTTTTTAAACTAAGAAATAATTATTCCACAATTATCAAACTTTAGGTATACTTTAATAGTATATTCAAGTATACAAAACAATTTTTTTAAATTAGTTCATCATAAAAATGGCAAAGCTGTGTGCAAAAAAGTTTGAACATTTTTTCAGTTAGAACATGTATAGTTTTCATGTGATGGTAATTCAAATAAAGAAAATGGCAAGCATTTACAAAAAAAAACCAACATTTCACACAACGTTTCTGTAAATTGTGGATGAAAGAGGTAGTTTTTTTCTTCAATTTTTCAAAAACAATTCTCGTCAAGTAGAAGGTACCAATATTATGAATACTTCTACCAAGGTTCAACTCAATCGGCTTAATAGTTTTTGAGTAATCCTGCACGCTAATTTCAATAATGCAGTTTTGAGAAAAGTGCGTTTGAACGCCCGCTCCGAATCCGAGCAGTGAGGCACAGCTAGACGGGACGTTTGAAGTTTTTCGAATTTCGCTTTGAGGAAATATGGTACATATATAGTTCTATCGTTTAAAGAAAAAAAAGAAATCGATTTTTTGATCGTTGTAAATGTCTATCCTGCCTTAACTTGCTTCCGTTTCAAATGAACGTCATCCATTCGAAATGATCCAATGTAAAAAATTGCAGTTTGAAATTCGCAGACCAGTGATTATTTGCGTTTATTACATTGATTTTTTGTACTGCCCGCAGCAACGCGTTAGAGCTGGCAAAAGAAAATGGAAATTCACAAAGGAACTACGTTGAAAATTGCAACAATCCTTCAATACTGAACAACGAAGCAAGGTTCAATGCTGAACTTGCTTTCGAGGAACTGGGCTACTGTCAAATTGAGGGACACTCGTTTGTCGCTTGACGCAACTCAAATTGAAGAGCAAGGTCCAACATAAGGTGCAGGAACCGCAGATTGAAGGTAAACTTGCGATTACAACGATGGAACTGCTAGTAAAACTTGAAACGCGTTTTTTTCGAAACGTTTTTGCAAAACGGTGTACACAATTTCTCGACGTCTAATGTGAACGGAATGGATTTGGTACACTAATTCAGCGTAATAGTTGTTTAGTCTTCTTAACATTCTTTTTCATTAGTTCATATCATAAAGCATTAGTTTAGTCTTCTTAACCTTTTTTTTTACTAGTCTGCTCAAATTTTTTTTCATTAGTCTTCTTAACATTTTTTTTTCATTGGTCGATTTCCTTCGAAGAATGAAAATTGCAATTTTTTAATTTTTTCGATCGACGCACGATGGAAAAGTTCGATCACATCTTAGCCAGCGTTATGTATTTTAAGGAGAAACTATTTTTTTTGTTTTAGATCGACCGGGTGAGTAAAATCAAGTACGCCGATCAGCCCCACATTCAAAAAGGTCCTCCACGAAATTCTTCATAACTGCTTTGATTAGTAATATTTTTGAATGAAATTTGGTAAACGACCTTGTTAATGTACATACAAATAAATATACAAACGATCTTTCAATCATCTTTCTAATCCCTTTGAAATAAATTTTTTTAAATAGCCCTGATTTTTGGTCCGTCACAGTAGCGTCACCCCGTAAGGTATTCTTGTCAAGGATGGCTGCATATTGTGGGGTCGTTTTTGGGGTTCCTCAATGAAAATTAACCACATTCAATTATTATAACCAACGATAAACTGGGATAAAAAGTTTCGCGCAAATTTAGTAGATTTAGACGTTTTAACATTTTCTCTGGAAATGTCGCAGCTACGAAAATTCTTCCGCTAGCCGCATTTCTCTCAATTTTATCATTCATATTTTCTTTAAACAATCCGTGACCCTCTGTTTTTACTGTCGTTACCGAATCTTCAGAATTATTTACACGCCCCAAGCAGTTCATATCGGGCATCTAGAGTTATTTGGTGTATAAATTAAAAGATACAAATGTGTCAGCCATCTCCGTAAAGTGCTGTATAAATGAGACGATTTTTAGTCACAACTTTTCGTTAAAAGTACATGGTTGAAGTTTGCACAGTCGGAGTGCAATGAAAATTAACATTTCCAAATTCCTTTAACTTATTTTGGCATATTTCACCAACAGTAACTCAAAAACGTTTTTTAAGATGTTTATTACCGACCTAATATATAAATCAACGAAAAAAAATCTTGTACAATGAAAACAAGAAAAATAATGTTTCAAACGTAACATTGATTTAAAAATTGAATAAAATTATTTTTCATTGGGGTCTCATACACGAAGAGCGACAAAATTTTGTTTCGTACCCTGGCATGTGGGGTGTCATTTTTTAAAGCTCATTGAGCAGAGTGCAAATGTATTGGGAGTACGAATAAGTCTCTGCCGATTGACAAAAGATGGCCCCACCAGGAGGTTATGTTTGAAATTGTCAGTTGTAAAACGTCATATCGTAAGTTTGGACATCTGGCAACACCATAACCTTGAAATTTTAGCGATTTTTTATCAGCATCACATAATTTTTTTTCTTGCGAAAAAGTCGAGTTTTAAGCCAAATAAGCGTCACTTGTAGGAACTTTATAACTCTTCTTTACTTCTTTAATTCCAAGAAATCTGGAGCTGAGGCGCATCGATTGCTTGTAGAAGCATATGGAGGCCGCTTTAAGGCCTTAGGCCACAGTAACGAGTATAAAATCATGTGCGAAATTAACAATATTTTTTCGTATGAAAAAGTGATTCACTCATAAAATTAATTACACATCTATTTAGTATGAATAACAGGCTGCTAGGAAATGTTTTTTTTCAATGTACAAAATGGCCGACTACTCGAAACTTCTGGAAGCAGCTTTTTTCCAATTGGCGTGGCAAATAACTTCAACAATTTTCACTCGATTTACTTCAAACTTCAAAGTTACGTTCCTAATTGCATTTCGCAGAGAAGTACGTACGGAATTTCTGATTAATCAAAAACTTTTCATTTTATGAGCAGTTATAACGAAATTTTTCACTGAAAATTCATTTCTTAGGTTCAAATACCTACAACTTTTTAATAAAACAATATTTTTTAAATTCCGTATGTTCTTCTGTAGGTATTCTAATGTCGATTGACGAGAATTTTTGTTTTTTGTTCTAGGTAATAAATTGTGGATGTTAAATGTCATGCCGCGGAGCTCCTAAAAAAAAAGATAAAATAAAACATTAGTAGTCGGCTATTTTGTACATCGAAAAAAAAAAATTTTAAACCTTGATATTCATACTCAATAGTGTAATTAATTTTATGAGTGAATCACTTTTGCATACGAAAAAAAATTGTCAATTGCGCACATGATTTTATACCCGTTACTGTGGCCTAAGGCCTTAAGTGAGAGAAGTTGTCGTAAGCGGTTTCAAAAGTTTAAGAACGTTGAGTTTGACGTCGTAGACAAAGAACGTAGCTTGACGCTTATTCGGCTCAAAACTTGACATTTTCGCACTAAAAAAATTATGTGATGCTGATCCAACATCGTTAATATGTCAAGGTTATGGTGTTGCCAGATGTCCAACCTGACAATATGACGTTTTACATCTGACAATTTCAACCATAACCTCCTGGTTGAGGCATCTTTTGTCAAACTGCGGAGACTTATTTGTACTCCCAATATTTTTTATCTTTTTTATCTTCAACAATAAAGAAATGACGGGCCGTCAAAGTTGTCATTTTTAGACCATTTTCGTCACGGGGGCTACCTCAACAACTAAACTAGTTAGAAATTTGGAATTTCTGTATATTATGTACTATATACTGTATTAGAACTAAAACCAATTTAAAAGTTGACTTGTCGTATGTACGGAATGCTAATATCGCAAGGCGCGACGATTTAAAATCAAAAGGTCAAAGTAAACGACTATCGCGATATTCATAATCGCTGGAGATTTTAGAAGTTCGGCATTTCACCAAAAATCATAGTAACCTGAGTCATGACAGTGACGTGTTCCTCCAGACCGGGAAGCGCCTGCTCCTCGCCTACTTGGAAATCCATGTAGACCAGTTTGTGAGAGAAAGTGGAGAACTCGTTGCTGAAGCAGGCCTTGTATTCGCCGCTGTACGGCGCTGTGAATACGTGCGAGTCGAATTGCATCTTGGTTTGACGATAAATGATCTCCTTGTTGGGTGCCTCGAGGGTAACGTCGATATCGTACTGTCCGCCTGTCACGACCTTGTCAAAGACGAATCATTGACGCAAAGGGCAGAGCGAGTTAAAACGATGTCGTTGGATCGCGAAGTATTTCGCGGCGGTGATTCGATCGATCGATTCATACCTGGAATTCGAGAGACGCGGTGACGTTTTTCTCGATCTCTTGGTAGAAGCATTCCTTGGCATTGTCCGGCAATTCGAAGGTTAGCTCAACTCCGCCGGATAGAAATACAAAGGATAGAAACGAAGTGACGAAGAGCCACGGCGTCCAGTAGTCCATTTTTTCGTAGATTGATAACAGAAGCGACGGAATGCTATTCAAGATTCATTTAAGCTACGTGGCGATACTGCCTCGAATCTCGAGCCTGTCGTTATCGTTCCTTCGAAAAGCTTCACGAGACCAACTGAATAACGAAGCTCTCCGGGCAAACAAACCGTTTTAACGTGGCCGGATATTATAAGCCGTAATTCTCATCGGGATCGATCCGAGTGACATCTATTCCGTCGGTACAACTGCAAACGTCTGCTGCCACGGCGGAAACTTCCGTGCGCCTGCGCGAAACGCCGTATACACTCGCCGTTCGCATCCCCTCCCGCTCGGGCGAACTCGCGTGCGGCGTTCGCGGTTCGCCGCGCGGCCCGAGGGATGGCGCTGTACGGAATTTCGAAGGGAACGCCGGAGGCACGGAGGCGCGCGTCGCTTCGTGCATTCTGCATTCGGTCTTCGGTAGCGGTACGTGCAGTGCGCTCGACGGCAACGATCAATTGCGCTCTCTCGTAGAAAAAGCCGGCTTTCTTTACGCGTCACGCGACGCATATGTTCTCGTAAAATCGATTAAACAAACGAAACACGTATTTTCGCGGTGCATTGCAAAGTAAAATCACGCGAGTTGTGATTTGTCGTGCCTCGTCCGAGGGACGAGAAAACTTTCGAAACGTTAGACCGACAGGTGAGAAATGTTTTTTGTTGTTGTAACTTTTGTGACAATTTTACCGCGCCGACACGCGACGGTGACGAAAAATTGATCTTGAACTAATTGTAAAATAGACGCGGACTTGAAGTGGCAGTTGGATGAAAAAAAATGATCGAATTTTGACGGTCGGGGACAGAAAGCGGCGTCCCTCGTCGGCGTCTTCAAAGGCCTCGATTTTTCCCTCGCAATTATGTATCACATTTTGTTTTCGGTTTCGGCGTAGGCAAGGCTGCAAACGCTTCGTCCTCTGTTCTTTTTTCCTTTTGAATTGGCCGATGGCAGCCGCGATCTTTTTCATTTTCGCTCGTGAAATCATTTTCGCGCATCTTTGCGGACGCGAAGAACGCCGCGAAACAGAGGGCCGGGAAAAAAGGCGGTGTTGGCGTCCTCCAAAGACTATTCTTTTGTACGTCTCGAGGTTTTTTTTTTAACTTTCATCCAGCAAAATCCTTACACGCGTGCACACTTGTTTATCGAATGGCGATGTTTTCTCGGGTTTTTTCGGCTTCGAAGCGGCGGTTATTTACTTGGGCCCGAACAAACGTTGAGCTCAGGACCCACGTGGATTCTTCAAGCGCTGTATCGCCAAGCAACGATTTTCCAAAGTACAATTGCCCGAAATTTACATGGCATTCGATCTCGACTATACACGTTCGATCTTGCCTTTTCTCCAGACCAACAAAAAAATGCGCCGAATGGAAATTTGAAGCAAATGATTCATGCTTCAAGCACAATATTCTAGAACTTTTGTATATGACTTTTCTCCCCGCGGGCTTTTTTCTCCCGAAGCCAAACAAATCCAAAGATTGATGTTCCACGCACAATATTCTGAAATATTGCTCTTGAATTTTTGTATACGTCTTTTCTTGCCGCGAGATTTTTTTAAAACTATAATCGATCGATTTATGTTTCAAGCACGATATTGTAGAATTGTTTCCATAGAAAAAGAAGCTCTAACATTTTTGTAAACAAACCCAAACAAAACAGTTGGTGTCCCAAAACACAATATTTCAAAATTTTCGTAAATGTATTTTCTTGACGCGAGCTTTTTTTAAAAACTCAAACCAAAGATTTATGTTTAAAGCCAAATATTCTAAAAATGTTCTCTAGAAAAAAGCTCTAGAATTTTCGTATACGTTTTTTCTTTCCGCGGACTTTTTTTTACCGAACGCAAGCAAACCAAACTTTTGATGTGCCAAGCACAATATTCTAGAATTTCGCTTTAGAAAAAAAGCTCTAGAATTTTCGTATACGTCTTTTTTTCATCGGACATTTTTTACCCACCGCAAACAAACCAAACGATTCATATTCCAAGCACAATATTCTAGAATTTTTTCCTAGAAAAAAAAGCTCTAGTTTTTTTTTCGTAAGTCTTTTCTTCCCGCTTACTTGTTTCTCACCAAACCCAAAGAAACCAAACGACTCATGTTCCAAGCACAATATTCTAAAATTTTGTAAAATTCTAAAGTTTTGCCCTAGAAAAAAAGCTCTAGATTTTTTTCGTAAGTGTATTTTTTTTCACCAAACCCAAAGAAACGAAACAATTGTTCCAAATACAACATTTTCGAAAAAAAAGCTCTAGAATTTGCCTTTTCGTTTGTTTTCTTCCCGCGGACTTGTTTTTTCACCGAAACCAAACGATTTATGTTCCAACCATAATATACTAGAATTTTGCTCTAGAAAAAGCTCAAGAATTTTCGCATACGATTTTCTTCCCGCGGACTTTTCTATACCGAACCCAAACAAACCAAACGATCTACGTTGCAAGCACAATATTCTCGAATTTTGCTCTAGAAAAATGCTCTGCAATTTTCGTACGCGTCCGTCGTTCCCACGGACTTTTTCACCCAAACCAAACGATCTACGTTGCAAGCACAATATTCTAGAATTTTGCTCTAGAAAAAAGCTCTGGCTTCAATTTTTTTCATACACGTATTTTCTCACTGTGAGCTTTTTCACTCAAGCCATACACACAATTGTTCCAAGAACAATATTCCAAAGAAAAAGCTCTACAATTTTCACATACCCCCTTTTTCCCCCGCGAGCTTTCCCCCGAAAAGTGATCTGATTAGGAAAGGCGCCTCTCGTTACGTCATTCGCTGCAATAATCGCGTCAAATCCATCGCGTGAATAAATAACATAAAGAGCGTACAGTCGACGCACCCTAACGCGAAAGATTGGACGCACGAGGGGAGTACGTTCGGAGAAAGAGCGAAAGCGGCGGCAAAGGGGGTTGATGCTCGAAGGGCTCCCCGAAGGTAGCGAGAGAGAGAGAGCGAACACTTTGGGATCCGCATCGATCCATCCAGAGGCTTGTGAGGTTCTCGCAACGTCGCCAAAAATAGCATACTCTCAGGGCCCCCGTAACACGGTGTACGTATATACACACGCACATACAAATTGTAGCGTTTCGTCTCAAAGAGAAGCCTGTGCTCGGTGAAATTATACGGACCTGCCTTCATTCTTCGTCCTACGTACATACCAGCTCTTCTTTACGTTTACCCACACACGTATAAAGACAGCAAAGTACATACCTCGCAGTAACGGTTTCGTACCTGGAAGGATAATAAACCATCGTTCAATTTCGCAAGGGACCACACAATGTTGCAGAATCTTTTTCCTTCCTCGAATCCGCAAGGTGACCTTTTCGACGCTAGCGAGTTCAAGATCACAAAAACGTTGCAGCCGTTGGCGCTACGACCATTATATTTCAAAGAGCTTCACTATGTTTGGGGGGCAAGGCAGACGGCATTGAAGCTCGCATCGTTGGAACGCAACGAAAAGTATTCAGTTTCTTATTTCCATTATTATCCCAAATCATATTTGGCAAATTTATGTAGATATGTAGATAAATAAGAGTCCTAAAAAATGTACGCGTCATTTTCGTAGCTCAAATCTGTTCAAGGAAATTTGGGAAAATGAAAGAGAGAATCATTTTCGTTGCATTTCAATTGTGCAAGCTTCAACTTCATGGTAAAGAAGAAGTTCAATATATCGCGACGTTGGAGTGCAATGATTCTTTTTCTTTTTCCATTTCTTCATTTTGATAATTATTCAAAGCCTTTTTTTGCTATTTGAGGCCGTAAATCTCTAGTAAGAATACTTGAAAATGTTTGAGTGATTTTCACAGCCTAAATCAGCCAAGAAAAATGAAGCAACGAAGGGGTTAGGCTACAGTGACGATCCGAAGTAAAAGTTATTGAAAAAAAAATGATTCTGAAGGAATAAGTAACATGATTGGAAAATCGTTTGAACATTTATTTGTATGTACAATAACAACATTATGTACCAAATTTCATAGAAAAAGATTAATAATTGGAGAAGTTGTTAATAATCTGCTGGAGGAACTTTGAACGTGAGGGGCACAACGGCGTACTTGATTTTGGCCATCCGGCTAATATGAAACAAAAAACGAGCTTTTTTCTTCTCAAGGCGGGATATACATTTAGGCAGGAAAAAAATAAGCGATATTGAGGGATTTTTTAAACTAAGAAATAATTATTCTACAATTATCAAACTTTAGGTATACTTTAATAGTATATTTAAGTATACAAAACAATTTTTTTTAATTAATTCATCATCAATAACGCAACATTTCTGTAAAATGGGGATTAAAAAAGTAGTTTTTTTTTTTTCAATTTTTCAAAAACAATTCTCGTCATCAGAAGGTACCAATATTATCAATATTTCTACCAATTTTCAACTCAATCGGCTTAATAGTTTTTGAGTAATCCTGCACGCCAATTTCGATAATGCAGTTTTGAGAAAAACGAAGAGAAAAAGAAATCGATTTTTTTATCGTTGTAAATGTGTATCCCGTCTTAAGACAGATAATATTGGTTAACGATGAAAGGTTGCGAAGTCGATTTCTCCGATTTCGATTTAATTTGGCATGCTTGTAGACTGGGTAAAAATAGGCGACACCTATTTTTTTATATATGCGGAAATCGATTTTTAAGGGGTGAAACGCACCCCCGAAAGTCAGGGGTGCTTTTCGTTTTTCGTCGGTAACGTTTTAACGGTACGAGATATGAAAAAAATATGGTATTGAAGTTTGCATCGTTTGCATGAAACGAATTTTTTTTTTTTTCGTATTGCTGTAATTTTTGGCCCATTTGGGGTACTAAAATCACTAAAACATTTTTGAAGACCCTTATTAGGGCTCCACAACCTGACCTAAGAAAAAAGGGTATAGAACGTAATGAAAATAAAGAAAGGAAAAAATCAAGAATAATTTCCGTTGCGTTCCAACGATGCAAACTTCAAAACCATGAAAAAAATTTTAATCGCATCAATGTTTATTTTGTCCGTGCACTATACATTGGAGATGAGGACGATAACGTTATCGACGAAAAACGAAAAACACCCCTATTTTCGAGGGTGCGTTTCACCCCTTAAAAATCGAGTTTCGCAGATATAAAAAAATACGCGTCTATTTTGTACCCGTTCTTTTTTTTTGCGGTAATTCTTTAAATAAGTGCCTTTTCCGAGAATTTTTTTTCCTATTTTCTCATTTATCGTGTTATGAATGATGATATTCAGTCGGGGGAAGTTGACATTTTTACATTAACAAACTTTTTACGAGCAAAAAAACCTTAAAAATAATTTCGAATATTTCAAAAACAAACCCAATATTGGCGTCGAAAAGTTCAATACTTCCCAATTTTATCACGTGTTTCCGCGAACTTCAAAACCCCTTAACTTTTCAGGGGGGGGGGGATTTTATTTTCCCCCGACTGAATATCATAATTTAAAACCCAGTAAATGAGAAAATAGCAATAAAAAAATCTCAGGCTTACTTTTGGGAAAAGTCACTTATCTGAAGAATTACCTTTTTTTTTCCATGGAGTTCCAAACATGAAAAAAAATTGGAATTTTTTTTACGATTTTTCGAGGAAAGATGACATGGTTAATAACTAATGAAAAAAAAATGTTAAGAAAAATGTCGGTCAAGACTGAACTACTATTACACCGAATAATCGTACCAAGTTTGAAGACAATCCGTTCATTAGATGTCGAGAAATCGTGTACACCGTTTCAAAATACATAGTTTTGATAAAAACGCGTTTAAGGGGGAAGATATCTTTAGGCAAGGAAAAAAATTGCTACTTTGCATGATTTTTTTAAAAGGGAAACAATTTTCCACCATTTTTGAGACTTGGGATATGCTTCGTTACTTTAGCTGCCACCTGGTGTTTTTTTTTATTAATGTTGAAAAATGGCGGACGTATGGCACGGTCTTCTAAACGGATTGCGGCGGATGTTGTCAAGCGGCGTGACACGTAGCGTCGGCGAGATTAATCTGAAAAAAATCCAACGAACATTTTTCTTTTATTGACACTCGTACGCAAAATACGATGACGTTGAAATTTGCCTAGTTGGAATGCAACGAAAATGATTCTCTTTTTATTTCCCAAATTCCCTTGGGCATATTTGAACTACGAAAATAACGCAAACTTTTTTTAGGACTTATTTAGCGATCTAAAAAAATTATACAAATAGGATTTTGGATAACAATAGAAATAAGAAATTGAAAACAATTTTCGTTGCAGTCCAACGATGCAAACTTCATAAAACACGAACCAAGAAAAAGTAAGAAATGTCGAAGATCGATGAAATGCTACGCTTTGAAACAAAAAGATCGAATTTTCCAAAAAAAAAAATGGCTACACTTTGCAAAAAAATCTTTCTTTATTTTTTATTTTCGAGAACATTAAGGGTCATATTTTAGACAGTATGGTTATAAATATTTATACCAACTTTCATTGGAATCGATCGATTAGTTTTTTTAGCTATACCAATATTAAAGGTTAATAAAAAAAATCTCAAATGGTGAAGAAATCTTTCCTTAAAAACAAAAATCATTAAAATCAGAAAAACAATTCCTCGCCTAAAGGTATCTCCCCCCTAAAGTTTTCTAGCAGTTCTATCATTGTAATCATAAGTTTGCTTTCAATCTGCGATTCCTGCACCAAATGTTGGACCTTCCTCTTCAATTTGAGTTGCCTCAAGCGACGATCGATTTTTTTTTATTTCTCACCAGCCTAACCCCTTAAATAGAATTAATTTTTGTCGCATTCCGACGATGCAAACTTCAACATCACAAAATATCGCTGAATTACGTGACTCCACGTGGGTGTGACGACGTTTTCGGTAGAAAGTACGTCGCAAATCGTATGGTCTCGTAAGAAGGAGAAGATACGAGTGGAAAGCCAAGACGATGCGTTTATAGTTTCAGTCAGTGTTAGTTTTGATATGCGCTTACGGATATCGAATCTCTGCGGATATGAGAACGTCGCACGCATCGCTTTCTCGGCGAAGCTACGTCGATTGTATGGCAGTTTCGCGATTGGAGCTTTCTTGCGGTTTTCTTTTCAGGCAAAGTGAAAGATGTTACGGGTGGTACACAAGTCCGGGAAAGAGAGATGGTTGAAAAATCTGTTTGTCTCTTTTTTTCCGAGTCGGTTGATATTTCGGGAAAAAAAAGAAACATCTTTGGTCTCTGTTCGAAGAAGCACAAAGGGAGACTCTTTTAATCGTTTTTATTTTTTTTATTGTCGAAATGTATTTATAATTCATATTATGATTCATAATTATATATATATATATATATATATATATATATATATATATATATATATATATATCATTCTATATTCATTATTATTATTATACAGCAGAAAAATCGAATTGCGTGCTAAGGAAGCTCTATTCGAAGAAGCAGAAAGGGAGACTTATTCGTTTTTATTTTATTGTCGAAATGTATTTATAATTCATATTATGATTAATTATTTTTTAAATAGATAGATAAACTTCTTTCATTTCATGTTTCTCTTTTCTTTTCACATTTTCTCTTTTCTTTCTTTCTTTCTTCCGTTACAGAGCTTCTTATTATTAGACATCGAAAAAGAATTATTTTTTGAATATTATATATATATATTTTTTTTTTCATACTATATTCATTATTATTACTACTATTATTATTATAATTATACAGCAGAAAAATCTAATTGCATGCTAATGAAGCTCTGTTCGAAGAAGCAGAAAGGGAAACTTTTTCATTCGTTATTTTTTTATTGTCGAAATGTATTTATAATTTATATTATGATCAATGTTTTTTTTAGATATTATATATGTGTATTTTTTCATACTATATCCATTATTTTTACCATCATGATTATTATAATTATATAGAAGAAAAATAGAATTGCGTGCTAAGGTAAAAAACGGGTCTATTTCAATTTTTTTCCGATGAGAGTATAGGGATGGCGAAGTCGGGAACTTGCACATAATTAATACATAGTCTTGTCAAATTTGAGTTTTTTTTTTCAATTGAGAAATACTGACAAATATTGATAAAAACGAGGTTATTGTTATTTAAACAATGTTTCGCCCTTGCTGCATGGCAAATAATTTTACTATAATAATAAATAAAACTCAATAACGATAAAACTTTGAAATGACTGATTTTCGTTAAATTGCTATTAACAAATTGATAAACGAAAAAAAATCAGCTGGTTATTCCATAGAATGTGCAATAAACTATGCTCTGTACGAATTTGAAGTGAGTCAAATCGATTTTGAGATACGACTTACGGCGTTTTATAAAACAGTTTCGAGGGGGAAAAGTTCGCCATAGCGCAGTGGGCAATTTTTACAATGTTGAAATTTGTATCGTTGGAAAGCGACGAAAATTCGTTTTTATTTTTCTATCGCCTCGTTTTCATTATCGTCCAAATATTTTATTTACATATTTAGGCTGTAAATCTCTAACAAGGATCCGGAAAAAAGTTCGAGTTATTTTGGAGCCCTCAATTTGCCAAAAAAAATTGAGCTACGGAACTCTCGTTGCATTCCAACGATGCAAACTTCAATATCATTCAATTTTTGGAATTTTTGCAAAATCTTCGTTGCAAATTGAAGCTAAAACCCGAGGCTTATGAAGCCATGCAATAAAATAATCGCATTTTTTTTTTAATTTCATCCTCATGCAGCCCCCTTAATAAGAATCCCAACATTATTTGGCAAACAATTTTCCAATTGTCTCTAAAAAATTGAATTAAATTAATTTTTCGAATTCTCGAAAATTCCAAAACTTCGCCACAAGATGAAAAGTTATGAAAGTTTCGAGTGACGCAGTAAGAAACTAACGAACAAGTTGACGAATAACTTTTTCTTTTGCTTTCGCGATGAAAATTTTCGTCTGAGGGAGACAATGGTCTGATTTGATGGGAGGAGGGCGAAGTGTGTTCACCTGTTCATCATCGCACTTCATACCTGTTAAATCTTTGAATGAAGAACTTTAGGGTGATTCTCCTGAGTGAAGAACACTTGCAGCTAGCTCGCTAGGTTTTTCTTCCCTTGAGAACATTGCCCGGCGTCGCGACGCCCAGACGTAAATGGATCGATCGCCATGGGCACCGACCCTCAAACCTTATATACATCACTGTGCATCTACAGTCATACGTATACACGGACAGTCTATCATACAAACAGGCATACCTGTGTGTGCTTTCACGTACACGGGGGTGTATACAGGCTGTTGCAATTTCTTAGGCCCTAGGTCTAAAATTTATATGAAAAAAAAATATTCAAAAAACAAGCTTTTATTCAATGTACTAAAAAGTAGAAAATATTTTTTTTTACCAAGTCACCTTTATGTGACTATATATAAAAGCTTGGGGCGCTTAACTTTTTCAATGTTTAATAAATTTGATCAATTCAGTTTTATTAACCGTATTTAATTTGGCACAATAGTAATTAGAGAAATTATTATCACACGTTTATACTCAGTTTCAGGATTTTTATTTAAGAAATCTAAGGTTGTTTTACAGTAAATTAAGTACAGTTGATATGTTAATGGATTTATGTAAATTAAAGATTACATATCTAAATTTTGAGCGCCCCGAGCTTTTTTTATAGTCACATATAGGTGGGCTCGGTAAAAAAAAAATATTTTCTACTTTTTAGTACATTAAATAAAAGCTCTTGTTTTGTAAAAATTTTTTTTTTACACATATTATTTTCTACTTTTTAAGCTTTAATTGATTTTACTAGTTAGTTGTTACTAGTAGTTTACTAGTTTACGAGTTTGTACGTTAGGAACATGGAATGGTTGTAAAAAAGAACAGACTGTAATTCGGATTGAACTTACGACTAATTGCTGCATATAAACTTTCCACATAAAAACACAGCCGGCTACGAATTTGTTTGCATGTGTTAGTGAGATTTTATATGGATGATTAGATATCGCTAATTTTACATGAAAAATTGAAAATTTTATGGATATTTTATATTTTATTTTATTTTTGAAGTCGAAACATGCATTGTCACCTTTGAGATGCATATTTGCACAATTTTAGAGCCCTAAGTATACGGGAAGTGGGTGAAATACCGATTCTCCGTTTTGCATCTCACAGAAAGTAAAGTTGGAGCTTGTAAAAAAGGGTCCAATAATTTTTGTAGGTTTATTTATTTATTATATTTTTCATAATTGATATAATTTTTATTCATTTATTTGTTATAATTCATTAAGGGGCTATGCTATTGCGACGACCAGAAAATCAGGGTGATTTAAAAATCGTTTGGACATTCATTTGTATGTAAATTAACAAAGTTGTGTACCAAAGTTCATGAGAAAACATTAATAATTAAAGAAGTAATAAACAATCTCGCGAAGGACCTTTGAACGTAAGGGGCTTAACGGTGTACTTGATTTCAGCCATTGTTTGATCTGAAAAAAAAACCAGTTTTTTTTCTTTCTTAAAATAGATAATATTGGCGAGGACTTGACCGAGCTTTTTTTATTACCGTGTTTCACTCATTAAAAAAGTTGATTTCTTTCTGCATTTTTTTTAGGAACAATTCCGTTATTGTTAATCACTAATAAAAAAAAGTGTTTCACTCATTTAAAAAATTGATTTTTTTCTCCATTTTTTGAGAAAAAAATTAAATTATTGTACTAATGAAATGAACTATTGCACCAATGAAACTCAAATTACGTTATTGTTAATAACTATTGAAAAAATGTCTTTCACTCATTAAAAAAAATGGATTTCTTCCTCCATTTTTTGAGAAAAAATTACATTATTGTAATTACATTATTGTACTAATCAAATGTACTATTATACTGATGAAATATACTATCGTATTAATGAAAAAAAAAATGTTAAGACAAAGCCGTCGGTCAAGACTAAACTATTATTACACTGAATAAGTGTACCAAATTTCAAGTCAATTGATTTATTAGATATCGAGAAATCGTGTACACCGTTTTGAAAAACATAGTTTCGAGAAAACGCGTTTAAAGTTCTACTAGCAGTTCTATAATTGTAATAATAAGTTCACCTTCAATTTATGATTCCTGCCCTGTATGTTGGACCTTTCTCTTCCATTTGAGTTACCACAAGCGATGAACGATCGTTCGTCATTTTCACAGTATCCTAACCCGTCAATTCAATTTTTATTAATTTCTTGTAATGAATTAATAAAACTCTGATTCATTTCTTATAATTTATTTATTTGTCATTATAAATTAATACAATTTTTATTAATATATTATAATTGATTTATTTCCCATAATTAATCTACTGAGGTTTTTATTTTTGATTAATTATTTATTAAATTAAGCATCGTCAATTCGTTGTCTTTGGTGGTAACATTAACGCTGCATCGGCTTCATTGGCCACGTTATCATTTATACGTTAATGATTTGATTCTCGTCGTCAATTTGGGACAATCCGTTGCTGCAAACGGTCACCGCTTTGAATAAACGGATGAAGCGCGATAAGAGTTGTATTTGCACGATGAAAGACCAAAGGTTGGCACGACGATCGTACATACCGTATACAAATGGAATCTGATAGGCCTGGCAATCGCTTATCAGACAGTACGATATCCGACGACTTCCGGTTCGAATTCGTCTCTTATCGTCTTCACACCGATCACACCCGCCCACATACACGAGCTGTCGGTAAAGAAAAACATCTTCCATTCGTAAATAGCTTTGGCGCGTATGCACGAAACGGCTATGACGAGTATACAAGTACGTGGGGCACGTCTGAGGGATATTAAAAACAAAATAAGCCATGAATGGGAGTTGACAGCGACGAAGGGAAATTGAAGGAAAAAGAGAAGAGAAAGAAGTTTTCAAAAAGTGGCCGGAGCGCATCTTCCATGGGTCTGGAAGTTTGAGAAAATAAACGCGAGACGCTCAAGCTCGTTGCTGGTTGAAAGTTTATCAAAATAGACGAGAAAAGCTCGTTGCTCGGGATGTGTGTAGGAAATATGTGGGGAGCCTCGAGGATTTGGGTACACGTCGCCGGTCTCCGCGACGATTTTTTTTAGCGTCCCAGATCTGTAGAATTAAAGTCCAATTTTCGAAAAAAATGAGTCATTTTTCGTAATTTTTTTCAAGGTGATAAAATAATCGCATCTGTTTGAAATGTTGACATCTTATTACAACTTTTAAATGTGGAAAAAGAAGTTCTTTTTTAAACAAAACAAAATGGCGGCGTTATGAGGTATTCTTTTAGGCGTCTTTTGGAAAACTGCTCACGTTACAGCTCAAAAAGTCATTGATCGATCTTGCTGAAATTTTGGGAGGTTTCTAACTATAACATTATTGGAAGGATGAAGGCCTAAGCAACTTGGCATGGCAGACCTCCCGAGCAGGCTTCGGTTTTGATATTTCTTTTTGCGAAAAGGACGCAGTAGGCTTTATGGAAACGTCAAACTTCTTCCATGTTCAACGTTCATTGGACGTATCAATGCCGGGGAAAAAATCCGGTCCCTTTAACATTCATCGGTGAAACGCTCGACCCTCCTCAAAGTGAGGCCTCGATGAAACAGCTGTCTCGGTTTTTTTAAGATGACACGCGCTTGTTCGACAAGCGTTTGAAAAATGATGCTCGCATGTGGCGATTGAAAAAGTCTCTGAACGGATCTGCTTGCGCCCCCCGAAAAACCGACCGAATTTCAATATTTTTTTCTGATCCGTTCAAACATTTTAAATATAGATTCTTCAGGTTGATCATAAGCATTTATTCGTCGTTATGCGTTTCGTGCTTGATTCATTAATTCTTATTTTGTCATGCAGTTGTTTTTACAATTTTTTTCTACCATGAATTAAAGAATTCAAATGATTAATTGCGACGTTCTGATGATTAATTGACTAATTCTAGCTAGTAGTACTATTTTATTCCTTGTATACCCTTTTAGCTGCTTTGCCGGTTGCATTTTCAGTTGCGCTTCTATTTTCCCGTCGATTTCCAACGCTCTGCTATTTTGCAACCATTCCTCCAATTTATTTACTATTATCTGGTTTAGTTTGCCCTTAAGGACGTCGCTATTTAATAGCTCAAGAAGAGCTAAGCTGCAATTTGATTTACGAAGTTAGGGCGGAATGGCTATACAATCGTTCACTAGTTTTTGGTTCACATTGTGAGCTACTGAAATGGTAGCTCAGCTAATTCGACTACTACTGCGGCTACTTCGAGACTAGTAGTCCTGCGTTACTCGCGTGGTACTATCGAACAGTTCAACATTTCACCTCCACAGTGTTCACTGTTTAGATCGCTGTCTCACGTTACTGTTTATAGCTCAGCGCTAACACTTCTAGGCGTGTCCCCCAATCGCTAGATACTAGTTTGCTAACTCACTATCTTCTAGTTAGTAGCTCTGAGTATAACCACCATTGGCTAATAGTTCACTAGGACACTATCTACCAGTTAATAGCTCGCCAATGTGACCGCACCCTTCTTCGTACTATCCAACAGTTCACCATTCCACTGTTTATAGCTCAGCGTTGTCCCCCAATCGCTAGATACTAGTTTGGGCTCACTGCCTTCCAGTTATTAGCTCACCAATATAACCGCCATTGGCTAATAGTTTACTAGGACACGATCTAGCAGTTAATAGCTCGCCAATGTGACCGCACCTTAACGTCTGTACATTCGCAAATATGTCTCAAATTTTCAATTGCCTCCTTGCATATTTTATATTTGGGGTCTACATACCCCTTTTCCACGCCTATCCAGACATTTCCACATATTATTCTGGTCCACGTTTCTTTTAATTTGCGGCTAATCATCTTGTGCTCCCAATATTTTTCCACGTGTTTACCTGCTTTCCTGTGTTTATATTCCTTGCAGTATGTTGACGCATCGATTTTGCTACATACGCATTGCCCACCCAAGACCTCTACGAGATGCTTGGCGAAACAAGCTTTAGAGAAAGAGCCTCGACTAACTTCGCTACATACTTGCAAAAATTAACTCACCTTGACAATAACCTAACCGGAATTAATAACGAGATCCCAAGATCTCAAAACTCGGTCTTAGAGCAGAGACGTTAGAGAGCTCAATCATACTATCACTCATTTGTAAATAACCCCCCATCACAACACATCGTCCTTATCACCTCAAATAATCGCGTAACCGAAAACACAAATATAAAACATTTAAACAACACCAAATAGTCGTAAGACAAATAATTGTTAATCACCAAGGATCTCAGCACACATGTTTGATTAGAAAAAGCCAAAGGCAAGCTGTAACCAAATGTAAACAAAAGAACACTGAATAAAAATACTTACTTATTACTACTTACCCTTACATTTCCACTCCATACGGCCTGCCAGATTGCCCCTATGCTTTTCAATGGCGTTGAAGTTTGCATCAGTGGAATCCAACGAACATCTTCCTTCTAATTGCATTTCCTCATTCTCATCATTGCACAAAATTGTTTTTCTGCAGATTAAGATTGTACATTGCCAAATAAAAAACCCCAATAATGTTTAAATCATTTTTGAAGCTTACATCTGATGAAAAAAAATATGAGAAGAAAACATTCGTTGCACGTCAACGATGCAAACTTCCATTTCGTGCTTTCCATTGCTTTTATAATTTCTTATCCACATTTTGATGGGTTACCATTTATAATTGCTCTTACTTCTCCCCCTAGGCATCCCTTAGGCCCTCTTACATTTCCACTTTATATGGCCTGCCAGATTGCCCGTATGCTTTCCAATGGTGTTGGAGTTTGCATCAGCGAAATGCAACGAACAATTTTCTATAATTTCAATTCCTCATTCTCATTATTATATAAAATTGTTTTTCTGCAGATTTAAATTGTATATTGACAAATAAAAAAACTCCAATAATGTTTAAATCATTTTTGAAGCTTACATCTGACGCGAAAAAATATGAGAAGAAAAAATTCGTTGCGCTCCAATGATGCAACTTCAATTCCGTGCTTTCCATTGCTTTTTTTTAATTTCTTGTCCACGTTTTATATTTATAATTGCTCTGCTCTTTTTTTCGGCTACCCACTATCCTCGTCTTCATTATTTCAAGTAGATACTTTGCGACTCTTTCCATACTTCGACTTCCACAATATTTCAATAGCGAATTGCAAAATTCCAGTTAAAAATTACCATATCGAAAATTACATTTCATATTCTTTGTCTACGGACTTTTTTTTCTCTCTCGCCCCTCTCCCCTACACGAAGCATTTGATGAAAAATTTCGAAAAATCTCGAGCCCGTGCCTCGTATTTACGAGATACCGGGTGGCACCGAGGACGAATATCTCGCGAGGGAAAAAATGAGAAGGAAAAAACGTAGTCTCTCACGGATCATATTCGAAAGCACTTTCTCAAGTGGTAACACGTGACTCACTCGATCCGCACGATGGTACATTCGACTGTCAGGATTACCAGACTCTACAGTTTATTCTTGCCTTTTTTTTTCTTCTTTCTTGTATACGTGTGTGAATAAATGTGTATACACACATGTCCATCCGACAGCATGTATAAACTTTCCGCTGGATTTTCACGAAGGGACACGCGAGTTCTCGGATCCCGAGACCCCCCTGGCGCCAGCACGACGCTCAAACTCCGCCGATAATCCACCTTCACCACCGCAAACTTTATTCTTCCCCGTATAGCTTCGAACAGCCGGTAATCATTACCCTCTCATTCTCCATTCTCTTACGAACACTCGACATATGCGTACGTTAATTATTCAACATTGTGAAAAGGATAATAAAAATCGATTGGAAATCGTTTTTCCTCGCATTTGCGATGCTGTTGAAGTTTGCATCGTTGGAACGCAACGAAACCTCTTTACATTTTATTTTCTATATTTTTATTGTTATAGAAAATCTTTTTTTAAGATTTATATTGTAGATCGCTAAATAAACATCTTGAGGAATGGTTGGAGGATTTTGGTAAGCAGAGTTTGCCAAAATAAATTAAAGGAATTCACAAATATTAATTTTCGTTGCGTTCCAGCGATGCAAATTTCAACCTCATGCATTTGCGTTGGCTTGTTCGATAACTCGAATAAGGATGTATTTAGTACACCTTGAAAGATTCGACCTATTCGTTGATAGGCGTTATACCTACTAGAGTCCATTCATCCCTGTCAATTAGGGGTCGAAAATTAGGGGTTTCCGAGCTATGGTGGTTTTAGGATTTTTTTGCAATTTTCAGACTTGTTACCAAAAATCAATAATTGTAAAAAAAAGTAATCTACTCTGGGCACTCAATTGATACTTTTCTGAGAGCTTATAAACGAATGGTCAGTTTGAAAAATGTATGCTCAGTATTCCCACGATAATTTCGGAAATAAACGACCTCAAGTGATCCGATTTTTTCTCTCGAAAATCTAGTAGAATCACTCGAAAAAAATGTTCCAAAAAATTCCGAAACGTGTACAAATGTTATCAGCTTCGGGACGGGTTCGTAATCTCGTCGACTGTTGAAAAATTTACAGAAAAATAATTTCTTGCCACTTGGAACTTTTATCTGTCAGATTATGAGAATTTTGGGCATGCATTTGTTTAAAAACTGTCAATTTATTTATCAGCTTTAAAAAAAGCATCTATTGAGTGCCCAGAGTGGAGTATTTTTTTTACAAGTATTTGTTTTGTCAGCAAGTCTGAAAATTTGGAAAAAATCTTGAGGCGTCAGGCTACTGTGATGACCCAAAAATAAGGCGCATAAAAAAAATCGAAGGAATAAGTATGATTATTGAAAAATAGTTTTGGGATTTATTTTTATGTACATTGATAAAGTTGAGTACCGAGTGTCATAAAAATATTAATAATTGAAGAAGTTATAAGCAATCTCGTCAAGGACTTTTTAACGAGACGGCCTCAACAGTGTACTTGATTTCGGCCACACGGTTCATCTCAAACAAAAAAACAAGTATTTTCTTAATATAGATATTATTGGCTAACAAGGAACATCCCTCAGGTGACACCCTTCGATTTTGTTGAAATTTGGATATGTTATAAAGCACCGAAAAGTAAGCGATACGTATTTTTTTCTATCAGCGGAAGACGGTTTAAGGGGTGAAACCACCCCTCGAAAAAAGGCATCTCTAGGGGTAGCTAGAGGTAATATATCAGTTTCACACACAAGGAGTCCACCGATTTGAATGAAACAAAAACGAAAATTCTTCTAATCCGAAGCAATGAAAAATCCACTATAGTGCCATTGCAAATAAAATTAAGGGTTGAACCACCCCTATATTAAGGGGTGGTTCACTCCTTAGAACCGTTTTCCCGCCGATAAAAAAATACGTATCGCTTACTTTTCGGTGCTTTATAACATATCCAAATTTCAACAAAATCGAAGGGTGTCACCTGAGGGATGTTCCTTGTAAGACTTGACCGAGCTTTTTTTGTAATCGTGTTTAAATCATAAAAAATGTTTTTGAACTTTTTTTCGGTACTTCGAGGAAAAATGACATCATTATTGTTAATAACTAATGAAATAAAAATGTTAAGTAGAAAAATGTCGGTCAAGACTAAACTACCATTACATTGAATAAGCGTACCAAATTTCAAGCCAATCCGTTCATTAGACGTCGAGAAATCGTGTACACCGTTTTGAAAAAAAAACAGAGTTACAAGAAAAACGCGTTTAACGAATCATAGTGTAACGGGTCGAGAAATAGCCGATTGCCCGATTTTTTTTTTCGATGGTTAAAATACGCTAATCAGTCTGATTTTTTATGTCAAATCAAAGCACTCATGAAGAACAGAAAATAAGTTTTTAAACGTTTATTTTACTTTTTTAAACTTTTTTCTTAACGGTTGTAAATGTCTTCGAAAAAAAGGAGTCCTCACGGTGTACACGGTTGTGGCCGTGAATATTACCTGAAACAAAATTTGTAAAAAGATTATTAATCAGTTTGGAAGATGCAATCTTGCTTTGGACGTTTTCTAAAAATCAAAATTGACTAAATGGCGCAGTTTCGAAAAAAAATATCGAATTTAGCCTATTTTTTCGACAGCTTTAGGTTGAAAAAAATATGAAGATTGAAAAAAAGCTTCCATAGCAAGATAAAGAATGGCGTAAAGAATGTTGTGTCAAAACTTGCGACCGATAGCTTGAAAGCTCTTCCTTTGAGAGTGTACACCGTTTTGAAAAACGACATTTCGAGAAAAACGAGTTTAAAGTTTCGAGTGCGGAATTTTCATATACATTGTCTACTTACGAACGATCGGCAATGCCAGGTCCATATTTATAACCATCTATACTATTGGATAATGCAAAAAAAAATCGATTTTTCGAAAATTTCATACCGATTCCAGTTCGATCGTTGTAATAATAAGTTTCAGTCTGCGATTCTTGCACCATAGATTGGATCTTCCTCTTCAATTTGACTTGCCCCAAGCGACGAACTATCTCATTATTTTCACGGTAGCCAACCCCCTTAAAGCCACCATAACTCGGACACTCATGCAAACGTCCTCTAGTATAACTCCTTCCAAGGAATAGGTCGAATCACCCTGTATATTCCATATAAACATAAAGCTCGAAAATAGCTGTGCACTTATTCTTCATTCCAGGCAAATGGTAAACAACCATGTACGATAACATATATTAATAATACGTAACTTAATAACGTGACCCGAGACTGGCGCGCTAAAAGTCAACACGTTTTCCATTTATTTTCACTCCCCAAGCGTGATAATGCACTGCGGCCAATTTCTCCACAAAATACCCGGTGTGTAAAGCTCTGCAGCCCATGTGCACGTACCCGATCGAAAGTCTCGACCCACGTGTCTCGTGGGCGTCGTAATCGCGCGAGCCACATCGAAAATGACGAATTTACGATCTTATCGGTACCCTTCGTTCCTCTTCAGCATTTATATTCCGCGGTTTTTACCAACATTTCTTTTAAGGGGGATTATACCTTTGTGAGGGCATAATCAAGGGTCATTTTTCACAATTTATTTAAGAAAAACAAAACAATATTATTCCAATTCGGTTTTTTATACATGTTAGTACAAGTCTTAAAGTAAACGATTTTTTTGAATATTATTTTGAAACAAAATGGCGGCGCAGTAGTCGATGAAAGAAAACGCCTCTTTTCATAGTCCTCTACGGGCGTATTCGCACAGGTCATACTTTTCAAGCTAAAACAAAAAACGAAAAATATTTTCGAAGTAGACATAAAAAAACTAGTCCAGTACGTAAGGGTTTTTCAAAATATTGATTAAAAAAATGGCGTTGATATAAAAATAAATAAAAAGATCGAAAAAGAAATCGGTCGAATATCGATCATAAAATCTTTAAATTTCTACTTATCGAAAAAACCCTACGTACTGGACTAGAAAATGTTGTCGAGAAGCTACATTTGAAATTTCAAGTCAATCGATTAAAAACTCGAGGCGCTACGCATACGCCCCCGTGTCTAAAATAGTTTCGAGAAAAATGTGCGAATTTAACAATTTTTTTTCGTATGAAAAAGTGATTCAGTCATAAAATGAATTACACATCTATTTAGTATGAATATCAAGCTGTTAGAAAATGTATATATATTTTTTTCCGATATACGAAATGGCCGACTATTCGAAACTTCTCGAAACAGCTTTTTTCAAATTGGCATGACAAATAACTTCAACAATTTTTACTCGATTAAATTCAAATTGAATAGTTATGTTCCTAATTGCATTTCGCAGAGAAGTACGTACGGAACTTCTGATTAATCGAAAACTTTTCATTTTATGAGCAGTCATAACGAAATTTTTCACTGAAAATTCATTTCTTAAGTTCAAATACCTACAACGCTCGAATAAAACAATATTTTTTGAATTCCGTACGTACTTCTCTAGGTATTCTAATGTAGATTGAAGAGAATTTTTTTTTTGTTCTAGGTAAAAAATTGTGGATGCTAAATGTCCGGAGCGCCTTAAAAAAGATAACAAAAGAAAATATTAGTAGTCGCCATTTTGTACATCGAAAAAAAATATATATATTATCTAACAGCTTGATATTCATACTAAAGAGATGTGTAATTAATTTTATGAGTGAATCAATTTTTCATACGGAAACATTGTTAAATTCGCACATGATTTTTTACCCGTTACTGTGGCCTAAGGCCTTAACGGAGACTTTGTCCTTGGAGTGCCATATTTCAGGTGTTTACATTTTATTTTTTTTAAAGGAAACTAGTACAACTTTTTGAGTGCGGTTTTTTTCTTGCTTTTATTCATGATATACAGAAGGTTAAAAAAAATTTTTTTGAAAAAAAAAACCAAAATGGCGGCCGTTGCAGGTCCGCGAAAACAGGTCCTCAAATCGCAGGAAGTAAACGGCTGACATCACTGCCCCCTCTTTGTTGATCTGAAACACAAATTCAAAGCATATTATCAATCTGTGACCCTTTGGTCATGGAATGACGGATGGGTTTTTCGTTTAGTACAAATTTCGGAAAATGGCGGCAATTAAAAAAAAAATCGAATTTTCGCGTTTTTTTTCGCATAAAAAGATAAATAATAAATGCAAAAATGTATCTATCGAAAAAACGATCCGTCATTCCGTGAAGACATATTTTCTGAGTATGCTCTCCAAATTTCAGGTCGATATGTTAATTACAGCGCTCAGGAGAATGTCAGCCATTTTTAAAAACGTGTTTTCGAGAAAAACGCGTTTAAAGTTTTGTAATGTGTTTACACAAATGTGTTTATAATTACCGCTAATCGGCAATGCCTCGTCCATAGAGGCATCCCTCCTCTTCTTCTAGCTGCTCATGTTGAGCCGCTAACATCTCCCGCCGATTTCAGGGACAAAGTCTCCCTTAAAGTTTTAAGTACAGTAAAATTATGGAAATTTCGTGTTTACCTTCAATCGGCGATGCCTGGACTTCAATTGTCCTTCCAATTGAACATTCTCATGCTCTTCTTCTTTTCTGGACTACGTAGAAAAAAAATGCAAAAAAAAAAATTACAAAGGTACATCCCCCCTTAACACACGGTACACGATCAATTTTGCGATAGTGCGATCCCGCGTCTGCAAAAACCTGCAATTTATTTATTCGATACATGTATTTCACACGTAGACATGTCTGGGTGCGTTGAAAATCAGATACACGACTGGACGATAGCGTGATTGTAATCTATTGCCGGTCTTCCCAAGGGGACCGACACACACACGGTTGACAATGCCCACGAATCGCCCGGTACCAGTAGGGGGCGGAGGTTCGAGGGCGGCTCGTCGAATGGAAAAAGAGGTGGTATATTGTATATTAGTGGACGTCCATTGTTCGTTCCTGATCGGACAAAGCCATGGTGTTGCGCCCTATATACGAATTCGACTCTCTCTCTCTCGTGTTCCTGTATGGATGTCGTGTACCACCCGTGGATGTGAAGTTGAACAGAGTTGGAGGGGTTGAACATAGGTGTACAATAACCTTCATAGTAGTATACAATGAACGAGTACTCGGTAGTATTGGGAATGAATCCTAGAACCCTCATCGCCGATTATAGCACACTATAGGGCACACATCATAACGAATACTACTGTTCGAGTAGGCGGGCTAACACGTGCCAGGCATCTGCCGCCACGTCGCGAGAGCGCGAGACCTTCAGGCCGGAGCCTGAGTTGGAAGATCCGAAAAGTCGTCTTTTTTATTGCTCGAATCGATTGATAAACTATCCAAGAACATATTTACAAAGTTACAGAGGCCAATTGTAAATATTTTCGAAGACACAAGGCCAAAAGCAGAGAAGCGATTGATATTTGATATTGATATGTCCTCCTGTTGAAAACTTTGAAGCGCGTTTTCTCCAGTCATCATTTTCACGATTTTAAAAAACTAAACGACCTATTGGATCAAACCAAACTTTATTTTCTTCAGTATGGAAATCTCTTTCAAGTGAATTAAAAAAGTCGTTGAAAAAGTCTTTTTAAGGGGTCATACCAGTGTGAACGCTGAAAATTTGGGTGATTTTCGGGAACTTATTGGACGAAAAGTACTCAATTAAATGTTTCGGAAAATTAAGAATATATTTGGCTATATTTGACCTATATTACAGAATTTTTTCATAGAAAAATATTGAGATCCAAGCGACTTATGCGCTGCCTTCGGAGGCGCCAAAAAAAAAGTTCCTCCACTGCTGACATGATTCCGGCCGATTGAGTAGCTGAAACCGAAAAAGGAAAAAATGTAGTTAAACTAGAAGGTATTTCCTGTACAATGACGTAGGATTTTCGAAAAATATCGAAATCTAACAAAATGGCGTAGTTATGTAAAAGTCTGTTTTCTTGCCTATAAAATGGTCTTTTTTTCAATGCCAAAGCGTCAATTTTCATCCAATCAAAAATATCCTACGTCATTGTAGAGTAAATATATTCAAGAGTACTCAGTTCAAATTTCAAGACAATCGGATAATTGCTCTTTGAGTTACAATGTCAGCAAATTTGAAAAATCTCATTTCGAGAAAAACGCGTTTAAAGATTTAACTATCGATTTTTGCAAGATATAATGATAGAGACACGGTCCTGCATTTTTATACAGGATATTCTTGAAAGTATAAACTGTCAAAAAAGGAAAAAAAATCGATTTTTTTTAAAGTGTCACACTGGTATAGCCCCTTAAGTGATTGTTAGCACGTTAAAGTATTTTTTTTCAAACCAGAGAAAAGTTATAATTTCACGATTTTTTCAGCTCTTTCTTAATTCACCCAGAAGAAAAATATATGATAATTGAACATTTTATTGGTTTATTTGGTCAAGAATTACGAGCTGCATCTTTCCCGCCGATTGGGGGCTGCAGTGGCAATACGCACATGAAATAGGCGATAAATCTGCAGTAATTTATTGTTTCACGTTAAAACATTTTGTTTTATACATTTTTAATGTACATGCAAAGATACGTCAATGTTTACTGGGCTCACTTCCTTTTTTCCCCTTCTGAAAAAAATCCCAAAAAAATGCTTTTTTTTGGACCTTCTAATTCAGGCTTCCGCGTTAAGCCCTTCGGGTTTCTACATTATCGAGTTTTCGTTTTGATTCGCTTTACGTTTACGTATGCGTTTATTGTCAGACCATGGATATCGGTTTTTCGATAATATCGAAAAACCGGAATATCGGACCACAAAACCGATATTGGACTCGAATAACACCGGTATTTCGATATCAAAGTTGACAAGATTGAAATATCATTATAATTGTTATTATTTCCATTTAAGTTACCTTTACTTGATAGGGTTCCGTACCCAAAGGGCGAAACGGAACCCTATTAATTAAATGTCACTTTGCTGTCTGTCGGTCCGTATGTCGTGGGTCTCTAGCTCGTAAACGGAAAGAGTTAAAGAATCTGAAATTTGGATATTTTATTTAGAATGTTGACCTAAAACCAAATATTCAATTAGAAATTCAATTAAATTATTTTTCATGGGGGTCCCATACATGAAAGAAGAGCATAATTATTTTTCTTACCTTTCTGTAAGTTACCCTACCTTCTGTAAGTTACCTTACCTTACTTTACTGTGGGGTGTCATTTTTTAAAGCTCATTCAGTGGAGTACAAATATTTTTTTTTTCTGTTTTATTTTCAAAAAGCATGAAATGGGGGCCGTGAAAGTTGTCAGTTGTAGACCATTTTTGTTACGAAGTCTATCTAAAAAAACGAAACTAGTTAGGAATTTGGAATTTCTGTATATTATGCACCATATACTGTATTTAAACAACAAATACTCAAAACGCCGATTCATAATGTAGTATTTATAATAATTAATTGTATACATAATACAATCAATTTATAATGATAATATATAAAATTATTGTTATTTAAATATTTACAATACCAAATTACGTATTTTTGGAGATTGCAAATTAAAAAAAGGATCGTATATTTCATTTATTTTTCTTCGCCTCCCCTTTTTCTACGAAACATATGACAATATTGGCAATTGGCTGGTACTGACTCCGAAAATAAGTAATTGGGTATTGTAAATATTTAAATAACAATAATTTTTTAGATTTTCATTATTAGCTTACAGCAGGAGTATACAAAGCTCTTTAGTTAACATCACCCCATATGGTTTCAGTTTAGTTCTACCTAAGAGCTATAACAAAAGCAGTACCTGATTAAATATCTAGTTAAAAGAAGTTAATTGGTCACATGTACGGAACCCTAATAGAGCGAGGCCCGACTCGCACTTGGCCGAGTTTTTTTTACGTTTAACAGCCTTCACATATTACCTACTTTACTTGAGGTCAACTTTAGATGCCCTCTGTTTTTTTTTGCGGTCCAGCATAAAACTGCAATAAAAAATGTATTCTCAAGATTTGGAGCTAATGGAGACTGCGGGGATAGTGCGATATTCGGGGCGCCAAGTTTTGACAGTTGATTCTTGATATTTGGACCACAATAATAAGAATTTCAAGAATAAAAAGTTTGCCGTTTTGGCTTCTTTAAGGGGTTAGGCCACTGTAGAGGCCGAAAAAACAGGCTTTTTGGGGATTTTTTTTCAGAAAAACTGCAAAATAAATCGAGATTACGGAAAAGGGTGTTTATCATACATATCAGTGACTGTATACAATATTTTTCACTTTCCAAAAAATTTGCCTAAAAATCGTCAGATGATTGTTAAAACAAATGAACGATGCAATATAAAAAAAAAATCCCACGCACTTCCATGGACAATGTATTTTTCAAGATATATTCAACATTTCAAGTGCGGTTGAAAATTGTCTGAGTTATGTTTCCGGCCAACTTAAAAAATGCAATTTTGAGATAAACGCCGCACAGCCGCCATTTTGAAAATAATCGCTTCGAAAAAATTATTGTATACAGTCACTGATATGTATGATAAACACCATTTTTGTCATGTCGATTTATTTTGTACTTTTTCTGAAAAAAATCCCCAAAAGCCTATTTTTTGGCGTCCAGAGTGGCCTAAGGCCTTAAGGAATTATGAGCGCGTTGAGAGGTAATTGGAAATACGCCAAAATTACCCGATTTTTGTTGGCTCGTGGGTACAATGTCTTTATTTTATCGCAAATAATGGTAATTGACCTGGCGAGCTCCAAAAAGTATTTCTTTGTTTGGGTTTGTTTAGTGGTATCATATAAATACTACTAAACCTAGTATTTATATGATTTTCAACTTAAATTCCAAGATTATAATGCTTTATTTATTCATATTCCCTGTTTATTTATAACAATAAGAATTGTTCTCTATAATTGCTACACCAAATTACTAAACGATATATTTAACATAAACTTAGAGCCTTACAAGTCCGAAGAGGGATGAACCGTATACAGTAGAACCTCGATTATCCGAACCAATTAGGACCGGGACTAGTTCGGATAATCAAAAGTTCGGATAATCGAAACGTGGGTTTTTTGGGACGAGATCATAAACAACACCTTTTTACATAAAAACAGCACATACATGTACATTAAAATTTGACATACATATTAACGTTGAAATTATATATATATATATATATATATATATATATATATATATATATATATATATATATATAAAAATTGAAATATATATACATATATATTTCAACGTTAATATGTATGTCAAATACATGCACATATATATATGTGTATGTATTTTAAATACCTGAAAATAGTCGAATGCCTTTTGCTATATTTTTTTTCTATAAAATCGTCCATTTTCAATTGACGAACGGCTATAACGCGTTTTTGAGCGGCCAAGTCTCGCAGCCGTTTGAGAAGGAGAAGTTGCGTTGGGTTGCTCATTGTTGCCGATGGCGGTGGCAGCGAGCAACAATGTATCTTTCGCGCCAACGTTCGGATTATTGAGCGTTCGGATAATTGAGGGTTCGGATGATCGAGGTTCGGATAATCCAGGTTCTACTGTACTTTCAATCCCTCATAGGACTCCTAGCGATTAAAATTACTACTTTAAGTTTATCTCACTTATAAGCGAGAAAAACATGGTAGTGGTATTTAAAATACATTTTTGGCTTCTGAGACACTGTTGAAACTATAAATTTCCAACTTACCTTGCCTGATGACCCTTGAAATGGTCAAATTCGAAAAAATCGTCACTTTCGATAACTATCGAGAAATTCTAATTCGAACGCAAAATAAGCGAAATATCGACTTTTACCGCTCTTCATAATTTGTTTATTTCGACTCGATAACCCTAAATTCACCGTAAAATCCGGCCCGGATATCGTACTCTTGCCCAGACTGCTGGATGTAACAACACATACTCTACAGGTTTTTCTTTCTTTCTTTCTTTTTTCTTCATTTTTTCATTACAATAGTCCCTTTTTCTGGCGTTTTTCATCCGTTGACTTTCTGATATTCTCGACTCGATGACTTCACATTCGTTCTTCCACTTCATTACTCGTTCATGCCCATACGTCTAAACGAGCGTGTAAAAATGCCTTTTCGTGAAACTGACCCGATTCCTGCATTGCAAAGTCCGCAAACTCGGTGGAGCGATCAGCAGAGTGATCAGTTTCACGAGCTTGAGGCAACGTTCGAGTTGGGCAGAGTCTGCCTAAGAAACTGGAACCGCGGTCGTTTTGGGTCCGGGTCCGGCGCAGATGTTCAACGAGATGAGAAGACACGAAGATCCAGAAAGATTATCGGGGATCTGAGAGAGAAAACAAAAAGGGGACGAGGGAGAGAGAAACGTTGCTGAAGGGGGGACGAGGGAGCGAGAGAAAGAAAAAGGCAGAGAGAGATAGAATGCGAATGGACCAAGGAGAGGACGCTGATGAAAGAAGCGACAGATATACATATATATATATATATATATATATATATATATATATATATATATATATATATATTTTTTTTTTTATTAATTCTTTCAACTGCGTGGCGAGAAGCCACACGCGAGACCCTTTGCACACTCTTCTCTTTTCTCCTCCCCTCCGTGCCACGCGAGCTTTCTTGTACATTTGAGAATGACGCGTTGAAACCCTCGAAATTAAATAAATGCATCCGTCACCTTTGAAAACAGACGTGTGTGTATGTGCTGCCACACTGACGACGATTCAATTCCATTCGAATTTAGTCACATGGTATTGTTCGTCAATGAACGCCTTACGAATCTCGACGCTTCTTCCCCTGTACGTTAAGGCGTTACCCCCACTTGTAGCGCAAAAAAGGCCTTTTTCATGAATTTTTTAAAAGAAAACTACAAAACTTTTTTAATCGATCAATATACCATCTTAAAGAACACATCTTGAAGAACTTTCAGTAATTTTTTTGTCGAAAAATATTACATTGTTTAGTGGCAAATGGCCGTTAATGAAATAATGTTTTTATATACACGGTTTGCGGTGACCAACATTGCGGCGATCATCTGAAGAAAAAAATGCTGATGGATTTAGTCAAATATAAGTATAAACTAGTCTTTAATCGAAGGATTTTAAAAAATATTCATTTTTCACAAAATGGCGGACAGTCATAGTTAATGGTTCGATTTTAACGAAAAAAAACGGCCGTTTTTTTGGCTATAAAACGGCCATTTTTTTCGAAAAAAAAAAATCGAACGATTAAAGACTACATTTTTATGTATTAAATAAGCCTGCAAAATTTAAAGAAGATCGGTTCATTAGTGTTCGAGTAATCTTGGTCGCCGACTTCAGAAATGCCATTTTGAGAAAAACGCGTTTGAAGTTTCTCTTTCAATGCTCTTTCAACGCGGATTCTTCTCTTTCAACGCTCATATCTCAGTCAATTTTGTTCGGATCGAGTTGAAAATTTCAGGACATATTCTCAGATACTTATACTTCAAAAAAATGCAATAAAAAAAATCGATTTTTTCAAAATCGCAAGTGGGGGTAACCCCTTAAGAAGAGGAAAAAATACCGATTTTAGTCTATCGAAATGATGAATATTAAAAAATCAGAAGCTCTCCGAGCCATGTCGATTTGAGGGGTTAGGGCTACTGTGACAACACGAAAAGCAGGGTTTTTTGAAGAAAAAAAAATGTCGAAGGTGTAAGTAAGATGATTGTAAAATCATTTGGGGATTTATTATATTGTTGAAGTTTGCATCGTTGGAATGGAACGAAAATTTATTTTCTTCTTTTCGGTTTTCTCCATTTTTATCGTTATTGAAAATCATTTTTGATCGATTCAGGTTGCAGGCCTCTAATAAGGATGTTAAAAATGTTCGCAGCAGCTTTGATTTGCCAGAAAAAAAATATTTTCGTTCGGTACAACGATGCAAACTTCATCATCATTTATTTGTATGTACATTAACAAAGCTGTGTACGAAATTTCGTGAAAAATGTTGATTATCGAAGAAGTTACAAATAATCAAGTAAAGGACCTTTGAACGGGAGGGGCTCAACGGTGTACTTGATTTTGACCACCCAGTTGATCTGAAACAACAAAAAACGAGTTTTTTTTCTTCTTAAAATAGATAATGTTGGCTAAGACTAGAACGAGCTTTTTTTTGTTATTGTGTTTCAATAGTAAACAATTGGCAATTGGCAAAAACGTTATTTTCGTTGCATTCCAAGGATGCAAACTTCAACATCATCATTTATTTGTATGTACATTACCAAAGCTGTGTACCAAATTTCGTAAAAAATGTTAATAATGAGAGAAGTTATAAACAATCAAGTAATGGATCTTTGAACGTGAAGGGATGAACGGTGTGCTTGATTTTGGCCACCCGGTGGATCAAAAACAGAAAAAAATGAGTTTTTAAAATTAATATATAATCTTGGCTAAGACTTGACCGAGATTTTTTTTAATGATGTTTCAATAGTCAACAAAAAAATGTTGTATTTTTGCATTGATTGTTTGAGGAAAATTGACATTATTATTGCTTATAATTAATGAAAAACAAATGTTAAGAAGAAAAACGTCGGTCAAGACTAAACTATTATTCCACTGAATAAGTGTACCAAATTTCAAGTCAATCCGTTCATTAGATGTCGAGAAATCGCGTACACCGTTTTGAAAAATATAATTTTTAGAAAAAAACGCTTTTAAAGTTTTGCTAGCAATTCTATCGTTGTAATTATAAGTTTACCTTCAATCTGCGACTCCTGCACCGCATACTGGACCTTCCTCTTTAATTTGAGTTGCCTCAAGCGACGAACGAGCGTTCGTCATTTTCACAATAGCCTAACCCCTTAATAATGTTGAAAACTACATTTTTTCCATTTTTTTTCTCTGATTTCGGGTATTATCCCAAATACCTTCCGCCATTTTAGGTTGTCCCCTAATAAGGATCCCAAATAAATTTTCGAAAGATTTTGTAACGTAATCTACAGTTCGACTAAAAATATTTTCATTGCATTCAAACGACGCAAGCTCCAGCCTCGTTCTCATACGAAAATATTCCCACGAATAAACAAACAATTGCTACTTGGAAACGCCAGATGGAACATTCTTCGATTTTTTTTTACAACTCGAGTTTGAAAATGTGCGCATGTATTGTAATAAATATGCCGTTGAAGTTTGCATTGTTGGAATGTAACGATATTTTTTCTTTTGTATTTTTTTTATACATTATTAACATTATTTTTTGTTTTTCGTTGTTGTTGGAAATTAAGGTCGTGAACTTCTAACAACAGTACGTAAAAAAGTTTGACTGATTGTCTTTATTGTCTTTCATTTTTAGTGCAATTTTTGTCTTCCAGTCGAAAACCAAACCTAAACAGAAGTGTTTACACGTATGACCAAATAATGACAAAAAGGAATGGTCTTGAAATTTGCATCGTTCGAACGCACCGAAATGTCTTTTTCTATTTTTATTTCCTCATTTTCATGATTTGTAGGGTTTTATTTTATAAAAATTATTATCCCAGAATTCAAATATGAAAAATAAAAACATTTGTAAAATAATAAAAATGAGGAAATAAAAACATAAAAAAGAATTTTTGCTGCATTCCAATGATGCAAACTTCAAGGTCATCACAAAGGATACCTTTTCTGATGTTCATTGTGTCTCGAAGAAAACGCACATTGACTCAATTATTTATAAAAATATTATTTATAGCGCGAAACGAAGAAAAAACTTTGCGGCCTTTATCGAGTACAGTTCGCAATGTGTAATTAATTAAATACGAAATTTATTGATACCAGGCTGTATTTAACTCAGTTAAACAGTTGATTGCATTGACATTACGATTTTTCCATAATTCAATTCTCGCTCGTCACGTGTTCCGAGGTCCTCTTATTTTTATCGACAATTCTGTTCGTTCGATGATCGCAGTGAGTTACGTTATCGAGAGAACGAGACAATGAGTCAAACCGCCGATCTCGAACAGGATCAAAAGAGTATGGACAAGAAAGAGATCGCGGAGGAGGAGAGGGAGAAGATGCTGAACGCCGAGAACACGAAACACACCGGTGCAGCACCCGCACCGGATCTCGAGTCGGAGGAACAGAAGCCCAAAAAAAAGATACCGATAGGCGGCATCAAGATGCCGGGATTCTGTCGGACCAAGAGCAAGGAGCCGTGCAAGGTAAGATCTGTTTTCCGATATCCCTATCCCATCATTTTGGGTACTATTGAACAAGCACGATTTCCACTTGCAATGAACATCACTTTGGTCTCCCCCAAAACTGATAGTTGTCCCCCAACAAACGAAGTGAAAAATAGCTGATTTTCGCGATTTTTTTTTCGATGGTTAAAATACGCTAATCAGTCTGATTTTTTTGTGTCAAATCAAAGCACTCGTGAAGAACTGGAAATAAATTATTCAACGTTTATTTTTATTTTTACAATATTTTTTTTAACGGTTGAAAATGTTTTCGAAAAAAGGAGTCCTCACGGTGTACACGATTGTGGCCGTGGATATTATCTGAAACAAAATTTGTAAAAAGATTATTAATCAGCACGAAAGCTGCTATCTTGCGATGGAGGTTTTTTGAAAATAAAAATTGACAAAATGACGGCGGTTTGAAAAAAAGTAACGAATTTAGTCTATTTTTTCGATAGTTTTTCGTCAAGAAAAATATGAAGATTTCGAAAATAGAAAAAACCTTCCATAGCAAGATGAAGAATGGCGTGAAGAATGTTGTGTGAAAATTTGAGACGGATAGCTTGAAAACTCTTCCTTTGAGAGTGTACACCGTTTTGAAAAACGACATTTCGAGAAAAACGAATAATTCGAATTTCGAAAAAATTGAACAGCATGTCGATAACCGTGTATACTATCGGATAATGCAAGAAAAATTGATTTTTTGAGAATTTTACATTGTGATGGTCCCTTAAACGTCGTCGGAAGTCTGTGAAAAGTCGTTTCCCGCGTTTAGCCGGCTTAATTTTGAACTTTCGACAATAACAATATGATATTCGTAATCGGCGAAAAATTGCCCATCAGATGGACTCTTGAAATGGTTAAAAAGTCGAAAAAAAAAGGTTTTTCGGCCTTTTTGGCCATTTTTCCGGAATCGCCAAAATCCGGAAATGAACGGCCGTAGCATCGCTCTTATTTGAGGGATATGGCTTCATGGAGGGGGGGGGTTAAAAAAGATTTTGATAGACTTCGAGACTGCCGCTGGATTGACCCTGATATCTCAATTAGTTTTTCCGGAAAATGTACTTGAAAAATGGCCGAAAAAGCCAAAGGGGTATGAAAAAATCGGCAAAAATCGATGATCCGTATTTGAAATTCTGCCAAAAATCGAAAAACCAACGGAATTCCGTAAATCAACCGGTATTTAAAAGAGAAAACGATTGGGACGAGAATGCAGAGTGGACCTCAAAATCCAAACAGAAAATAAATTATCGCCGATTCAGTGCAGCCATTTATTTTGGTCTGACATAAAAAATTCTTTTTGCATCTTTTTCTAAAAATTTTTTGGGTTTTTTTTTAATTTTTCCTCTTTTTTTTGTTTGGATTTTTTTCTTTTTTTGGATTTTTGGATTTTTTTCTTTTTTTGGATTTTTGGATTTTTTTCTAAAATTCTACATCAATGCATTTTTACCTCCTGAACACGAATTCACCATTCACGTTTCCCAAAACCCAAAAATTTCATAAAAAATTTGCAAAAGTCTGTAAAAATATCTTTTTCGCGTTTAGGCATAGTAATTTTGAGCTTTTGACAAAAACTCCGTGATATTTGTCATCTGCGTCAAATATCCCGTAGGATAGATCCATGAAATTGTTTAAACGTCAACATTTTTTTTTCACCCATTCGGCCACTTTTCCTCATAGCGCAGTGGCCGATCTCACTTTCCACAAAAATCCATCAACCGCCACAAGCGTCCATGAATTGCCGAAAGGTATCCTCATTTTCCAATTAATTACCACTCGCAGTAGCCCTCGAAGTAGCCCGGAAGTCCCGGGTGTCTTTGTGGCGGATAATAAAAATTCGGCCAGCGTTCGTGAACTTCGAAGGATCGATAAGCCAGGTGTTCAAGCCCAAGGGCTTGGTGGGATCGTGAGACCGTGTTCCGTCAGGGTCGACGTGTACATTTCAGCCGAGGTCTTCACATTCTATACTCGTACGCGTAAAAGTATATCTATGAAAATTGAGCTTTTTCCCCTCGGCTTTATGGTGGCCCCATCGATCCTCGTGGCGGCAGACCGTGACCATTGTTCTCCCAACTCGCGACGTGGTTTTTTTTTTCGACTGCCCCCTCTCGATGGCACAATTTCCCAATGTTGGAACACTACCTGGCACGAGTTTTCGTAGTCATGGCGACATCGCCATAGCAGGAAACACGTGGATTCGACTCAAGCCGAGCCCAACAGCCGGTGGTGGACATTTCGTTAGAAAGGATAGAATAAGCGAACTGTGCGGTTTCTTTCGATTTTGCAAGCTGACGCTCTTCACACCAACTCCTTTCGTCCATCCTCTCGCGTTACCGCGAAAAGTCATTTCCATCGGACTTCACGCCCAATAATCGCCATTGATGTTCTCAACGACGCGGAATACACGTGAGTCACTCGCAGCCAATGAATGGACGTGAAGTTTGCATCGTTGGAGTGGAAATTAATTTTTCGGAATTCCTCAAGGGGTTAGGCTACTGTGATGACCCGAAAATCATAATATGCAAGTTTGCATCGCTAGAACGCAACGGAAGTAGCCTATTTTTTTTTTTGCAAATTTAGGCCTCCAAAGTAACTTGAACTTATGCCAGTATCCTCATTGGAGATCTTCAGCCTAAATGCATAAGGTATTTTGGTATTTTTTTTTATCATAATGAAAATGGACAATAAAACAATTAAAATTTTCGCTGCATCCCAACTATGCAAATTTCAACATCGTCGAAAATCTGAGTTAGTTAAGGGGAGATATATACCTAGGAGCCGGAAAAAGGTCATTTTTGTGAATTTTTTCAAGCAAAACTATTTGAATTTTCGGATTGGGGTTTTAATTATCTAAAAGTATATACATTCAAAAATATGTTGAATTTTCTTTATTTAAAAATATCAAAAATATACAAGGATATCGTATGATCCTTGGAGAGACGTAAAAAAATCTGCGTATACGGTACCCACTGGCGTTTCTTCAAAAATCATCTGAAAAAAAAACCAAAAAGATTATTAAATTAGATACTATAATCTAGTACTTGTCATAGCCGATATTGAAAATATCGATTTATGACAAAATGGCGGACGTTTGAACATAAATAGTGATTTTTGGGCGAAAAATTAGTTATTATTTTGCCTATAAACCAAAAACTGAGTAACGGAAAAAAAAATCCTATGACAAGTACTAGATAATGGTGTATATAATAACCACAAAAAACCTCAAGGCAAGGTTCATTGGTTTTCGGGAAATTTTGGGTACCGATTTGAAAAACGTGGTTTTGAGAAAAACGCGTTTGAAAATTTGGGAATGAATGAATCATGAAATTTGTCAACTCGCATGGAATCATCGAGTTTCGGAAACTTTTTGGAATAAAAGTACTCAATTAAATGTTTCGGAAAATTAAGAATATATTTGGCCATATTTGACCTACATTACATAATTTTTTCATAGAAAAATATTGAGATCCAAGCGACTTATGCGCTGCCTTCGGAGGCGCCAAAAAAAAAAGTTCCTCCACTGCTGACATGATTCCGGCCGATTGAGTAGCTGAAACCGAAAAAGTAAAAAATGTCGTTAAACTGGAAGGTATTTCCTGTAGAATGACGTAGGATTTTCGAAAAATATCAAAACCTAACAAAATGGCGTAGTTATGAAAAAAGTCTGTTTTCTTGCCTATAAAATGGTCGTTTTTTTCAATGCCAAATCGTCAATTTTCATCCAATCAAAAATATCCCACGTCATTGTAGAGTAAATATATTCAAGAGTACTCAGTTCAAATTTCAAGACAATCGGATAATTGCTCTTTGAGTTACAATGTCAGCAAATTTGAAAAATCTCATTTCGAGAAAAACGCGTTTAAAGATTTAACTATCGATTTTTGCAAGATAAAATGATAGAGATACGGCCTTGAATTTTTTATAGGATATTCTTGAAAGTATAAACTGTCGAAAAAGGCAAAAAAAATCGATTTTTTAAAAGTGTCACACTGGTATAGCCCCTTAAAATGCTTCTCCACAGGCACACAATCTAAATCTGCCAAAATGTTTTATAACAATCAAAGACGACTTTGTCCAAAAAAATGTGTCTTGTGTGAAAAAAATATTTTGCAAAATCTTCGCTGCATTCCAACGATGCAAACTTCAACAGCGTGCTAATAAATACTCATTATCGTATCCAGTCGATTTTCATTCGCGTCAAGCGAAATGCCAATTGAGAGATCTCTGACGTTTGTGAAATGGAACATTTTCGAATTCGCGGAGGGATTTAAAGCTTGGAATGCGACGAAGCGTCGTGAATTCTTTCGTAATCCGATATGCACTCTTCTCACTTATTCTCTCCCCTTCGCTCTCTCTCTTTACTCTTTACCCTGTTATTGTCGTTTTGTCATATTTTTTTGCACCACCGTGCACCAATCCAGTCGAGCCTCAAGAAAGAGGTGGCGAGTCGTTGCACCCGTCACGTTTAATTTCTCCTAATTGGCTTAATGCCTTCTTATTAGCGAGCCTAATTGGTAAAGAAAGTGGTGACTACCAGCTTTTCTGTTGGTTCGCAAACGTTTGTGCTCGATGACCGTGTAACGGCAACCGAGGGATCAGAGTGACGCAAAGACACCCGGAGACTTTTTGGTATTGAAGTTTGCATCGTTGCAATGTGACGAAAATATTTATTTTTCCTTGTTCACTATTTTTTTTTTGCTCATTAGGGCTACGAAAATTACTGAAACACTTTTGAAGATCCTAATCAGAGATTCACAAACTGAAGTGGCAAAAAAAAACGTTTGGATTGTGAGAAAAAGTTGATAAAGTAAAAATTTTTCGTTGTTTTTCCAACGATGCGAACTTGAAACACCACTAGATCAGCACAATTCAATCTCGCGCGATTATGGCATCTTATTATTTACAGAATTCTAGGATCTAGAGAACCCAAAAAGTTTTCTTTATTCACTTTATACATATATCTTTTAAGATATTTTTCCACTAGTCAATAATGTAATATTTAATTTTATACATTCAATAAAAATATACGAACGATAATAATATGATAATTATTTAATTTCACAGATTTAATGTTAACAATATATACATACCACAAGACTTCAGTCTTGCGCGATCATAACATTTTATTATTTAACGGAGACTTTGTCCTTGGAGTGCCATATTTCAGGTGTTTACATCTTATTTTTTTTAAAGGAAACGAGTAAAGCTTTTTGAGTGCGGTTTTTTTCTTGCTTTTATTCATGATATACAGAACGTTAAAAAAATTTGTTTTTGAAAAAAAAAATACCAAAATGGCGGCCGTTGCAGCTCCGCGAAAACAGGTCCTCAAATCGCGGGAGGTAAACGGCTGACATCACTGCCCCCTCTTTGTTGATCGGAAACACAAATTCAAAGCATATTATCAATCTGTGACCCTTTGGTCATGGAATGACGGATGGGTTTTTCGTTTAGTACAAATTTCGGAAAATGGCGGCAATTAAAAAAAAAATCGAATTTTCGCGTTTTTTTTCGCATAAAAAGATAAATAATAAATGCAAAAATGTATCTATCGAAAAAACGATCCGTCATTCCGTGAAGACATATTTTCTGAGTATGCTCTCCAAATTTCAGGTCGATATGTTAATTACAGCGGTCAGGAGAATGTCAGCCATTTTCAAAAACGTGTTTTCGAGAAAAACGCGTTTAAAGTTTTGTAATGTGTTTACACAAATGTTTTTATAATTACCGCTAATCGGGAATGCCTGGTCCATAGAGGCATCCCTCCTCTTCTTCTAGCTGCTCATGTTGAGCCGCTAACATCTCCCGCCGATTTCAAGGATAAAGTCTCCCTTAAAGAATTCTAGGATTTAGAGAAACCCGAAAAGTGGTATTTATTCACTTTATACATACATATATTTTGAGAAGTGTTTTTACTTTAGACGCTAAAAAAGGCTATTTTCATGAATTTTTCGATAGGTTTATATTAAAGATATTGATATAAAAGTTGTTACACTTAATAAAGACACTTTCGAAATACATTTTAAAAATTATTTTAATGTTCTTATGTAATCTAAACAAACTTTAAACGCGTTTTTTCCCGAAACAACGTTTTTGAAAATGTGAAATGTGATTTTTTTTTTCAAATTTTGAAATTTACCATTTATTTTTGCCAAGAACGGTGAAAAAAACTTTTTTTGTTTTTTCGAAAAATGTCCGCCATTTTGTTATTTTTGCATATATCAATAATCGTATGATATGCGCTATAGCCATTAACATACTGAATCTAAAACTGTTTGATTTTTTTGTTTCGGTTTATCCATCTCCGAGATTTCATCAATAGTGCAGACCTACAATTTATTTAGAACATTTTTTTAACTACCTTTTTCATCTATAAATAGTTACTTAAATAGACAACAATTTTTTTTTGTTTTTCGAAAGTGTATTTATTAAGTGTAACAACTTTTATATCAATATCTATAATATAAACCTATCAAAAAAATTCATGAAAATAGCCTTTTTAGCCTCTAAAGTGAGAAGACCCCTTAAGAGATTTTTTCCACTAGTCTATAATGTGACATTAAATTTGATAAATTTATTAATAACAATATATGAATGATATGATAATTATTAAGTTTTATAGATTCAGTAATAACAGTATATGAATGATAATAATATGATAATGATAATATTTTATCATTGTTGTGTTAATTTTTCATTGCTTGAAGCGTATACATATCATGTGAATAGATTTCGAGATATACACGCCCAGAGTGTCTTCGATCTGGTAAATTCGATTTCCCGTCGCGATATCTTATGCCACGCCTCGTCCCGTCTCATGTTCACGCTGGGACCCCTCGGGACTCGAAAATCGGATGAAATCTCCAAATCTTCGTGGGTCGTGTGCCGTTGTAGTCGGCTCAATCAATGCCACATCATTCTGTCCTAAACGACAGTTCATGTTGACGCTACATGATGCATCGATCTTAATGGCCCTTTATGGTAACTTCCGAAATTCTTGTTACACATACAAGACTTGGTCCCCCTTCTACAATGGTGAGCACGTGTTTGCTTTCCATCAAGAATAACTTTACGTTTCGTGTGCGTGCTCCGAAGAATTTTTCTATTGTCAAATGTCTGTCTTTAGTTTGTTGAATTAAGCGAGGAGAAATTTAATTTGTCATGCAAATTAAATTTTACAAATTAAAGTTTGCATCGTTGGAATGCAACGATTTTTTTTCTTTATTTTTCATTTGTTTACTTTTTATTATTATCCGGAGCTTTTTTGTGCAAATGAAGGTCATAAAATCTCTTATAAGAAAACAGAAAAACGTTTGAGTGATTTTCACAAACGTCAAGGGTTGAAAAAAAAAATTTGTTGCATTCTAACGATGTAAACTTCAACGTCATCAATTTATCAATGCAAATATATTTGCATCGAAATCCCGTGTATGATTTATTTTCAATAATTTATATATAGTGCATTTTTTGCATAAAGTCAAATATTATTTAAGATTTAAATAATATACAAGACAATTATTAATATATATATATATATATATATATATATATATATATATATATATATATATATATATATATATTAACCTTTATAAATCCATCGTACAGGGTCCTTGCTCTTTTACGTACCCGTCTTATTTCATTTTTCTCCCCTACCTTGTGACAAGATAAACATGATTTATTATTGATATATTTGAATATGAATTATAATAATTTATCATTTATATTATTATTATATTATTTATCTCGAATATTATACTAACTTACAATTTCCGAAAATATTCTATTTCGACATTTTTGCAAACCCATACTTATTCAAGGTGAAATGACAAAGGTATTCAATTTATATACATTACCAATGTTGCTCATTACTAATTCATATACTATATAAAAAAAAAACATTAAAAATATTGAACATATTTTAACCCTTACTTGCCACACTTCTGTAAATTACACGTCATCAACACATTTTCGTATAAGAAAAAAGTGGTGGGGTTGTTTTGAACCCCACAGTGGCAAGTAAGGGTTAATATTTGATCAGTATATTTTTACCCAATGCATTCAATACCAAAATATCATTTTTAATAATAATAATAGTTGACGCATTATTATTTTAATTACACAAATATTATTTTCAATATATACACACACGATACGTAAATGAATTTTGTCGTGGAAACATTTTTTTTCACATATAGCGGGAAATGGTGGTGTCATTCTCGTCCACGATATCCATAAATGAATCCGTACACATGTACGTGTAGAAAGCGTACGGTCCAAATTTGCGACAAAACGCGAAGCGAGAAGGTCCTTTGTGCGGAAATGACGTTTGGGCTCGACGGTCACGCATTATCGCGTGCCCGTACTGCAACAGTCCAGTAAAAGTGACAAAAACCCAGCACTTTTTAGCGTAGAATATGAATTTTTGACTGAAGGTAGATGGATGCATACTGAAAGTAACCCCATTTAAAGTTTGCCCCTCAACTCACCCCAACTCTAAGAAAAAGGGGTTGAAAACTTAAAAATCGCCGTATCTCGATAACAAATAGCCCGATGAAAAAATGTTTCAAACAAAAGTTGTTTGAAATAATAAAATACGCATATAGTTATCTGACGTCCAATCCCCTATCTTTGAAAATAGCGGCACAAAAACACGAGAGCACCACGGACCCAGACAAAGACGCAGCTATTTTCAAAGATAAAGGGTCGGACGTCAGATAACTTTATACGAATTTGATTATTCCAAACAACTTTTGTTTGAAACCTTTTTCGGTCGGGCTATTAATTATTGAGATACGATGATTTTTAAGTTTTCAACCCCTATTTCTTGGGGTTGAGGTGAGTTGAGGCGCAACATTTTATTGTGATTACTTTCAGTATGCAATCATCTACCTTCAGTCAAAAATTCATATTCTACGCTAAAAAGTGCTGGGTTTTCGCCGCTTTTACCGGACTGCAGGCGCCCGCGGGTCAGCAGTCTTAAGGGGTTAGGCCAGACTTTTTTTCAGAAAAACTACCAAATATATCGAGATTATAAAAAAGGTGTTTATCATACAAATCAGAGACTATACAATATTTTTTTAGAAGCGATTCATTTCGAAATGGCGGCTGTGCAGCGTTTATCTCAAAACTGCATTTCTTAAATTGGCCGGAAACATAACTCAGACAATTTTCAACCGATTCACTTGAAATGTTGAATATATCTTGAAGAATACATTGTCTATGGAAGCACGTAGCATTTTTTTTATATTGCATAGTTCAATTGTTTTTAAGAATTATCTGACGGAATTTTACACTTTCCAAAAATTTGCCTAAAAAATCGTCAGATAATTCTTAATAACAAATGAACTATGCAATATTTAAAAAAGTCCAACTTCCATAGACAATGTATTTTTCAAGATATATTCAACATTTCAAGCGAATCGGTTGAAAATTGTCTGACAAGGAAACGTTGCGAGGTCGATGTCTCTGATTTCGATGAAATTTGGCATGCTTGTAGAATGGGTAAAAATAGGCGACACGTATTTTTTTATATCGGCGGAACCCGATTTTTAAGGGTTGAAAAGCACCCTTGAAATTCAGGGTGTTTTTCGTTTTTCGTCGATAACGTTTTAACGGTACGAGATATGAAAAAACTTCAAATTGCAATAATGTTTATTTTTTCGTGTACTATACACTGGAGACGAGAACGATGCAGATAGCAACAAATTTCATATTGTTTATTGCAAAAATGCAATTTTTTCAACCGTATCTCCGAGAATTTTTAATCGATTGGGATGTAAATTTGCATACATGTAGAGAATGGAAAAGTGCGGATACGGATTTTTTCTTTTTCCGATATCTCACAATTAAGGGGTTGAAACTGCCCGTCGATTTTTTTTGCCGAGAGCATTGTATAATCAGCTAGTCGTTTGGCATTTCGGTCTAAATTCACGTCAATATATGTTCGTGTTATGACGCAATTGCATATTTGTAACATTCCAGCCGCCCCCCCCCAACGGTCCCTCTCTCGAAAGGCAAACGTTCAAAGTTCTTACCGTGCGGCATGGACTATAGTACACGAAAAAATAAACCTTGTTGCAATTTGAAGTTTTTCCATATCTCGTACCGTCAAAACGTTATCGACGAAAAACGAAAAACACCCCAATTTTCGAGCGTACTTTTCAACCCTTAAAAATCGGGTTCCGCCGATATAAAAAAATACGTGTCGCCTATTTTTACCCATTCTACAAGCATGCCAAATTTCATCGAAATCGGAGACATCGACCTCGCAACGTTTCCTTGTGAGTTATGTTTCCGGCCAACTTAAAAAATGCAGTTTTGAGATAAACGCTGCACAGCCGCCATTTTGAAATAGATCGCTTCAAAAAAATGATTCTATACAGTCACTGATATGTATGATAAACACCCTTTTTTGTAACCTCGATTTATTTCGTAGTTTTTCTGAAAAAAAATCCCCAAAAAGCCAATTTTTTCGGCCTCTAGAGTGGCCTAAGGCCTTCAACGCTTATTTTTCCGTTCACCTTTCATTGGCGTTATTTTCACTCTACATTGAGAACGCACGAACCGAAAGCTGGCGGAGCAGGAAAAACACATCTGTCGCTTACAAAAAAAAAAGGTAGCTGCTAGAGAATTGTGCAGGGAAAAACGAGGCGGATAGGAGGGCAGGAAAAGGCTGAAAAAGGTGGCCAACGCGCACGCGAGTCAATGACGCCAGCGATGACTGCGGAGCGGAGACGTCGGGTGCAGCCGTCTGGTGGTGTGTCGGGCGCGCTACCGCGTCTGCGGAAGATATTTAGAGGAAAAGATGGAATAGAGCGGAAAAAAAAGCATGGGGTGATTACGAAAATAAATTTATCCGGGGAGAAAAACTGGGCGGGAGGTCCACGAGGCTTTCAATTATTTTAATTATGCTGATTATTATTCTTGAATTGTTCGTCAATGTTTTCGAGCAACTTGTCTTGATGTCTTGGCCAAATAAGCGCCTTCATCTATGGGGGTAAAGTTTGCATCGTTGGAACGCCTCGAAAATTCTTATTAATTTCTTATTTTCATTATTATCCAAAATCATATTTTTACAGATTTGTTGTAAATTGCTGAATGAGATGCCTAACAAATGTTTTCGTGATTTTCGTAGCTTTAATCTGCCAAAGGAAATTTTCGAAACAAAACAAAAATCATTTTCGTTGCATTCCAACGATGCAAACTTCAACGTCATCCTTCATCTTCGATTCCCTAGAGATGTAGAGGGTCGAAAATATGTAGAATATATAGTGTTTTTGATTTTTCCGAGTTCCAACTCATACTCTGGCGGGTTTTCACGTATTACCCAATTAAAGCCTTTCCTATCACTCCCTATCCGCACTTCGCTAATCTAACTTGACTTCCGTTGCGTCCAAAGCCGTCTTAAAACTGGAGCCTCAATTAGAAGGTAAAAAAAGCGTTTATTGGGGAATTTTTTTCAGAAGAGAGAAAAACAAGCAAGTCCAGTAAAAATTGAGGTACGTTTTCATGTATATTTGAAATGTATAAAAAAACAATTTCAACATGACAATAAATGACTAGATTTATCAGCCTATTCCATGTGCGTCTTGCCACTGCTGCCCCCAATCGGCGGGAAGATGCAGCTCGTAATTCTTGACTGAAACAAAAAAAACAATGAAATGTTGAATTGTCTTAAATTTTTCTTCTGGGTGAATTAAGAAAAAGCTGAAAAATCGGGAAATTATAACTTTTCTCAGGCTTGAAAAAAAATGTGTTTAAAAAAACACTTTAACGTGCTATGAAAATGATTTAAAAACATCTTTTCAACGACTTTTTTAATGCACTTCGAAGAGATTTTCATACTGAAGAAAACAAACTTTGGTTTGATTCAATACGTCGTTTAGTTTTTTTTGCTATCACGCCCGCCAATTTGGAAAAATCGTGAAAATGAAAACTGGAGAAAACGCGCTTCAAAGTTTTCAATAGGAGGAAATATCAATCGCTTCTCTGCTTTTGGCCTTGTATCTTCGAAAATATTTACAATTGGCCTCTGTAACTTTGTAAATATATTCTTGGATACTTTATCTATCGATTTAATCAATTAAAAAAAAACGATTTTTCGGACCTTCTAATTCAGGCTCCGGCTTTAAGGGACGTGATACCATTAGGCGAGGGAAAAATTGCTGATTTTCGTGATTTTTTAAAAAGGTAAACATATTAAACATGTGTATAGAAAAATAGGATGATTGGTTAGTAAAAAAATGCAACGGAATTGGACTAGTGCTATGGTATTGAAGTTTGCTTCGTTGGGATGCAACAAAAATATGTTTTTTCCGTATTGCGCAATTTTTTGGTCCGTATAGGCTACAAAAACCACTGAAACATTTATGAAGATCCTTATTAGGGTTCCATAACCTTAACTTGGAAAAAGGGTTTAGATGGTTACAAAAATGAAGAAGAATTTTCGGTTATTTCCCCCATTTAGGCTACGAAAATCACTGGAACATTTTTGAAGATTCTTATTAGGGTACCATAACCTCGACATGGAAAGAAGGGTTTAGCTGGTTATAAAAATGAAGAAATGATAGAATTAAGACGATTTATCGGTTTTTTCCCATTTTTTTAAGGCTCATTTAGGATACAAAAATCACTGAAACATTTTTGTAGATTCTTAGTAGGGTTCCACCTGGCCTTGGAAAAAAAGGGTTTTACTATCTAAACGCTCTTTTCCAAGCCCAGGTGGAACCCTAGTAAGGATCTACAAAAATGTTTCAGCGATTTTTATATCCTAAATGCACCCAAATAAAATTCGGCAAAAAAACCGAAATTTTTTCTCCATTTCTTCATTTTTATAACCATCTAAACTCCTTTTTTCCATATTGAGGTTATGGTACCATAATGAGGATCTTCGAAAATGTTTCACTTATTTTTGTTTTACTATTTTTTTTACTATTACTATATTTTACTATTGACTATTTCACTATTATTATAAAAATAAAGAATGTTCGTTGCATTCCAACGACGCAAACTCCAACACCATCAGCTGCAGAAAGCAACTGCGTCCTGCGCACGGGAAACGCAACGCGCCTAAAGTCATAACTATATTCTCACGAAAGTCCTTTGTGTCTATTTTTAATGAGATCCGTGGGGAGCAGGATATTGAAAAAGTCGAAAAACTGCCTCGAACTCTCGAAATGATGGGTGTTCGAGATAAATGATTCCTCATGCAACGTTAGCCTCTCCAATTTACGTCGCCAGGGGGAGAAAGAAAGAGGGTGCATCTTGCATACATATATTTATACGCCGTTGTAAATCGTAAAGTTCCCGCGATCGCAGCTGAATGTTTGTCGGTACGTGTAAACGCTTCTCGTGGCCCTGCCCCGATCATCTCATTTTGCCGGAAATAAAAAGACTGGTCTCGCATCAGCTCGCGTACATCAACTAACGCGTAAACCTTCCCGATGGCCGCGTTTGTGGACACAGCTTCAAGTCGTTCTCCAGCGAAGGAAACGATAATTACAAAAGTCAAACATTCGTGGATGACGAGGCTGTTGATACACCCAGAAGCGAAAGCAGAGGCGAAGAAGCGCTCTCGTGGTATCATCCGGGGTCCCTTTCATTCCCCGTATTAATACCAACGCTCTATTTCATCTCGTCTTTCGACTAGTCACTCCAACACGATCATCCTCGTCATCCGACGAAAAATTGCCCGTCACATTTGTTTCTTGGAGATTCGAACAACGCCGAAGAAGAGAATATTAGAAGAAGAAAAAACCTGCTACAGGTTCATTATCGATCGTTTAAATGGGCTGCGTGATCTAGAAGGCGGTGTGGAAGATCATGAGGATGGATCGGTGATCAGTTGGAAGATTGGGCCGAACCGCGGCTTCAGAGATCCTGAAAGATCTAAGGCCTTTTCCCACGAGCCTACGAATGAACCGACAGGGCTATTTTCCGTTTTTCTTAACCGCAGAAGAAAATTAGCTTCTTTTTATCTTGCTTTCGTCTTCATTCCTAGCAGTGGCTCATTTTTTTCGGAGGTCCATAGCTGCCAACCGTTCACACAATCTCAATGAAGCCTTGACTAAACGTGAGGTGTGTTCAATGGCTTTATTTTGCTAAAAGACACTGAACGGTCTAACCCAATAGATGTTGGGATGATAACCATTTTTTCAAAATGGGATTTGATCCACTGTGCACTGGGGGGTGTACATACTGAAACATGCCTAATTTCACAGTCAAACAAAATTTCAAAATCAAGCAAACTTTGAAGAATATTATCCTCATCCACAGTACACCTGTAGGTAATGGAACAGTGTACCCACTGTTCCCACTTTGACCCTATATCGAATTGCACCGCTGCAACGCAATACATTATTTGTCTTAAGTTGCCTATTTTTGGTACATCCAGGTTGCGAAATTCACTAGGATGTTTTTAAGGATTCTTACTAGAGATTCACAGCCTACATGTGGAAAAAGATCCTGGGCGATGACAAAGATGTAGGGAAATCAAAAAAACGATTTTCGTCGTGTTGCAACGATGCAAACTTTGATACCATAAAACTTGATCGTTTATACTAGAACATCTACTATCCTGGTTTGCATCCCCTTGAAAAAAGTTGCTAAAATACCTCTCTTCCTCGTCCACCATCTGACAAGGATGTCTCTAGTTGATGGTCATCTATCCGAGCGTTGGTAATTTTATTCCAGACGCTGTAGAGTTACGAATACTTGCGTCGAAATGAGTGACTTCGCGATTGAAAAAAATATATCTCAATGAGTGTTTCTACCCTAGGGGTAAAATGTATGCAAACGCGTATAGAGGATTTAGAACTAATTTTGGACAGCATTGAGTTGCTTGTGAAAACACTTTCAAAAAGTATGATTTTTTTACAAATTTGGATTCATGTCTTCATTTTGTCTCATGAATTGTTCTAACTGAATTTCACTCGAATATGGTACATGGAAATCGAGTGATTGGTTTAGGATACCCTAAATTTGCTCACGGAGAAATTGAGTGGCCACCAGACTTTCCTAGGGTAGGGGTAGGGGTTTCAGCGTGAAAAAAAAACACTTTTTTGCGTTTTTTTCTTCATCTATATGGATAGAGTAAATTTATTGAAACCTTTTGTACATTGTTAAGTGTCATTTCAAGAAAGTTCCATTAAATTTGTACGCGAAAATATCCACAAACAAGCCGGTGACAAAGCTTTTCCAAGAACGCCTTTGGAAAAACACGATTTGCGGTGTTCACTGTATCTCAGCTAGAAATTATCTGAAATCAAGTACCATTAAAATTTCGTCAAAGTATCATCAAATCCTCCCCCCAACGGTCTTTGATAATATTTTTTTCATTTCTAAATTTTTGGTCGTCATGTAAAGTGAAAACTGCTATTTTTCACGAAAAATTCTGCCATTTTGGAGGTGGAAAACCCCCTCAATGTAAAAAAAATCTCATACCAACCGTTGGGGTAACTCAAACTAACCGTATTTTATATGTAGTAAGTGTGTACCAAGTTTGAAATAAATCGGTCATGTAGTTTTCAAATGGCAGTGAACCCGGACTTTGAAAAAGTGGTTTCGAGATAAACGCGGCACCGGCTTGTTTGTGGATATTTTCGCGTACAAATTTCACGAAATGTTCTTGAAACGACACTTCACAATATACAAAAGGTTTCAATAAATTTACTCTATCCATATAGATGAAAAAAAATCCCACAAAAGTGTTTTTTTTTAGGTGGAACCCCTACCCTCCCCTTAAAGGTCACTGTTATTCCGAAAATCCCACAACAGAGGAACTGATAGCAGCTATTAAAAAAACGGTAAACAGTATTTCAGATGAAATTTTAAGTAAAGTTTTGTATAGTTTTCGAAAAATAATTGATTGTTGCTGGAGTGAGGATGGTAAACACTTGGAAAAAATGTATCATTAAATTTATCGATTAAAAAAATGTGGATAAAATGTATTAAAATATTATTCATCACAATATATTTACGTATGAAAAGAAACCTCCAAATGTCTTCATTTTAAAGCAATTTGAGGCATCTTGATACCTGTATGCATTTAAAAATAATTGCCGATTATTTTCAACTTCCCATGGGACACCCAGTGTATCAAATTGCACCGCAATGCATTTGGTTGTCTTCAATTGTCCATTTTTTTGGTACATCCAGGCTGCGAAATTCACTAGGACATTTCTTAGGATTCTTACTGGAGATCCACAGTCTTGATGTGAAAAAATATTTTGGTCAATGACAAAGAAGTAAGGAAATAAAAAAAACAATCTTCGTCGCGTTTCCACGATGCAAACTTCGATGCCATAAAACTTGACCATTCATAGAACACCTACCACCCTGGTTTCCATCCCTTTGAAAGATGGACGTCCAAATTTCGTCTTACAGGTGTTTGATGGATTTAATCAGAGTATTTTTGCCCAATTTCCCTTCTAACCAGTTTTGAAAAAGCGTAGCGTTTTCAACCCCCTTTTTTCCTCGGAGAATTTTGGAAAATCGCTGCTTCGTGGGTAGAAGAGCGAGCTTTTCCAAAAGTCTAACTTTCCAGGTCCATGAGGCTTGGATGAGGCTTTGATTACCGTAGGAATCAAATTATTATGGGATCAGTTGGATTAGGCTTTGATTATTATAGGATTCAAAATGAGAACTCGTCCATAAGTGGGTTGTAATCACCTGCCATCAGTCCAAGGGCTACCTTGAACGATGACTATTTTTCATAGTCGGTAATCCCCCCAAATGCGGAGACAGAAAATGATTATAGATGAAATCTCCTCCCTCCGGTGGAGGTTGCAAGAAAGGGTCTTTTTTCTGAAATGCCCCAATAAAAAAGAGAGATACGCGTGTGATCGTCATTATCTCGTTATAGCCTCTCCTTATTCCACGTAGTCTGTGGTTACCAAGGGAATGTGGGCAGGGGGCGGGGGCAGAATAGCGGAGATGGATTTAAGGAAAGAAACCTTCCGATAATGAGATCTTGAGCGCCGTCCTCGTCGACGACGATGGCATAGAATGTATAGACGAAGATTTATCACTTGGAGGAAAAAAAAATCGATTTAATAAGGAAAAAGGAAATGAGCAGGAAGAACGGCTGGAATATGGTTAAAGGATTAAAAAATTTAATATTTTTTTAAGCGAATAAGATAAATTTTCAACATTGTAAAATAGTCTATCGTGTGTAATAAATAATCCTTAAGGGGTTAGACTAATGTGATGAGCCAAAAAAAGGTTATTTAAAAAAATGTATTCTGCTGGAGTGAGATAAGATTTTTCTCTTAATATAGATTATATTGGCTAAGACTTAACCGAGCTTTTTTTGTTATCAAGTTCCAATCGTCAAAAAAAATTTGGAATTTTTTTTCGAATTTTCTAGGAAGAATGATGTTAATGACCAGTAAAAAAATGTTAAGGAAAAAAACGTCGGTCAAGACTAAACTACTATTACGCTGAATGAGTGTACCAAATTTCAAATCAATCCGTTCATTAGATGTCGAGAAATCGTGTACACCATTTTGAAAAACAGTTTCCAGAAAAACGCGTCGAAAGTTTTACTAGCAGTTCTATCGATGTAATAATAAGTTTACCTTTAATCTGCTTTACGTGCAACATATGTTGGACCTTCCCCTTCAATTTGAGTTGCCTCAAGCGACGAACGAGGGTTTTAAAGCAAAAGAAAGCATATTTTCTCTATTAAAAAAAAAAATTATTTGATTTAAAATGTTTATATATTTATGTATTAAAAAATGTTAATATATAAATTATTTCATTTAAAATGTTAAGCACGTAAAAGAGAAACATTTCAACAATACTTTAAAAAGATTTCATCCGGAAAATTTGGGAAATTCAGCCGGTGGGACCTGGTTTCCGGGGATCCCTAAAAAAAAGTGTCGCTGCGGTGGTCAGGATAACTAATGATAGCTTTATCTGGAATTTAAAAACCAATTTTTTTCTGTTAGCAGATAAGTATAGCTCTTAATTGAACGAAGGATTAGAAAAGAATTGAAATTTGAATTTTTGGTACAATTTACACTACGTATAGCCTTGCAAAATTTGTTGTAATCGAAAAAAAAAACCTTCGTTCAATCACTAGTCAATGCTATTTTGAAGAAGTGTGCGAAATTGATGATCGGTGCATGTTCTCAAGAAATCGTGTCCACCGACTTAAAAAATAGTGTTTTGAGAAAAATGCGATATACCTGCGTCTTTCCCAACGAAGGGAATTCCCAAAAGCCTTCTTTCCTAGACTTTTACTCCGATTGACTCAAAACTTTGGGAGTATATTCTAGACATATTGTACTATTAGATAATAAAATTAAAAAAAATGGATTTTTTGAAATTTTCAAACCCACCTAACCCCTTAATTCGCCGCTGATGAAACATGGTAACGTTATCACGTTGAAGTTTTCATCTTTGGAATGCAACGATATTTTTTTTTCCATTTATTCATTTATTTTTATCATTATCCAAAGCCTCTCTTTTTTGCTAATTGACGTCGCCAATTTCTACCAACAGTACGTAATGCCGTTTAAACAGCTTTTGCATCCTAATTTGGCGAAAAACAAAATTGAGTAATTAAAAAGAACTAACTTTCATTGCATACCACCGATGCAAACTTCGACCCCATGTAACGTTGGTTATTTTGAAAGCAAATAGTAGAGCACCAGCAAGAATTATTTCGGCGGTGTGCGGTCATAGATTGGAAAGTTCACTAAGGGTTGTCGTGAACGGTAAGGTAATTAGTGACGCTCCGCCTGACACACATGCCGAATTAGTGGTCTCCATTGTCCCATGCAGCTATTATAATATTGGGACCAAAAATAGAAAATACGATGGCAGATAAAAATTCGGCACCCGCTACGTAACGACCACCCGATCTGGGGGCGGCAAAGCGAAAGTTCTACGATCCACCCCTTTCTCGTCGGTAACCAAGTGACATCCGGTGTGACGTGGTGAGCGGGAAGTTGTTTGGTATTTTAACGTCGTCAGGTTCGTCGACCTGACGGGTGTCGATTTCGTTGATTGAAGCTTGACACATTAACGAGCTGCGAGCTTAAGGGGGGAGACGAGGAAAAACTTTAAACCTAAAAACCTTTAGACGAGGAAAAAATTGCTGATTTTCATGATTTTGTTTCAAAGGTAAAGATTTCTTCACCATTTTTGAAACTTGGCGTATGTTTTATTACTACTTTTATTAATTATTACTATTTTTTTATTACTATTACTATTATATACTATTATGACTACTTTTATTTCTCTTAAAAAATGGCGGAGGTATGGCACGATCTTCTAAAGGGGTTGCGGTCGATGCCAGACGGCGTGACACGTAGCGTCAGCGGGATTAAGGCGTTACCCCCACTTGTAGCGCAAAAAAAGGCCCTTTTCATGAATTTTTTTAAAGAAAACTACAAAACTTTTTTAATCGATCAATATACCATCTTAAAGAACACACCTTGAAGAACTTTCAGTAATTTTTTTATTGAAAAATATTACATTGTTTAGTGGCAAATGGCCGTCAATGAAATAATGTTTTTATATACACGGTTTGTGGTGACCAACATTGAGGCGAAGTGGATCATCTGAAGAAAAAAATGCGGATGGATTTAGTCAAATATAAGTATAAACTAGTCTTTAATTGAAGGATTTTAAAAAATATTCATTTTTCACAAAATGGCGGACAGTCAAAGTTAATGGTTCGATTTTAACGAAAAAAACGGCAGTTTTTTGGCTATAAAACGGCCATTTTTTTTCGAAAAAAATATCGAACGATTAAAGACTACATTTTTATGTATTAAATAAGCCTGCAAAATTTCAAGAAGATCGGTTCATTAGTGTTCGAGTAATCTTGGTCACCGACTTCAGAAATGCCATTTTAAGAGAAACGCGTTTAAAGTTTCTCTTTCAACGCTCTTTCAATGCGGATTCTTCTCTTTCAACGCTCATATCTCAGTCAATTTTGTTCGGATCGACTTGAAATTTTCAGGACATATTCTCAGATACTTATACTTCAAAAAAACGCAATAAAAAAATCGATTTTTTCAAAATCGCAAGTGGGGTTAACCCCTTAAGGGGAGATATACACCTAGGAGTCGGAAAAAGGTATTTCCGTGATTTTTTTTCAAGGAAAACTATTTGAAATTTCGGATTGGGGTTTTAATTATCTAAAAGTATATACATTCAAAAATGTTTTTTTTCTTTATTTAAAAATATCGAAAATATACAAGGATATTGCTTGATCCTTGGAGCGTCGTAAAAAAATCTGCGTATTTCCCACCGGCGTTTCTTCCAAAATAATCTGAAAAAAAAAAAACCAAAAAGATTATTAAATTAGATACTATAATCTAGTACTTGTCATAGCCGGTTTTGAACGATGCTGAAGTTTGCATCGTTAGAGGCCAACGAATTTAATTTGGACAGATTCCGCCTACAAAAGTCCTTGAACCATTTTTTAAAATATTTTTTAGCGATCTACATGATAAATCTACAAAAAAAAGAGATCGTTTATAATAATAAGAATATGGAAAATAAAATGTGAAACTAAACATTCGTTGCATTCCAACGATGCAACACCATGGTTTTGAAAATATCGATTTATGACAAAATGGCGGACGTTTGAACATAAATAGTGATTTTTGGGCCAAAAATTAGTTATTATTTTGCCTATAAAACAAAAACTAAGTAACGGAAAAAAATCCTATGACAAGTGCTAGATAATGGTGTATAGAATAACCACAAAAAACCACAAGGCAATCGGTTCATTGGTTTTCGAGAAGTTTTGGGTACCGATTTGAAAAACGTGGTTTTGAGAAAAACGCGTTTGAAATTTTGGGAATGAATGAATCATGAAATTTGTCAACTTACATGGAATCATCGATACCAGGCCCATAGTGTAGGTCTTCTACGGTCGACGGATGTTCATAGCTTCCAAATCCTCGACCATCTAGGTGTATATCTCCCGTTAAGGGGGGATTGTCTTTTTTTTCGCAAAATTTACCGCTTTTTGGGAATTTTTTTGTGAAGAAAGTATACAACGGAAAACTTGTGAAACTTGGCATATAGGTTTATTGATCTGTTTACTACATACAAAAAAATTATTAAACAATTTCATCAAAAAATCCGCCTCCACCCCCCTCGACGCGCGATGGTCCTTTTTTGATGGTGTGCACGATTACAGCCTTCACGTTCATCCTGCAACAAAAACCCAAAAAGCATTTTACTTTAGACACATATAGCCATCGTTCGATGAAGGGAAAAAAAAAATTGACGATTTGGTGACGTTTTGAACTTGAAGTATCGATTTTTCGCAAAAAATTGATCGATTTTTTGTTATAAATAAAAAACTATTAAACGTATTGCTTTTTTGCTTCATCAAACGATAAAAGGATGTCAGCTGAGCATTCTGTCCAAATTTGAAGGCAATCGGTTGAATAGTTTTTGAGAAATCGTGCACACCAGTTGTGAAAAAGCTGTTTCGAGAAAAACGCGTTTAAGGGGGAATTTTTTGATGAAATTGTTTAAAAAATTTTTTGTATGTAGTAAACAGATCAATAAAACTATATGCCAAGTTTCACAAGTTTTCCGTTGTATACTTTCTTCACAAAAAAATTCCCAAAAAGCGGTAAATTTTGCGAAAAAACAAGACAATCCCCCCTTAATCTGAAAAAAAAAGCAACGACATTTTTTCTTTCTTTAACTCTCATACGCAGAATATGAACCAAGAAAAAGTGAGAAATGTTGAAAAGCGATGAAATAGTACGCTTTGAAACAAAAAAATTGAATTTTCCGAAGAAATGGATACATCATGCAATAAAAAAAAAACTTTCATTTTCAAAAACATTCAGGGCCATGTTTTAGACACTAAGGTTAGAATATTAATACCAAATTTGATCAGAATTGGTCGATTAGTTTAGCTATATGTCACGCCAGTTTTGAAAATGCAGTTTAAAAAATGCAGTTTAGAAGACCGTGCCGTTTTCAAAGCTTCGGAAAACATACCTTAAGCTTTAAAAATGGTGAAGAAATCTTGGCTTTGAAAAAAAATCATGAAAATGAAATTTTTTTCCACGTCTAAAGGTGTCTCCCCCCTTAACGAAGTGTGTCGCTGCATCAGGTAGGCATGCTGATCTTGTAGTCATAGATGTATTTGGGCCTTGATCGAGCATTTGATTGTGATGAGAAGTTTCTCATGATGTTGAAGTTTGCCTCGTTGGAATGCAACGAGAATAATTTCATTTCAATTGCCAATGTCTTTGGCAAATTATTTTTTTCAAATTATTTGGCGGACTTTTTGGGAATTCCAAATGCCAATGTTGTTCGGCAAATTATTTGGCGGACTTATATTTTTAAGAGAACAAATTGAAGAGAATTTTATTCCAATAGCCAATGTTTTTTGGCAAATTAAAGAGACTTAAAACCCAAATCCACCAAAAATGGTTTTGCATGACAAAAAAAATGGAGAAGAACGAAAAAAAAAAGAATTTTCGTTGCATTTTTAACGATGCAAACTTCAACCTTATGACTTTCTCCCGAAACGAAACGAATAACTAGCTTTGTTGGATATGGCAATGGTATTGGGTCTGCTGTTTGGACATTGGTGATCTTTCGTTTGGGGGTTCATTATGAATTTGGGAGTTGACACATTCATGATGAAATGATGACACGATGACATCGGGAAGATGGAATAAACAATTCATCATCTTCAGTCGATCTTTCCCAATGAATAAACTTTCGTTGCTTCGCGAATTGGCTGCTTGTTTCTTAGGGAAAGTCGAGCACGGATTTTGCAGCTCCAACGTACTGAGCTAAGAAAGAATTCTTTCTCGATTGAACGTTTTTCTTCGTTATTTTAAGAAGCCAATAATCCTCGGGATCTTCACTAAGGAGGGAAAAGCTCTCGGGTTATTTAAACTTTTAACGATTTTCATCAATTCCTCTTCCTCTTTCTCCCCGTTCCATTCACTTCCTGCTTCCAAGACACCGGCACACTCCTCCCAGGATTTTTTTTTAATACTCCCCAAGTGGAAACAAAAAATTAAGGAAGATGGTCTCGTTTTTTTTTGTTGTTGGCAGTCCCGCCGAGTCCGTTCTTTTCCTTCGGTCTCTTTTTTGTTTCATTTCGGCGAAGGGGCGGGAGAGGGTCGAAAAACACGAAACCCACGGGCAAGGCCAGAACCAGAATAACCGGAACCCTTGGCCGTAGAACTTTCTCGCCACATGGCTGCTCTTAATGCTTGCTCATGCCTTTCAGTTGCTTCCCACTTTTGCTCATAAAATTCACGTCACCTCGTCCCAGCTTCGTTCATCTCGGAATCCCGGGGACGTTTCTTTTTTTTTTTGCATCGCTCTACATATAGTAACCGACGAAAATGGCTAATGGAATACGTATGAGAAGTAAGGAGGGAATTAATTAGCAGGTATAACGTAGAGTGATTTTTCTCACGTGTCTTTCTTTCTTCTTCGTTTGTTATTCTTCATTTTTTAGTAGGGTAATAAAAGTTGCCGGATTCGAACGACGTTCGCATCGTTGGGGTGCAGGGATGTTTTTTTTTTCGCGGTGCCCAATTTTTTTCGCCCGTTTAGGCTGCAGAAGTCAGTGAAACATTTTTGGAGATCCTCATCAGTGTTCCATAACCTAGATTTGGCAAAAAAAAGTTTGGATAGTAATAGAAATGAAGAAATAAAAAAATTGAGAATTATCGTTGCATTCCGATGATGTGAACTTTAACACTATCAATACGTAATTACTCTAGAGTGTCGATTGATTTTGGCGAGCATTGTAGATCACAAATTATCCGATAATTATTTATCTACGGCCCATTGGGGCGGTTAATTATTTATTTTCTTTCGATTCGACCATACCTCAAGATACTTTGAGGAGCTTCAAACTTTTTTGTACTTCACCAGCCAAAAGTCATGTCGACGAGAACTTCAGGACTTCGAGATATGACAAACGTCTAAAAAAATTTGAACATTAAGTATATTGAAAATCCTCGTATGCAATGAATTGGCTGATTTTTTTTTTCTAAACTCAGGACTTGGTCAGAAGTAGCCGTCGATTTTTTAATCCTTGAAAATTGATAGACAATCGCGATTTTTGTTTGTTTTTTTTATAGAATGGTTTTACATTACCTTTGAGAGGCTTTCGCATAATTGAACAAACAGTTTCGTAAATACAAAATGGAAGATAACACACAAAGAAAAAAAAATTGAGAACAACAAACAATTTGAAAAATTCATAAGTTTTATTTTTAATTGTGAGGTTGAAGTTTGCATCGTTGGAATGCAATGAAAATGAATATTTCTAAGTTCCCTTTGATTTATTTTGGCATATTTCGCCCACAAAAATCCTGCAATCATGTTTGAAGATATTTAGCGATCTGCTATAAAAATCTGAAAGAAAAAAAGAATTTGTATAACAATAAAAACAAAGAAATAAAAATCTTAATAAAAAAGATTTTGTGTAATAATAAAAACAAAGAAACAAAGATGTAAAAAAGAACTTTCGTTGCGTTCCAATGATGTAAATTGCAGGAGTATAAAAAATTAACTAGTTAATTTCGTGCGAAGATGAATTTTATTGATTACTTCTCGAACTATTGGTTAATGACTTTTTGTGAATCTTAATATTTGCAATTATTATTTCAGCCTTTATTTCAGAAATTATTATTTTTTCAGTCGTTTGCCAAATCGCGAAATATCCAAATTCCGATAAAATCAATAGTTGATTCCTTTTTTCACAAATGCATTTTAATGGGCGATGGGACGAGAATAAAGCGAGAGTGATTATTCGAGAAACTATGGGAGTATTAAGGCAGGCCGTGGTCCAAAAATGAATCTCATTACGTGTGTACAAACTCTCTTGACGTTCGAGTGCGGGCGGATCGAAATAAAGACGAGAGGTTGCACGCGGGATATTTTCGCGAATTCGAGAGGCGCCGCACTTGTTCGTATCATTCAAGCCCGTTACGATCAGGCCCGTCCGGTCTTTCAGACTTCGATCGAATGGAACTAAAAAGAGGGAACGAGCGGTGGGAAATGAGAAGGAGCGAACGGAAGAGTAATAATGATTGGCGAGGCCAATGGCTTGTCGGGAATGTAATTTCGACTAATCGATTTGATTGTGTTCCAATGTTGGACTTTGTAATGAGGTTGAAGTTTGCATCGTTGGAATGCAATCAAAATTACTATTTAAGGATTCTTTTAATTTATTTTGACATATTTCGCTTACAAAAATTCTGCAATAATTTTTCCGGATATCAACGACCTACAATATAAATGTAGAACATTTTTTTACAAATGTACAAAACATGTTACAAATGTACAAAAAATGTTACAAATGTACAAAAAATGTTACAAATGTACCAAAAATGTTACAAATGTACAAATTTTTTTACAAATGTAAAAAAAAACTTAAAAATGTACAAAAAATGTTAAAAATGTACAAAAAATGTTAAAAATGTACAAAAAATGTTAAAAATGTACAAAAAATGTTATATATAAAAACTGTTTTCCAATCAACGACCTACAATATAAATTTACAAAAAAAATCTTGTATAATGATAAAAATAAGGAAATTAAAATGCAGAAAAGAACTTCCATTGCCTTCCAACGCTGCAAACTTTAACAGCATAACGAGAGTTCTTTTTTACATTTATTTTCCTTATTTTTATTATTATACAAGATTTTTTTGTACATTTATATAGTAGATCGTGAAATGCAGATCTAAAAAAATATTGCAGGACTTTTCTAGGCGAAATATGACAAAATAAACTCAAGGAATTTAAAAATATATATTTTTATTGCATTCCAACGCTGCAAACTTCGATCTCGTTACAAAGTAGGATTTTGGAACACAGTAAAATCGATTGTATGGTCACTTTGTAACCGAACTTCCGGGCAGGTCGATGCAACTGTGTTGAACGATAATTTTGGCTCGTATAGCAGACCTTTTTTTAACCAATTGAACATCTATTCTGACGTTGAGATTTGCATCGATGGAATGCAGCAAAAATTAATTATTTTCGATCGCTCAATTATTTTTGGCCAACTTAGGCAGCGAAAATCACTCAAACGTTTTACGTAGTCTTATTAGAAACTTGCGACCTTAATTTGCAAAATAAACAACTTTGGATAATGATGTAAATAAATGAATGAAAAATGGAGAAAAAATCGTTGCATTCCAACGCTGCAAACGTCAACGTCATCATCTATTCTTATTTATTACTTATCTCATCTTTATTGAGTTTATCTCTATTTATTTGTCCTTTTTACTTTATCCTTTTTCATATCACTATAAATTTTACATTACTATAAAATTACTTTATTCTTATCTTCATTACATGTCTCATCGTTGTATAGTTTGCGTCTTTATTATTTAAGTACTCTATACAGATCGATAGCGATTGGCTAATGAGATTCCTTCAATTTCTTGGCCAAGTATTTGAAAATTTACGAAATAATTATTCGTTTGCCGTCAATAAAAATAAAAGGGGCAAAAATGTTTTTATAAAGCAAAAAAAAAATAAGAAAACTGCGATCAAATTTTGAAGGAGTGCTTTTTTCGAACCTTATTTTTGAAAATCTTTAATGATTGGCCAAAAAAGGCCGAAATAACTTTAATTGGCGTTTTCTTTGATGAAATAAATGAACGGTGGATTTTCGAATCGGTAGAAATAATCTGTCACCGATATAAATAAATTTTCTCCATGAATAATGCAAAGTTGAAAATAACCAATTTGCATATAAAGTGATATGTCGAAGTAGAATATTTCAATTCCAAGTTCGTATTTTTTTTCCTTCGTCTCGTACTTCGCGTATGCAAAAACGTAACGAGCTCAATTTGTAAAAACAAACTCCATTAATTTGCACCACTAAAAATTGGTTATACGCGAGGGGTTACCGCGGTATTCTCCGACAACCGTATCGAAGTGGAATAACCGGGAGTGTTTTGTTGACGCGAGGCAAAGGTTGCGAGACTCGGAACGTCTGGGATCTTTCGTTTAATTAACCGACGAGACTGAACTTCTCGGCTACGCGGCGATAAATTCTCATCAAAATCTTGTGTATTCAGACTCCGATTATAGCACGAGGACGAACGGAGTGGATCGCTAGTGATCTTCAAAACTTGGAACTCATTAGAGCTCAACTTTTTCTAATTTGCGACACTGTAATTAGATCGATTGGCGTTGGGTGTAACTAAAATAGTCCAGCAAAGGAGACGAAAACCCAGCACTTTTAGCGTAGAGTTAGCTTTTTTTTTTTACTGAAGCTAGATGGTTGCATACTGAAAGTAACGCCGATGAAATTTTGCTCCTCAACTCGCCCCAACCCTAAGAAATAGGGGTTGAAAACTTGAAAATCGCCGTATCTCGATAATTAATAGCACGATCAAAAAATGTTTTGAACAAAAGTTGTTTGGAATAATAAAATTCGTATAAAGTTACCTAACGTCCAACCTCCTATCTTTGAAAATAGCTGCTTCCTTGTCTGGGTCAGTGGTGGTCTCGTGTTTTTGTGCCGCTGTTTTCAAAGATATGGCATTGGACGTCAGATGACTTTATATGTATTTTATTACGCCAAACAACTTTTGTTTGAAACATTTTTCCATCGGGCTATTAATTATCAAGATACGGCGATTTTTAAGTTTTCAACCCCTATTTCTAAGGGTTGGGGCGAGTTGATGGGCAAAATTTCATTGGGGTTACTTTCCGTGTGCAACCATCTAGCTTCAGACGAAAATTCTAATTCTACGCTAAACGTGCTGGGTTTTCGTCTCTTTTACTGGACTATAAATTCGTCGCACCTTATCACGTATACAAAAATATCGATGATCTTGAAGCTTGCATCGTTGGGGTGCAACGATGTTTTTTTCTAATTTTCTAATCATATTTTCATATCTGACACCTTTTTTTCGTAAATTGTGGTCGTAAAACTCTGATGAGGATACGTAGAAATATTCCAGTGATTTTCATAGCCTGAATCGGGTAAAAAAATGTTATCAATCGAAAAGAATTAATACGCGTTGCGTTACAACAATGCAAATTTCAAGATCATTTTTTTTTCCTTCGTATTGCCCTATTTTTTGCCCATTCAGGCTACAAAAATCACTGAATTTTTTTCAAAGATCCCTATCAGGGTTCCATAACCTAAACTTGAAAAAAAGGGTTTTTGGACAGTCATAAAAATAAAGAAATGAAAAATGAAGGATTTTCGTTGCATTCAAACGACGCAAACGTCGACACCATGAATATTGTTTTCCTACACGTTCGGTACCGTGTTTTTTCTACATTCGCTTAGGTACAATGCATTGCGTTGATAAAAACGAACCGATGGATCATTTTGACAACAATAAAAGACATTCTGAATTAGCTTCGATAAATAATAATAACAATAATAATAGTAACAATAATAATGAAAAAATGAAAAGACATGAACAATATTGCGTATGAAAAAAAAGTGTTATATCCCGAAGGGCGGCACTGCGTCGTACTGCGTAGCAGTGAAACACGGGGATACGTAGTCGGCGACAGAGGGTCGAAGGTATACGTGTCCTGGCACAGTGAATTACACAGGGAAAGAGAGCGAGCGAGGGAGGGAGCTTGCGTCAATATATGTGTAAGGGCTGAACGTGCGTGATATCGATTACTGACTGCGAGAAGCGGAGGGTGAAACCGCACAAAGAGCGGAAACTTTGCCCAACACCACAGATCCTTGCGAGGCAGCACCGTCCATTGGCGACTCCTTTACACCCTTGTCCAGCGAAGGAAAAAACATCGGCAATCTACCGAGAGAACGATGTTGAAGTTTGCATCGTTGGAACGCAACGAACATTATTTTTCTACAATTGCCAATGTTTTTTTTTCGGCAAATAAAAGCTACGGTGATGTTTTTAAGGGGTTAGGCCACGGTAACGGAATGCGAATCATGTGCGAATTTAACAATTTTTTTTTCGTGTGAAAAAGTGATTCGCTCATCAAATTAATTACACATCTATTTAGTATGAGTATCGAGCTTGTTATACGTACGGAATTTAAAAAATATTGTTTCATTCAAAAGTTGTAGGTATTTGAATGAATTTTCAGTGAGAAAATTCGTATAAAACTGCTCACAAAATGAAAAGTTTTCGATTAATCAGAAATTCCGTGCGTACTTCTCTGCGAAATGCAATTAGGAACATAACTTTTAAATTTGAAGCAAAGCGAGTGAAAATTGTTGAAGTTATTTGTCACGCCAATTGGAAAAAAGCGGTCTCGAGAAACACGCGTTTAAAGTTTTAGGTACTCTGTGGCCGTGCCAGAGGTGGGCTCACGTTACACGCTCAAAGTCGGTGAAAAAAAATGTTCTTGCTATAAATCGAATAGTAACTTATTCTTATGATCATAAAGCATCGTTTTAGCAAAAAAAATCGATTTTTTGAAAATTCTACTGTGGTCTTACCCCTTAAGATTCTTATGGGAGTATTCCTGTCTGGAAACTTCGAGAAATTATTTTTTTGTATATTATAGTGTCAACTTTCAAGAATATTTTAAAACCAACCGGACCCTGAAATTCTAAAAATTGACGAAGTTACACCTACTTTGGTGGAACATTGTGGGTCGGGTTTACCGCGATCCGTCGAGTTTGAACGCGATTATCTCGAAACTACATATCTTGACACGGCGGGATTTATATCTTGAGTAACTTTCACACTATTGACTTGAATTTGCACAGTTAGCGTTCAAACGGTAGTCATTTTTGGCTCACGATCGCATTTTTTGAGGTAGTACCTCCACAGAAGAGTTGAATTAAGAAATGGTTGAAATTTGACATATACGTTATTCAATACATTATCCAAACATCTGTGCAATTTGAACAAGTTTGACCACCCCTAACCTGAGATATTTACAGTTAAAGTTGGCTTGGTTTACACGTAACAAATGCGTTATGATGGGCAAACAGAGCATCATTAATTCTACCGTCAAAACCAAAATTAAGAAATTGATAAAAAACGAGGATAAGCTACAGTAAGATATCACGAATAATGTGAAAAAAAATGAGAATGATTCACCATCCAGTTTCCAAGATATAACCATGAGAAGCCTTCACAATTTTGGTGCAAAGCCTGGCAAAGCCTGGAAAAAAAAACAATTGGGGCAAAGCCCGGACAGTCCCGGCAAAAAGTTTACCGGCAATGGTCGATCAAAAACACAATACAAAATATATTTTACGGCAATAAATGATATCCATCGCATTATCTACTAGTATCGAGTCAATATTGCGTAGTTTTTAATTTTATTCATTACTAATTAAACCAATTATCAATCTTTTGAACATGAACATGGTATGTAAACTTTTGGTTGAGATTTTCGCAGAGGAACTACCTTAATTGGATGACCCAGTTGTTAATAACAATGACTTCAGCATGCTGTTTTTCAAGAGAAAAATGAGGTTTTCTTTGGAGAAGCTGTCATTTTTCGTATTCCTCGAAATTTCGAAAAGTGTGAATCCACAGCCTGTTGGATATATTTGAAGAATTTTTTTGTTTCAAATTACATTTGAGCCTGGTAGAGATCTCGCCGTTTCGGGCCTCGCCGTTGGAGGACTGCAACGCCAACTGCAGCATCACGAACAATTTGAAAGATTTTCTTCCGAAAAAATTACATTGTAACCACAAACATGTGTACAACATGCTGGGAAAAAATTAATTTATTCCAACCAATGTGTAACTAGAAAAAAATTCATCATTCTGACCCTTCAAATTGGGCGTGCAGAGATGAAAAAAATGGTAAAAAAGAAATCAAAATGAGGTTCGGAGGATTTATTTTATGTGTAGGTACTCAAATCAATGCTTTATTTTTCAAAAAAATACAAAATGACGGCCCAGGGTTCAATAGAACGAGGACGTCGTTTTTAGGCCCTTCACGAACGGACTCGTTGAAGACACACATGAGCACCTACAACACAAAATGATTTTTTTTTTCGTAATCCACACCAGTTTTGCTAGCGAAGTACAAACGATTATTACAAAATATTGATTTTTGCAAATTTTGCATCATCTTGAAGGAAAAAACGCATCTTCGACTAAAAACGGCCTTAATTAAGGTTAATAAAAACCGTAACTCTTAATCGATCGTAAAAATCGTGTGTACTTCGCGGCAAAATCTATCCAAGAACCTGCCGTTGAACTTGGGAGTCAATCGAAACATTATAGGAGCTACAAGTCCGCCTGAGTTTGAAAATATGGTTTCAAGAAAAACGCGCTCAAGGGATCTTCTCACTTTAGACGCTAAAAAAGGCTATTTTCATGATTTTTTTATACGTTTATATTATACATATCGATATAAAAGTTCTTACACTTAATAAATACACTTTCGAAATATATTTGAAATTATTTATTTAAGGGACTATTTATAGACTAAAATGGTAGTTAAACAAATGTCCTAAAAAAATGGTAGGTCTGTGCCGTTGATAAAATCTCGGAGATGATACACGCGAAACGAAAAAATCGAACGGTTTTAGATTCGGTATGTTAATGGTTATAGCGCATATCAGACGATTTTTTATATGTGCATAAATAACAAAATCGCAGACATTTTTCGAAAAAAAAAAAACGTTTTTTCGACCTTTTTTGGCGAAAAAAAATAGTAAATATCAAAATTTTTTAAATCCTTCATATGCACTATAGCTATAGTTGTAAATATGTGGTTAAAATTTCATAAGGATCGGTTCAGTAGTTTCGAAGATTTTATCAACAAGTCGTCGAAAAACGTTGTTTTGAGAAAAACGCGTTTAAAGTTTGTTTGAATTACAGAAATACATTTTTTAAAAATTCGATGTATTTCGAAAGTGTATTTATTAAGTTTAACAACTTTTATATCAATATCTACAATATAAACCTATCCAAAAAATCCATGAAAGTAGCCGGTTTTAGCGTTTAAAGTGAGAAGACCCCTTAAAGTTTCAAACCCATTTTTCTTCGGACCATCCCATGCAGAGATTGACCGTTGGGCCTGGGACGGGCCTTCACAGTTGGCTTTTCTAGAATATTGGGCCGTGAGTATTTACCAATGAGGTGCCTTTGTAGAAATGATAAGAACGGCCCGATATCGGCCAACAGAGCCAACAATTATTGGGCCAATGATTTAATTCATTGTAGCGGCAATGTTCGTGATTGCACTTGGCCCTATGTGGGCCCTCTTAAAGGGCCTATGTAGAAATTGACCACTGGCTCTATGATGGGCCTTCACAGTTGGTCTATCTAGAAGTTAGTCTATCTAGAATATTGGGCCGTGAGTTTGTTTGGGTTAGTTTGAGTGCGTGATAAATATTCAACCTATATCGGGCCCAGATTGGCCCGAGATTGGTCCTTATGGATACATATTTCATGGAATAACTTTGAAATAAATTGTGATTTGCGTATATGACAGGTTTCAAAATTGGCATATTTTACGTACCTATGTTGGTTATTTACAAATGCCAATAATAGGCCAAGACTTGATTACAAAAACTGAATTACAAAATATAGACGATTAATATATGACGTGCCAGTTATTTGCCTATTCTGGCACAATATACAGATAATGAATAACCCAAGGCTTGAATAAAATAAAAGCAGGTATGGTCTGACCCACTTAGCCAATAAAGGGCTTAGATTAATTAAATGTAATTTCCAGTATTTTATCATTGCCAGTTTTAAAATTGGCAAATTTCGATGAACTATCACGGCTGTTTATTGGTTTTAACAGACGGGCCCGGAGGGGTTTTAGTAATGGACTGATATTGTGCCAGTTCTCAATTTATAACGAAACAATAATGGGCCAATGTAATTGGCAGTACTTCAGCATCACCAGTTTAAAAATTGGCACATATTGTTTATCTGTCATGACTGTTTAATGAATTTAGAAGATGGGCCAAGATAGGTTTTAACTATGGGCCGATATTGTGTCGGTTTTCAATTTAGAACGAGCCAATAATGAGCCAATGTAATAGCCAGTATTTTAGGATTGCCAGCTTTAGGATTGACAAATTTAGTTTAACTGTCACTGCTGTTTATTGGTTTTGAAAGATGGGCCAGGATAATCTTTAGTAATGGGCCGATATTGTGCCAGTTTTCAGTTTAGAGCGGAACAGTCATGGGCCAATATTATTTCGCTTTTGTTGGCTTACACGATGGTCCCAATATTGGCCTGATCGTAACATTGGGCAACTCATGGCAACCTCTACATGGGATATCATTTTTCGGATGTTTGCACACGACTTAAGCCAATTGAAAAAGCGAGAATTTTTTTTCAACTGTATATAAAGGCCTCTTTCAATAAATCATTTATTGCCAGCGCAAGCAGCCTATGCTCGCCGTAACTGACATTCAAGTTTCAGGTTCAGACCTCAGCATTACATTTTTTTTCCACCGACAGTACGTGGCCCTGTCACGTGTAACATCCAAATCGAATCCGTTCGTGCCGGTCCCGGGAGGAGAGACAATTAACGCGGTGTATACATAAAAAATTCAGCAACGTTCAACAATCATCCCTGCGCTTTATTGATGGTCACAGCAAAACAAAGTTTGGCGAGGCCTGAATGGCTGGACCAACGAACACCCGGTGCGTTAATTCGAGTGAATCGAGTTGGAATAAATCTATCGATAATCCAGGGTCGAGTGGGCGTTCGAGCATGAAAACCAGCGATATGTCTCCCAGCGGAGTAATATTGCACGCATACCCGCGTTATTGGCAAAGATCGAGGATCGCAGAATTTCGGAATGTCTCAGTCCCGATCAAAAGTGTCAAAGGGGTGATTTTTGCCGGTATAGAGTAGGCGAGTAAATGGACTGCCAATCAATCGATGATTTGACAATGATCCTCGGGAGGCTCTGGCACACGAACGCGATATTTAGGGATTTGCAGTGGCGAAGGGGAGGGTGGATCAAATGTATTGTTTGATTTTTGGGCAGCCCTTCTGGGCGACTAGCTGCGCATAACACGACACGAGATTATGGCGGTACTCTGTTGGTCACCCATTCATACAGACGTCGCGAAAAATATGCATATAAATATGTATGCATGTATATACAGGGTGACCTGTTATGAATTGATGATCCTGCAACTGTCGATAGGTCGGATCATGGCCTACTATATGCTGGAATTTCAGTTTGGTAAAATTCCCACAGTTTTCGAGATTTTGGGCTTTATGTTGTTTTTGGAAAAAAATCATCTGTTTTTTGGTTTTTTTGCATGCCATTTCTACAAATGATATGAATCGGCATTAACCAAGCAACTTTTTTGAGTAATTGGCACGATATGCGTAGTACATTTTTCTGCACCGCAAGATATCAAAGTCAGATGTTCGAATTGGTTTGTATGAAAATTCTGCATAAGATCTTTTTTCATAAAGTTCCCTTAAGATTTAAGGAGTTATATACAGTCAGGAGGCCCAAAAAGATCGATTTTTGAAGAATTTTTCTTGAGAAGACTTTTAAATCTATTAACGTACACATTTGTACACATATTATGGTAACTTTTAACTGTATTTTAACATTTTTTTATTTGTGAAAATAATTATTTTGAAAGGTGCTATAGGCGTCTTGCGGTGAGCACGATATCTCTGGACTGGATAGTCTAAAATGAAAAAAACCAAAAATATTTCGTTAACATAATGAAATATCTTGTAATCGATCGAAGGAACAAGCAAAATAAAATTTTTTTACAAAACGGCGGCTTCTCAAAACAAAAATCGATTTTTGACAATAATTGAGGCCTTAAATTGTTTATGAAATGGAAAATATTCATCGGTGAGGAGAAACCTTCGATTAATTACTAAAAAATACACATGAAAACATTGTGTCAAAATTTGAGACTGATCGGTTCAGCCGTACGATGCTGAAGTGTGCATCGTTGGACTGCAACGAATTCAATTTCTTTTTGCACATTTCACCTGCAAAAGTCCTTCAACCATTTTTGAAGATATTTGTTCAGCGATCTACATGACAAATTCATTAAAAAAAGATCGTCTGTAATAGTAAAAATATGAAAAACAAAACGTAAAATGGAACGTTCGTTGCGTTCCAACGTTGCGAACTTCAACACCATTTCAGCCGTTTCCGAAAAATCTTGTTCACCGACTTTAAAAACACAGCTTTGAGAAAAACGCGTTTGAAGTTGCAAAAGCACTTTCGAACGCTCTGACACGTCATGACAAATGTGCGTGTAACTTCGAGAATATTCGCCGGATTGACAAGACATTTTCTGTGTGTGTACTTAAATATATGTACATTACGAAAAAAAATTGATTTTCCGAAAATTTTAACTGTACGTAACCCCTTAAGGTTGAAAAGAAGACTTCTCTAGATAAAACAAATAACCAAGGGTGTAAAAAAAACCGGATAAAAAAATTGTCTTTTCTAGAAATGGAATGCGAAAAACCAAAAGCAGGAGGTTTTTAGTTCGAAAACCGTGGGACTTTTACTAGACTGAAATTCCAGCATGGGACATGATCTGACCTATCGACAGTTGCAGGATTATCCATTCATAACAGGACACCATGTATATATGCATATATATATATAAATGCACGCACACATATTTATGGGCTCCGATGTGTGAAGACCCATGTCCAATAGATGTAGTCCAATGTTTGCCTTCCCCATTTCCCCCTGACCATCCCACTGCCTTTTTACGTTGATCTCACCACAATGAAATAAATAGCCATATGCTCTCACGTGTCTATAAAGCGTGAATCATTGTCCCCGAACCGTTGCAATATTACTATTTCTAGGGAGTAGAAGGAATAGAAGGTGGATGGGTATAGTAGTGAAAAAATGGTACACCGCGTACGGTATTCAAATAGCTGATGGTTTGACACGAGATTGGCCACATTATCTCCAAATGGTGTTTGCACTTTGCGGTACAATACGGACGGAAATGATTTATAGGCAGTTCGATCCGGGGATCACACGTTTAACGATGTAGCAGCTAAAATAAGTTGCTCCATAAAACGCTGTTGTCAGAAATACTAAAAATGGAAAAAGCAGAATACATGCCAACAGTGGCTCGAGCAGGGCATTTGCGCGGCTTTGGCGTTAGCCCGGGTGCAGTTGGCCTGGGCCAATACTTGGATGGGTGACCGTTTAACGGTATTCCCCGTTTTTTCGCAACACGACAAAGTAGCGAAAACATCGAGGAAACTGGATATGAAAGACTGGATACAAAATCTTGTGATTTTATTGCAAACATCGACAACTCAAAATCAATAAAACGACGAGAAATTGACAAAACGCAGGATCGGTAGAAAGAAAATCACTAAAATCCAGATGAAACGAAGCTGCGCGAAATATCGTCGCAATTCGTGAGAGATGATTTCCTCTTTTCTGCGTTTCCATCGAAACGAACCATTTATGATTATCAGAGCGGAAAAATTGTATTAACGGTACGAATCGTGTTTTACGATTGTGGGTTCTGTCAATTTTCAACGCTTCGTTTTTTCACTCCCATTACATTAGCTCCGATTCGGGTAATTGAATTTATCTAAGGATGGAACGAGCGTAGGTATATGTATGATACGTATGCCGGCATATCATATCACTTGTACATGAATACAGTTTGAAGGGCTTACTATTCTGAGCTCATCATCGTGAGTGTTGGGAAAATGACTAGACCTTTTTTTACATGCATTAGACAGCCACTTGCATCTGCCACCGTCAAAGGGAAATTAAAAAGAGAACCCTCCCACTTGAGGGCAATGCTTGAACGCTAAATGAAAGGTAAGTGTTAGAATGAAACGGACATTGGGCGAGCCGAATATCACATGGTGCATCGACTCCTCGATTGGTCACCGACCCGTGTCATAATAATATCTAAGTATAGATAATAATAGCTATGTATAGATAATCATATCTAAGTACAGACAATAATATCTAAGAATAGATCATAACAGCCAAATATAGATAATAAAACCTAAGTATAGATAATCATAGCCAAGTATAGATAATAATAGCCAAGTATCGACAATAACAGTTATGTATAGATAAAAATAGCTTAGTATAGATAATAATGTCTAAGTATAGATAATCATAGCTAAGTATAGATAATAATATCTAAGTACAGACAATAATATCTAAAAATAGATCATAACAGCCAAACATAGATAATAAAATCTAAGTATAGATAATTATAGCCAAGTATAGATAATAATATCTAAGTATAGATAATAATAGCCAAGTATCGATAATAATAGTTATGTATAGATGAAAATAGCTTAGTATAGATAATAATGTCTAAGTCTAGATAATCATAGCTAAGTATAGATAATAATATCTAAGCACAGACAATAATATCTAAGAATAGATCATAACAGCCAAATATAGATAATAAAATCTAAGTATAGATAATCATAGCCAAGTATAGATAATAATATCTAAGTATAGATAATAATAGCCAAGTATCGATAATAATAGTTATGTATAGATAAAAATAGCTTAGTATAGATAATAATATCCAAGTATAGATAATCATAGCTAAGTATAGATGATATCTAATTACGGATAATAACGTCTAAGTATAAAAACGTAAAAATAAGCTGTTATAAATACTCATATAAAGTCCGAGATTGCAGCTACGAGAATTTAAAAGACATGTGACAATTTCATCTCACCCTTTACCGTCTGGCTGAATAAATACGTGCTGAATTCAATTCCGATATTTCTTTCATTACAACATGAGGCTGCCAATTGTTCTCTTTAAATCCAAAGGTTGTACGTGTTTTTTTTAAACGAAAAATCTGACGATCGCGAAATCAATTAGTTTTTCAACTTCAAGCTTTCTCGGTTAGAAAATGAGCGTGGGCTTAGTTTCGAAAAATGACGAATTTTCCATTTTCCCAAATCCACCACAATTTAATAAAAAAAGGAGATTGGTCTTTTGTGCCACATGTCGATCGGCGGGACAAAAATTGACCGTTCAAAGTCTGGATTAAAAAGGTTGCTTGGATGGAGGGTGAACCGCGCCCATGCTAGGACTGTAAAGCTCGATCGGAGTAGAATGCGCACAGAGGGTGCTTCTGGACAGAAGCGAGACTAGGGACAACGAAATGGAATTCCGTCCGATAGATGGAATTCCTTTTGCGGTACCTCGCAGATGTACTCGCAGGTATACGGAGCGAAGATCTTTCGAACCATGCGTATGCGTGTAACGTCGGCTATCAGGACACCTGGCTATCGGAGGACGGCCCTTACAATTTTTTCGAACGCTTTGTTGCTTTGGGGACAGAAAGATCCTTGGAATGGCCTTTGTATGAATATTCCCATGTTCGTTCAGGGATTTTTAAGACACCGGGGTTTACGTAGTGTTGAGTTTGGGGACAATGGGCTACTGGTGCTCGAATTCGAATTCTTCAGATATTCCGTACAAGGACACGTGATCCTTAAGCTCGGATTCTAATTCCCATTTTTCTGGTTTTTTTTTGCACTCAGCTGCTTCGCTACGTACGAGGGGGCTCGCTTCTGTCCCTTTTGGGAATAATGGGCGAGGAGGGCAGAGGGCATCGCGGAAAGGGCTTTTGCTCAATACCTTTTATCCCTTGAGTGTCCTCGTACTGTAAAACGTATATTGCAAGTTTGGAGAGCCGACGTGTGACACCCTCTAACTTTCTATCCACGTTCGATGCATGCTCACTCGAGTTCCAATGTGCACTGTCATTTTATGCACTACCTACCCATAGATTCGTTAACCAAGTTCACACGATTTTCCTCTTCGGTGGATCATTTTAATGACTCTCCAATCGCAGCAACGCACGTTTTCGTTGTAAGAAAATTTGTTCGTTTGTATCGATCGTGGCTTTTTTTTTTCTTCTGCGTCAATTATATTTTACCATTTGGCAATGATTGTGAGTTTTTCGTGTGGAATACCAAATGGAAATTAAGGACGGAGACACCTTTGGGCGAGGAAATAATTGTTGATTTTCATTATTTTTTTTCTCCGCCATTTCTTCACCATTTTTGAGACTTTGGGTATGTTTCTATACTACTTTTGGCTGCTACATTGAATTTTAAAAAATTGAACTTTAAGACGGGAAACCAGTTTAGATGACTCAAGCAATTGATTTTTTTTTTATTCCATAAATTGTTGGTAAAACTATTCGAGAATATGTTCCCAAAATGGTATGAATCATTCATTACTGCCTCGATCTTTTTGGTAATTTTTTTCAAACGCTTTTTTCTCGAAACGTCTTTTTTTTCAATTTGTGTACACTCTAGCTCAAAAAGTTCCTAACCTATAATTTTATAAAGTGATAGTTTCTTTATATAATTACGCTCTATATGAACCTAAATTTGGGGTAATATTGTTTAAAGTATATTTTTGAGAGGAAAAAGGTTATCAAATAATGGCAAAAATTATACCCTTTTGTTTAAACACCATTGAAGAATGCAATTTTAGTTTTTTTTGGTCAGTGTTAGGTTCGTATGGAAGGAAAACATGTTCTTAAAGTATTCTTCAAACCGCATCGATTTCCGATGTAAACCTCGGCCTCCGGAGTGTACACAAACAGCAAAGTCATAATTTCAGTGGAAATGCTTCGAAAAAATTAACACATTTGTTTGAAAATATGTATAAAATATATCCAAAATTTGGATAAATTCTGTTCATTCATTCCCTGTAAAAAAAATCGTGGAAATCCCTTGAAGAACGTACTCCCAAACTTATACCCCCCCTTAAGAATGGCGGAGGTATGGCACGACCTAAACGGGTTACGCCAGATATTTTCAGACAGCGTGACACGTAGAGTCGGCGGGATTAATCTGAGAAAAAACCAACGAAGATTTTTCCTTCATTAACACTTATACGCAGAATATGAACCAAAAAAAAGTGAGAAATGTTAAAAATCGATTAAATTGTACGCTTTGTAACAAAAGTATTGAATTTTCCGAAACATGCCTACATATTGCAATAAAAAATACTTTTCTTTTTAATTTTCAAAAACATTTAGGATCATGTTCTCGACAATTGGGGTTAGAAAGATTTATACCAAATTTAATTGGAATCAGTCGATTAGTTTTTTAGCTATACGTCACGCCAGTTTTGAAAACGAAGTTTAGAAGACCACGCCATACCCTCGCTATTGTTAAAGATTAATCATTTAAAAAATTAATAAATCAAACAAAAAGTGAAGTAATCTTTGCTTAAGGATAAAATCATGAAAAATAGCATACTTTTCCTCGCCTCAAAGTGTCCCCACCCCCCTTAAGAGGGAATGACACCTTATCGCGGTCGGTATGGTAGAACAATTATAGATTCCCAAAAATCTCTGAAACGGCTCTTCAGATCCCGTCGAAACTTTGCCAAACGACGTCAAATAGATAGACGAACAGCTGTCTTCCCCTCAAATTTTCTGAATTTGAGAAAAAAAAACTAGATTGGCTTATCATAAGCCAATCTACATTTTTTTTCTCAAATTCAGAAAATTTGAGGGGAAGACAGCTGTTCGTCTATCTATTTGACGTCGTTTGGCAAAGTTTCGACGGGATCTGAAGAGCCGTTTCAGAGATTTTTGGGAATCTATAATTGTTCTACCATACCGACCGCGATGAGGTGTCATTCCCTCTTAAGGGGAGATATACACCTAGGAGCCGGAAAAAAGGTCATTTTTGTACATTTTTTCAAGGAAAACTATTTGAAATTTCAGATTGGGGTTTTAATTATCTAAACGTATATACATTCAAAAATATGGTTAATTTTCTTCATTTAAAAATATCAAAAATATACAAGGATATTGTATATCCTTGGAGCGTCGTAAAAAAATCTGCGTATACGGTACCCACTGGCGTTTCTTCAAAAATCATCTGAAAAAAAAAACCAAAAAGATTATCAAATTAGATACTATAATCTAGTACTTGTCATAGCCGATTTTGAAAATATCGATTTATGACAAAATGGCGGACGTTTGAACATAAACAGTGATTTTTGGGTCAAAAATTAGTTATTATTTTGCCTATAAAACAAAAACTAAGTAACGGAAAAAAACCCTATGACAAGTACTAGATAATGGTGTGTAGAATAACCACAAAAAACCTCAAGGCAATCAGTTCATTGGTTTTCGAGAAATTTTGGGTACCGATTTGAAAAACGTGGTTTTGAGAAAAACGCGTTTGAAAATTTGGGAATGAACAAATCATGAAATTTGTCAACTTACATGGAATCATCGATACCAGGCCCATAGTGTAGGTCTTTTACGGTCGACGGAATGTTCATAGCTTCTAAATCCTCGACCTCGACCATCTAGGTGTATATCTCTCCTTAAATCCGTTAGTGAACAAATTTTTCATTCACGGTTTTTGTTTTCACTAGATTACGAACTGCGACATTTTTGCAGGTCGTTCGCGGCATCTTCATCAACGCGGCAGTTCAATTGTAAAATCTATGATAACCTTATTTCAATATCAGAATAATTGAATCTTGCTATCTAATGGTAACTTTATCCTCCACGCGCTTTTTCTCTTTTCCTCAAGAAAAATTATGTTTCATACTACTACTTTTACGAAGAATCATATTACAATCATTTTCATCGCTTTTTCTTATTGCCGATTATGGGGGTTGGGATAAAACGCAATGGAAGGTGGTCAGTGAAAAAAAAACGTGGTAGACAAAGCCTGCAGGCACTTGAGCTCTTTTCTTTCTCGCACTGTCTCGAGGAGTTGAGCAAATATTTGACGAACTATTATCTTGGCCTTAACCTCGCAAGAGAGGTCGGGGTTTCACTTACAGATAGAGCTATACCTATGCATCTATGTATCTACCGATATAAGACAAAGTGGCATGTATAGCCCGTAGAAATGGAGACCCAACGCCATTTTAGCCTTAATCCCTCGATAAATACAGATACGTAAGGCGTGCTATTAATCGATTTTCATCGGGCTATCGGGTTAAGCACGTTGCTGCAGGGCACACGAACCATCGAGACCTACGTCAATATTGGCGGACTGGCTCACGCATAACTTGCATATTTGACGTGGCTGTCATAACGAACCTCCAGGAGATGGAAAGAGACCGTGAAAAAGGGGAGGACGGAAGAAGGCCAAAGAGAAACGAGGGGAAGGGAGAGGCTAAACAGGTCGACCATATTAATTTTCCGAGACATGCCTTTGTGGTAATTCAAGAAGATTTAAGGGGCGAGATACCTTTAGGCGAAAAAAATGTATGATTTTCATGATTTTTTTAGGCAATATTTCTTCACAATTATTGAGACTTAGGGTATGTTTTATTACTACTTTTGGCTGTTGCGTGGTATTTTTTTATCTTAACATGGCTACATTTTACAATAATTTTTTTTATCTTCAAAAACATTGAGAGTAATGTTTTAGACAATAAGATTAGATAGATTTATACCAAATTTCATCAAAATCAGCCGATTACGTATCGGTCGTAACGCCAGCTTTGAAAATGCAGTTTACAAGACCGTGCCATACCTCCGGCATTTTCAAAGATTAATACAAAAAAAAATACGACGTAACAGCCAAAAGTAGTAATAAAAGATACCCTAAGTCTCAAAAATGGGGAAGAAATCTTTCCTTTAAAAAAATCATGAAAATCAGCAAATTTTTTCCTCGCCTGCATGTATCTCCCCCCCTAATCGATACAAATAAAAAATTGCCGAAAATTGCAAAAATGGAAATGAACAAAATCGATGTTTACGAGCTGGAAAAAAAGTTGGTCCGGATGTCCCGAGAGTTGCATCTGGAATATACGGCGGATAGGATTTCGTTACACGGCGTGACGTTACACTTTCTTAACCCGTTTCGCTCTGCCGATTCTCCAGCGTAGGGCACCCCGACGATAGTCTCTTGTAATTTAAAATGCCGCGTGTCTGTAAAGAACGCGACGGAGTCACGGGGAAGAAAGTCAACGAGCCTGATCGACAAAGAATTCAGTCGGGTCATTATTGGATCGAAGAAAGGGCGAAAGAAGGAGATTGAGAGAGAGAGAGAGAGAGAGAGAGAGAGAGAGAGAGAGAGAGAGAGAGAGTTATTTAGTTACTTAGTTACTTAGTTAGTTAGTTAGTTAGTTAGTTAGTTAGTTAGTTAGTTAGTTAGTTAGTTAGTTAGTTAGTTAGTTAGTTAGTTAGTTAGTTAGTTAGTTAGTTAGTTAGTTAGTTAGTTAGTTAGTTAGTTAGTTAGTTAGTTACTTAGTTACTTAGTTACTTAGTTACTTAGTTACTTAGTTACTTAGTTACTTAGTTACTTAGTTACTTACTTAGTTAGTTGGTTAGTTGGTTAGTTAGTTAGTTAGTTAGTTACTTAGTTACTTAGTTACTTAGTTAATTCGTTAATTAGTTAATTAGTTAGTTACTTAATTAGTGAGTTTGTAAGCGAGTGAGTGAGTGAACGAGAGAGAGTAGAGGTTTGTTCACCAAGATCTAATACGGCTGTCATGGTCGTCCCCGAGGGCGAGTGCATCTCTTGTACTCTCGTTATCCGATCGTTTGCCAATCATTAACTGTCTCTTTCGCTCTGCCCCCCCTCCTCCAATCGTTCTCTCCATCTCTTTCACTCTCGACCGGTATATAGAACTCGACAGACCAGAAAATTGTGTTTTTCCTACCTGGCCACTCTCATTTCCGGTCGGCCACCTGCACGACACTTTCTGTGTGCTTAAGCATTGCTTCGATTATTTTTATACAAGTTTAGGCCCATCTGAGTGGATGGGAAGGTGACGCGCTTTTCGTTACGCCCGGAAAAATAATGAGTTCATTGGGCCGTCTTGAATTTATGATGTTGAAGTTTGCATCGTTCAAATGCAACGAAAGTTTTATTTCATATTTTTCATTTCCTTAGTTTTATTATCGTGGAACATTTTTTTTCGATTTATATTGTAAATCTCTGATCAAGTATCTAAAAAACGGCTGAGGGCTCTTCGTAGGCAAATCCTGCCGTACGCGAATATTCATTTTTATTGTTTCAATGATACAAACTTGAATATCATTTGAATTTCATCCATTAGACGAAATTCTGTTCTTTTTTTCACACAACAAATTCCCAGTTTTCTTTGTAGATTTTGTAGGAATGAGAGCTAAAGCTAGATACTCCCGATCTTGTGGCAGAAAAAGGAGGAACGTAAGCACAAAAAGGTAGCTCGACAGAGAATATGGGGTTGAAGTTTGCAACGTTGGAATGCAACGAGAATTCTATTTCATTCCTTATTTATTAAAATATTTTGCTAAAATCATATTTCGAAGATTTATTTTACATAGATAAGGACGAAAAATCCTAAATGAGGATTTAAAAAACGTTTGCGTGATTTTCGTAGCTCAAATCCGCCAAAGAGAACTTGGAAAGTAAAAAAAATCATTTGCATTGCTCTCCAATTACGCAATCTTCGTCACAAACGGATTGACGGACGTGTGGAATGATCAGCTAATCTTGCACTGTATCTACGAACAGACAAAAGAACGGGAGAATTATTACGAGACCGTGACGTTGCGTTTCTCGTTCCATTTCCGTGTGGGCGAAAGACCACCCTTGCCACTGCACCCGCGATTATACTCCCCGATAATTGCTATTGAAGGCCCATTGGTCAGGGCAATATCGCGTCTCGTCATCGCTCCAGGAATAATATACATTTTCCTAATGCATTCGTTATCACGTTTCATATACCAGGATCGATGTATAATTCATCTTGGGCACGGGAAACCGAACCCTGTGAAGTTTAAACCTCAACGTATTTTCCGTACCATCGCTATGCTCTCGGATCGACCATTTGACATTATTCGCACGAATTACTCGTGAAATTGTCATTCAATGCTTATTTTAATCATGAAGGTATCATCACAGTGTGACCGCCCGAAAAATAACCGATTTTCGCGATTTTTTTAAGGTGCATAGGATATGCTAATCGGTCTAATTTTTTTTTTCAAATTCAAGCACCCATAAAGAATACAAAATAATTTTTTTAATTTCTTGATTTATCGTTTGTTTTTATTTGCGGAAAATTGCGTAAAAAAAATGGTGTCCCATGGTAGCCAGGATTGCGGCCGTAAATTTTATCTGAAACGAAAATTTCAAAATGCTTATTAATCTGTAGGAAAGCCGCGGGATTCCTGTTGAAGTTTTTTTAAAGTGAAATTTGAAAAAAATGGCGGCGGTTTGAACAAAAAATATCAAATTTAGTCTTTTTTTCGACAGTCTTTCGTAAAAAAAAAATAGGAAGATTAAAAAAAGCTTCCATAGCAACATAATGAATGACGTGAAGAATGTTCTGTTAAAATTTCAAACCGATAGCTTGAAAACTCTTCCTTTGAGAGTGGCCACCGTTTTAAAAACACCATTCCGAGAAAAACGAGTTGAAAGTTCTAAAAAAAGGCTGTAGCGACCGAAATAATTCCAATTTCGATCTAAGAATTGAACAGAACGTTTATAACCGTGTATACTATCGGATAATGCACACAAACAAACCATCGATTTTTTTTAAATTGTACTCTGTTATGATTCCTTAATCAAATCGTTCAGACGGCTGGGCCAAACCTCATTCTTTTCATACCAAAAAAATGGTTTTGAACGAAAAAAAACATTCTGTAGTCAGGTAATAAATGTAATCAAGAAAATTAATTAAATAATTCAATTTGAATTAAAAAATTGGTTCAATTTTAATTTAAAAATTGATTCAATGTAAATTAAAAAATTCGCACTACGTGCACCGATCCCATTTATATTTCTTTTCGATTATGTCGATAATTAAAAAAAAAACGTCAACTACGAGGAACTTGCAAAACAAAATTGTTGATAACGTTGCTATTGCTTTGATCAAATACAAGCACGATACAATGTAATAAAAGTACCGCATTGTTACTTTTTGTTTTTCGAAAATATTTCTAAAAAGGAAATGAAAATAGGCAAAAAAACAGATGCGAAAGTAAAAAAAACCATTGACAGGAAAGAAGTTCCGGGTAAAAATGTAAATACCTCCCAGGCGGATGATTGTTTCGCGAGGGTGTAGTCCAGTAAAAGAGACGAAAACCCCGCATTTTTAGCATAAAATATGAATCTTTGACTGATGGTAGATGGTTGCACACCGAAAGTAACCCCAATAAAATTTCACCCCTCAACTCGCCCCCACCCTAATAAATAGGGGTTGAAAACTTAAAAATCGCCGTATCTCTATAATTAATAGTCCGATGAAAAAATGTTTCAAACAAAAGTTGTTTGGAATAATAAAATCCGTATAAAGTTATTCAACGTCCAATCTCCAATCTTTAAAAATAGCAGCACAAAAACACAAAAGCACCACTGACCCAGACAAGGGCGCAGCTATTTTCAAAGATAGGGGGTCGGACGTCAGATAACTTTATACGAATTTTATTATTCCAAACAACTTTTGTTTGAAACCTTTTTTGATCGGGCTATTAATGATCGAGATACGGCGATTTTTAAGTTTTCAACCCCTATTTCTTAGGGTTGGGGCGAGTTGAGGGGCGACATTTCATTGGGGTTACTTTCAGTATGCAACCGCCTACCTTCGGTCAAAAATTCATATTCTACGCTTAAAAGTGCTGGGTTTTCGTCTCCTGAACTGGACTAGTCATCAGCACGCGCACATCGCGACTGGCGTGGACATTTGAAGAAAAAAAAACCCATTATCCCACGTTTTGCATCGATCGACGTTTCCGTGCCGAGTGAACCGATATCCCGTGTGAAATTGATCGAAATTACGAATGGCGACCGACGAGTGTTGCGGCAAAGGGATAATGGTCGTGGTGAGTAGTCGTCGCGGAGAGACGAAACTCCCAACCGGAAGTGACGTGCTCAAGTTTAATTTGGCGTCACCTGCGATTATCAGGAGGGTCCCCCCCATCGAGGAGGGTACCAGAACGTATCATCGTATTAGCGATGAAAGAATGAGAGAGAGAGAGAAAGAGAGAGAGAGAGAGAGAGAGAGAGAGAGATCCAGCTTTCATTTTGGCTACTAAAATACAGAACTGTGACGCAACACAATTATTTCTCGGGCTTCCTCAATATCATGTTATTTATGATTAATCGACTGCTGACTGGTGAAAGAACTCCACCCGGCTTGGTTCACGGGCACTATCGTAAAAGTTGCGTCCTTTTTTCTGCTAGAAGAGTCTGTCACACACACACGCGCACACGTGCGGGTGTGGGACGTACCGAGCATCCGGTTGATCGTTTTTTTTTTAAATTCTGGAACGCGTGCGTTTCCGGTCGACGATGGGGGGGCTTCGCGAGTACACCCTAAAGATTCGCTTCGGTAAACTTTGACGTGTATGAAGGGCTCATATCACAAACATTCTCAGAGGTATTAAGTACAATTTTTGTTTTGGTGTTTCTCGTATATACGTGGTTTTTTTTTTCGTCAAACTATTTGCTCAATGCCCAAAGTTTTCCATCCTGCAATAATGGGCATTTCGAAAAATGCAGTGACAGCGAATAAAATAGATGGGCAAGGAGTCATCCTTTAAGGGGGGAGATACGTACCGGCGAGGAAAAAGTGCTGATTTTCATGATTTTTTTCAAAGGAACGATTTCTTCATGATTTTTGAGACTTAGGGTATGTTTTATTGCTACTTTTGGCTGTTCCATGGTATCTTTTTTCTTATTAATCTTTAAACATGACGGAGGCACGGTCTTCTAAACGTGAGAAAAAAGTGAGAAATGTTGAAAATCCATGAAATGGTACGCTTTGAAACAAAAAATTGAACTTTCCGAAAAATGTCTACATTTTGCAATAAAAAATACGTGTTTTTTAATTTTGAAAAAAAAATTGTGGCTATGTTTTGAACAATAAGGTAAGGTTTATACCAAATTCCATCAGAATCGGTCGATTAGTTTTTTAGCCATACGTCACGATAGTTTTGAAAATGCAATTTAGAAGACCGTCCCATACCTCCGCCATTTTTAATAATAATTAAAAAAAATACTATTAAACAGCCAAAAGTAGTAATAAAACATACCCCAAGTGTCAAAAAAGGTGAAGAAATCTTTCCTTTAAAAAAGGTATATCCTTCCTTAAGGACACCACTGTGACGGGTCGGAAAAGGTCGTTTTTTCTGTTTTTTTTTCTACCAGATGATTTATTTGGGATTTCGAAAAAAGCTATGTCATTAATCATACATTGAACTTATTTCGTGTAAATTGTGATAAAAAATGAATGAAAAATCAACAACTGTATTGCGGTACGATATCGCCTCTCTATAAAAGATATGGCCCAACGGCCTGATCGATAATTTGACAATAGTTCGACCGAAAAATAATTTTTTTTTCTACTCTATATAAATATAGTGCTCGTTGTGCGTAGTCGATTTTCGAAATAATTTTTTTTTCACAAAATGGAGAGTGTTAAGGGGTCTTCTCACTTTAGACGCTTAAAATAGACTATTTTTATGAATTTTTTTGATACGTTTATACTATAGATATTGATATAAAAGTTCTTACACCTAATGAATACACTTTCGAAATACATAACAACATTTTTTAAATTAATTTATGTAAGCCAAACAAACTTTAAACGCGTTTTTCTAGGAACAACGTTTTTCGACTTGTTGCTAAAATCTTCGAAACTACTGAACCGACTCTTATGGAATTTTAACCACATATTCTTTACAACTATAGCTATAGCGCATATCAAGGATTAATTTTTTTTGATATTTACTATTTTTTTTCGCCAAAACGGTGACAAAAACAGGTTTTTTTGTTTTTTCAAAAAATGTCCGCCATTTTGTTATTTTCGCATATATCAAAAATCGTAAGATATGCGCTATAGCCATTAACATACTGGATCTAAAATCGTTTGTTTTTTTGTTTCGCATGATCCATCTCCGAGATTTTATCAACAGCGCCGACCTACAATTTTTTAATTACCATTTTCGTCTACAAATAGTGACTTAAATAAATGCAATTTTTTAATATGTGTTTATCAAGTGTAGCAACTTTTATATCAATATCTACAATATAAACTTATCAAAAAATTCATAAAAATAGCCTTTTTCAGCGCCTAAAGTGAGAAGACCCCTTAAAGAGAAGTGTAATTTTGGCCAATTTTTTACTCGTATTCGGAGGCTGAAAAAAACTAAATAGCAACAAACAAACAAAAACTGCTGCGTACAACGATAGGTACCGCAATTGCGGATTTAAAAAAAATAGAAAATCGCAGAATTATCGGTAGAAAAGTCGTTTCAAGAAAAACGCGCTTAATAGTTTTCGTATACGTAAATCTTTGCGTTACCTGCTCTCAGTAAATGGTCTGCAACTTGGTCAATTTTCAATATTTTGACGTGATTTTTTCTTCGATACCCATATTGAATACGTATGCATTTGAGAAAATGCAAAAAAATCAATTTCTTCGACCCGTCACAGTGGTGTCCCTTATGGCTGATCTAATAGAGAATTCCCGATGGAAATTATGCCCGACGGGTTTTGTTCTTGTCGTTGAATCGTGAATGCGATTAATCGATCGTTGTCTAGACGGAATATTTAGAGTCTAGAAACCTCTCGACCGATCGTTTTCGTTATGATAAATCGTGACTGCGTGACTCGGATTATTTTTCCTTCTACCGGTGTGTTTTCAGTACGAATCAGGTATATCCGTGCATGAATAATTTATGTTGGAGAACCGCGCCTGTGGTCCGCCAAGCTCCGAGGACAAACATTTGTCGAGTGCATCGCTCTCGTAGATATTAATTTGATTATTCTCGAAGATTTTCGTTTACGAATCGGTAGATTAGTCATTCGATTTTTCCGAAGCGAACAAATTACAAGGGGAGGAGGAGGAGAAGTGATAGGGACGAGAGGACAGAGAGGATGAGGATAAGGGGTACATAGGACATGTAACGTGGAGCGAATAAAAAAAATCCAATCTAAATATAGAATCAGACACAGGCCATGGTCTCGACCCTCTTGAGACAAGATGCATGACGAGGGCACGACCCCAGTACGCACATGCACATTTTCACTCACGTGTGTGCATTGCGATCTGCATTGTGGGATGGAGAACGTCCGTGCATTCGCATCTCGATATAAACGCTCGCGCAACTTTGTAAGCACTATTGGGCGAGACAGGAGGGGGGGAGGCTAAGGAGTTTAAAGGGAATTATTTGTTGAACGTCACGCGCGGCTTGTCGGAAGTACTGTATACATGGCTTTATCGACAAGTAATTAGCTTCGGCAACTAGTCGTAAGAAAAACCGACACTGGTGGATTGGCGGGGGCGGTACTTCGAGTTAAGGGGAGATATACACCTAGGAGCCGGAAAAAGGTCATTCTTGTGAACTTTTTCAAGGAAAACTATTTGAAATTTCGGATTGGGGTTTTAATTATCTAAAAGTATATACATTCAAAAATATGTTCAATTTTCTTTATTTAAAAATACCAAAAATATACAAGGATATTGTATGATCCTTGGAGCGTCGTAAAAAAATCTACGTATACGGTACCCACTGGCGTTTCTTCAAAAATCATCTGAAAAAAAAAACCAAAAAGATTGAAGATTGAAAAAAAAACCAAAAAGATAGTCAACTAATCGTTTTTAACCCTTCGTTGACACACTGGGTCAATTTGACCCGGATAGAACTTCATCCACCTGCCATTAACAACCCTTTGGTCGGTTTTTACGGACAAAAATCAGGGATACACTTCAAACTTTTGTTAATATATCTGCATAATCGAAATTCGGAAAATATCAAATCAAAACGTTTAAAAAAATTATTGAAAATTTCCATTTTGGAAAAGTTTTCCATTTTACTAAAATGTTACCATTCCATTACCATTTACCAATTTTACCATTCCATTTACCAATTTCACCATTCCATTAAAAAATTTTACCATTCCATTTACCAAATGTTACCATCCGAAAATTCCATTTTGGATGGCCCACTTTGTCAACGCAAAGTTAAAATTGATTTCCCGTTGTTTTTCGAGCACGGCACTTGCTATTCGGTAGTCATAAAGGCGCAGCTTCCGGAAGGAACAAAGGAGCAAACACTTGAAGAACTCACGGTACTTCGGACACGAAGAATGAGCACGTCGATATTCGAGCCGCAGGCAAACTTTCTTCATATTCTTTTTTCCCCTCATCTCGTTCTTATTTATCCTTCCTCTTTCTTTTTCTCCAGACTTTCGGCTCTGAGGAGAAGGAACAAAAAAACACATGCCCGAGAGTTTTCTGCCATTGCATTTGTGCTCAAGACAAATAATGCTTCTTCGTGAAAAAAATTCTTTCGCTCGTCTACAAAAAAAGCTCGCTCTTTTCCACTTCACGTTATTCTCCGTTACGTACGTTTCGACTCGATCTACGAAAAGCCTCATAAATTGATGAAAAAAAACCATCGGTGGAAAAAGAGGGAGAGAGAGAGAGATAGTAATAAATATGAGTGTGAAGGAAAATTTTGGGAATGCGGAGAAAGAAAGTGCGAAATAAAATGCAAATAGCCAGACGACAATTCACTGGGTCGAGATTCACACATTTCTAAAAATAATTAAAGGAACGTGGAGGCTGGGCTCTCCCGTCAAAAACTCTTGACTTTCGGGGAGAATAATTTTAATGTATTTTTTAAAGAATGTGTATGCGTCTATATATATATATATATATATATATATATATATATATATATATATATAGAGGATATAAACGCATACACATTCTTTAAAAAATACATTAAAATTATTCTCCCCGAAAGTCGAGAGTTATATATATACATATATATACAGTCCCACGGTTTTCAAGATTTTAGGCTTTGTTATTAAAAAAAATCATCTGCTTTTGGTTTTTTGCATGCCATTTCTACAAATAATATAAATCGACAATAACTAAGCAAGATTTTTAAGTTATTGGCACAATATGCGTAGTACATTTTTTTTACACTGCAGACTATCAAAGTCAGATGTTCGAATTGGTTTGTATGAAAATTCTGAATATGATATTTTTTCATAAAGTTTCCTTAACTTTTAAGGTTAAAAAGAAGACTTTTCTAGATAAAACAAAAAACCAAGAGTATTTTTTTAAAACCGTGTCAAAAAAGGTTGTCATTCGTAGAAATGGTATGCAAAAAACCAAAAGCAGATGATTTTTATCTGGAAAACGGTGGGACTTTTATTAAGGGGACTTCTAACTTCAGACGCTAAAAAAGGCTATTTTCATTAATTTTTTTGATCGGTTTCTATTATAGATACTGATATAAAAGTTTTTTCACTTTCGAAATACATTTTTTTTTAAATATTTATTTATTTAAGTCACTATTTATAGTCGAAAATGGGAGTTAAAAAATGTCCTAAAAAATTGTAGGTCTGCGCTGTTGATGAAATCTCGGAGATGGACCATCCGAAACAAAAATCAAACGGTTTTAGATTCAGTCTGTTAATGGCTATAGCGCATATCATACGATGTTTTTGATGTATGCAAAAATAACAAAATGGCGGATATTTTTCGAAAAAACAAAAAAAACGTGTTTTTCACCGTTTTTGGCAAAAAAATAGTAAATATCAAAATTATGAAAAAATCCTTGATATGCGCTATAGCTATAGTTCTAAAGAATATGTGGGTAAAATTTCATAAGAGTCGGTTCAGTAGTTTCGAAGATTTTATCATTTTTTATTTTAAATACGTTGTTTCGAGAAAAACGCGTTTAAAGTTTGTTTGGGTTACATAAGTACATGAACAATGTTTAAAAATTTATTTCGAAAGTGTATTTATTAAGTGTAACAACTTTGATATCAATATATATAATATAAACCTATTAAAAAAGGCATGGAAATAGCCTTTTTTAGCGTCTAAAGTGAGAAGACCCCTTAAACTGAAATTCCAGCATATAGTAGGACATGATCTGACCTATCGACAGTAGCAGGATTATCCATTTATAACAGGACACTGTATATGTTTGAAAATATTTGTGATGTATCTGGTGAGCATCCCAGACTCGTTTTAGCAATGGGAATGCGACTTCTTTGTCATCCTTCCTTTAACTCTAAATTCGTGGTTGTATTTAAACGAAATTTTCGTGATTTTTTTTTTCATTTGACAGAGCGTTAAGAATGACTTCCGAATCAGCTCTTGGCATTCGTGAACTTCCGAAAATAGATGAGACTGACTGCGATGAAATTATCTGAGTGGGAATGCAATATTGTTTACAATGTTCGAATTCACGCGAAAAAGAGAAAATAATAATCCTCGGGAATTTAAGGTATTCCTTCGCGAACCCGAATATTTAACAATTGGCTGATTTTTGCCTATAATGGAGTATAAATACATCCCAGTATACTGGTAAAATTTCAAGCCAAGTTACCGAACTTTAAACGAAAAATTGCGACTCCAAATATCGTCTGATTTATAGGGCACTTTATGGAGATTACACGCTGGCCACATTTCTATCTAATAATTTATACACTTAATAACGCTAGATGCCAGATATAAACTGCTCTCGCGTGTAAAAAATTCTACAGATTTCGTAACGACAATTAAAACGGGGGTTCATCGAATGTTTGAAGAAAATATTAATGACAAATCTTGGGAAAATGTGGCTAGCGGAAGAATTTTTAGAGAAAATGTGAAAAAGGCTGAATCTACTGAATTTTTGTGAAATTTTTTATTCCATTTTATCGTTGGATATAACTTTGTGACCTACTTCTTTTAAGGTAGTTCCTCTGCGAAAATCTCAACCAAAAGTTTACATACCATGTTCAAGTTTAAAAGATTGATAATTGGTTTAATTAGTAATGAATAAAATTAAAAACTAGGCAATATTGACTCGGTACTAGTAGATAATACGATGGATATCATTTATTGCCGTAAAATATATTTTGTATTGTGTTTTTGATCTACCATTGCCAGTAAACTTTTTGCCGGGACTGTCCAGGCTTTGCCCCAATTGTTTTTTTTCCAGGCTTTGCCAGGCTTTGCACCGAAATTGTGAAGGCTTCTCATGGTTATATCTTGGAAACTAGATGGTGAATCATTCTCATTTTTTTCACATTATTCGTGATATCTTACTGTAGCTTATTCTCGTTTTTGATCAATTTCTTAATTTTAGTTTTGACGGTAGAATTAATGATGCTCTGTTTGCCCATCATAACGCATTTGTTACGTGTAAACCAAGTCAACTTTAAGTGTAAATATCTCAGGTTTGGGGTGGTCAAACTTATTCAAATTGCACAGATGTTTGGATAATGTATTAAATAACGTATATGTCAAATTTCAACCATTTCTTAATTCAACTCTTCTGTGGAGGTACTACCTTAAGCGCCACCGTAATTTACCAATGATTCTGAAGCACCCTCCTTATGCCCCCACAAAACACGACCCTGCGCGAAAACACCTTAAGGTCCGAGAATTTATGGATTTTTCACATTTTTTTTTCCACTTTTAATGACGTCGAAACTTGCATTTTTTGTTCTTTTCGCCAATTCAGGCTGTGGAAATAACTCGAAGGTTTGCACGTGCTCTTATCAGAGATTTATAACCTCAATGCGCAAAAAAGCCATTGAATAATAATAAATATTAACAAATGAAAAATGAAGAAAAAACAATCGTGGCATTCCAACGATGCAAACTTCAATGTCGTCATTGTTAATTTAATATATATGTTCAATATCGCAGAGACAGCGGCTACTTTACCGATCATTTCGCTAAGACGATTCGATCTGGAAATTGATATTTCCTGAGGCAGATAAGAACAAGAATATCACGAATTTATCATTTTTTTTCGTATGAAAAAGTGATTCACTCAGAAAATTAATTACACATCTATTTAGTATGAATATCAAGCTATTAAAAGTTATATATTTTTTTTCGATGTGCAAAATCTCCGACTACTAATATTTTATTTTATTATCTTTTCTTAGGCGCTCCGCAGCGTGGCATTTAGCATCCACAATTTTTAACCTATAACGAAAAACAAAAATACTCGTCAATCTACATTAGAATACCTAGAGAAGTACGTACGGAATTTAAAAAATATTGTTTTATTCAAAAGTTGTAGGTATTTGAACTTAAGAAATGAATTTTCAGTGAAAAATTTCGTCATAACTGCTCATAAAATGAAAAGTTTTCGATTAGTCAGAAATTCCGTACGTACTTCTCTGCGAAATGCAATTGGGAACATAACTTTTAAATTTGAAGTGAATCGAGTGAAAATTGTTGAAGGTATTTGTCACGCCAATTGGAAAAAAAGCTGTTTCGAGAAGTTTCGAGTGGTCAGCCATTTTGTACATCGACAAAAAATGTATATTTTTTCTAACAGCTTGATATTCATACGAAATAGATGTGTAATTAATTTTACAAGTGAATTACTTTTTCATACGAAAAAAAATTGTTAAATTCGCACATGGTTTTATACCCGTTACTGTGGCCTAAGGCCTTCAAGCGAAGGACCAAAAAGTCGAGCAGTTAAAATAGCGATGTGCCATAGTGGCGAACGGTCCGGATAGCGAAAACTTGGGATCGAGCAATACTGCTCGCGCTTCAGAATGAAGATGGCAGATGGCGTCAGTGGTCAGCCGGGTCAGGCAGCCATTTCGTGTTCGCCATTTAGGTATTCGCCATTTCAGACCATCGATCATTTGCGTCTCTAAGATCTACACATTGGAAGTTTGTTGTCTCGATATATTGTTCGAATCTGTATTTGTTTGACTCAAACTGCAGACTATCTCAATATATGTTCTCGAATAAATGAGCTCTCGAATAAATAATCCTTTGGTGTAATAGTTATTCGATTTCGTCATCGGTCAAAGGATAAAATTTCGAATAATTCAACCTACGTTATTTTGAGAGTTCATAATTATGTCGTTTCGAAATCTTTGTCCTTCTATACTTGGTCATTCGGCATTTTGGCCCCCACCCATAAATCCTACATAACCTGCAAATTCGTAAAAATGTTAAATCTCCACGATTCAACGAAAGATCGTAACGGGATTGTTCCATGTGTCGTTTCAGGACGAGGACACTAAAGCCGCGGAAGCTGGTGCACCGGAGACCGGAGCTGTGGGTAAGGAAGCCGAGCAGAACAACGCCGGTGCCGAGAAGCCAACAACTCCGTCCAAGGAGGCCAAAGAGAAGGAGGGTCGAAAGGGTATATTGAACGCTATCAGGCTACCTCTCGTGTCCGTTTTCCCGAGGAAGAAAAAGGTGAGTGAAAATACAGGAAAAAATCTTGAAAAAAGAAATCGCTGATGTTTTGCACATAGAAATTCTTTCAGCATATCCATTTTTTTTCGTCGTAAAAGCAGTAACGTGCAAAACCGAATTTTCCACCACGCAGCGTATAAAAGAGACGAAACAAATGGACAGTTTATTCATTTAGGAATTTGTCCGTCGCATGGAAATATAAAAACAAAAAAATTACTTCATATTCCCGCTGGTGCAGGTTCGTAGAAATGGAGAGCCTTTCTCTCCATTTCTGTCGTGAGTGCAGGCCATTTAGTTGAAATTGGAATCCGGACCAAGAGAGAGCTTGAACGAGCCATGAATCTTCTGTTCCCCCTTGGCCCGAGCATCTCTGGGTTATGTAACTGAATCCTCATCTTTTCTCACCACTCTTCGGGTCCAACTGCGCGTTATTCCCGAAGAAAAATGCGTGGCTTTTTTTCCACCACTCCCGTAACGAGAAATCGACTTGGATCATTAACTAGGCTATGCCTAGTTGTTACAGTCGATAATTCTTTCGATAAGTGACTTCTCCGAATAATGAGCCTAACATTTTGTTTGTTGCAGTTTTCTCATTTATAAATTTTAGGTTATAAATGATGATATTCAGTCGGGGAAGATGGAATTTTTCATTAACAATTTTTTTACGAGCAAATTTTTTTAAATTTAGAAATTAAAAAAAAACCATACTAACCCAACATAGGCGTCGAAATGTGAAAAAAAGCCCCATTTTATCACGTGTTCCGCGAACTTCAAAACCCCATAACTTTAGGGGTGGGGGGTGAACCTGGTAGAAACACGTGATAAAGTGGGGCATTTTTTAACATTTCGACGCCTATGTTGGATTTGTTTGGGTTTGTTTTTTACTGTTGGAGGGGGGGGGGGGATTTCAGCTTCCCCCAACTGAATATCATTATTTATAACCCAATGAATGAGAAAATAGCAAAAAAAAAAATGTTTTCGCTCATTTTTCGGAACAGTCACTTATCTAAACGAGGTTGAAGTTTGCATGGTTGGAACGCAATGGAAATGAATATTTCTGAATAATTTAAACGTATTTTGCCATGTTTCACCTACAAAAATCCCATAATAATTTTTCGAGATACTCATTTAGCATTTTTTTTCGAAAAAAAAGATCTTTATAACTATAATAATAAGAAAATTAAAATGTAAAAAAGAACTTCCATTGCGTCCCTACGATGCTAACTTCAACTCATTTCATCTAAAGAATTACCTAACAGACGAAAACAACTCATTTCCGCTTTTTATAAATAGAAAATCGTGATATTAGGACTTTGAATAAGTTCTCGCTGTTTTCCAACAGATGGCGTTACCAGAACTGCGTGCCTATAGTTTGAGATGGTAATGCATCTATAAAGAAGCACGATAAGCAAGAACTGAAATTCAGTGCATTTCAGTTCGCCGAGTGTAAACAACCTTTTTTCTACGTAGTGTTAAATATGTCAAATTTCGTACCAAAAAGAGCATTTGCGGGTAATTTAACTGCACTACTTTATTCAAAAAATTCATTATTCAGAAGCAAGGGGGCATCCATTAATTACGTGAGGTGATTTTGGCGATTTTTCGACCCCCCCCCCCCCCCTCCCCCAGGTGAGATGTCGTGAGATTTTGCTCGACCCCCTCGGCCCTCCCCTAATCTCACGTGAGATTTTTCAAAATACATACGTTCACGGAAAATAAATTGTAGTAGAAGTAACTGCGGTTGTAGTACCATTTACTCCACCATGTAAAGTAGTCGGGAGACTCTCCATACGTGATAAAAATTACGTGATTACTAAAATTACTAAAATTACTAAAATTACGTGATATTTGCCGAAGCCCCCCTCTCCCCCACGTGAAATTGGGTGAGATTTCGCTCGACCCCCCCCCCCCCCCTAAACGCCTCACATAATTAATGGACGCCCCCCAACGTGCAGAGATTGGTTTGGACGCCTAAAAAATAATGATTTTGAGGTGTTGAATTGGAGGCGTTACTTCATGAAGACACATGTCTGACGTTAGCTGAACTTGCAGAATCATAAGGAGTTGATCACAATAGCTTCAAAACGTTTGAAAGCATTAGAATCGATCTTTTTTTAAATAAAGCATTAATTTTCACGAAAAAACAGCGAGAACTTATTCAACATCCCAATAAATTTCTACAAAATTAAGTATTGAGAAAAGTATCATCTGAAAAACACTCTAATGTTTTTGTTTAAAAATATTTCATCACAATCTGTTTATAGTCGATTTCGGGAGGCACCTAGCAAAAACGTCTTCTGCGGTGGGCAATGCCTCTCCGAACCAGGTTATCAAGTAGAAAAAAAATCAAACAAATGTCGTTAGTATATTAGTTTATCCTGTGATTAATCGATGGAATTTACGAAACATCGAATTAAAACAAAAATGGCGCGCGTTCGAAATGAGTCTTGATTTTTTGCGAAAAAATGGGCGATTTTTCGTTGATGAAATCGAAAGGGGCCGCCCATAAATAACGTAATTTTAAAATAGGTGAGGGGTCTGGTCGTTGGATTAGGTAACGATTGTTGGGTTTGAAAAAAATGTGATTTTCTTACTTTTACAACTAGGCATAACCCCTTAATAATCCATGGGTTTCTTTAACGCCTTGTAATTTCCTCGTGGAAGCTCGGCATTAGCAGCATACCGTTGCCTAAAATACGACGTCTCGTTCGTAATCGAGTAAGGGCCAATTGCAATGTCGTTTAAGTATGCATCGTTGGAATGCAACGAAAAATCTCTTTTATTTTCGTTTTTCGCCATTTTCATTGTTATTCAGAATAATTTTTGATCAATTTAGGTTGTTAGTTAATTTAGGCAAAAAATAGGCAATTGGAAAAAAAAATTATTTTCATTGCGTTGCAACGATGCAAACTACAACACCATCAATTGCAACGGGAAATCTTTCTACTCTATCTTTGCTAGATTTTTTTGCTTGTTGATACAAAAAGGATTCTTCAGTTCTCTTGGGATTGCGATACTAATGTCTATCACTTATTGTCTCGTTGCGGATGAAGTTATGATCTTTTTTCAACGGTTTTCTCTTTTATTCCCCTCGTGCGGGTTGCTTTCACGTTCAACGACATCGTACGAGCGTCCCTCGTTGGCTCGTCTAGCTGCTCAAGAGTATCGATCGAATGTTGGCGCATTCGATAATCGAGGAGCAAAGACACGGTGGGGAAGATCACGTAACCGCTCAAGCCCTTCACCCTGGGGCGAAAAGTCCCTCGCTCCAGGTATAGCACCACCGCATGACGAAGCCCTACGTACGTGAACGACAGTCGCCATCCTCTCTACTTCGTCACGTAACGGTGTCCGCTGCTTCCGCCTCCCACCAGGTCGAATCTTCGATCGGAAGCCCTTTCTCGTTTCGTCGAGTCGCCACTTCAATCTTCGCTCTTGTGGTCCTTGTGCATTCGCGATCCCCAAAAAAGCCTTAGCCGCTCCAGCGGTCTAAGGCAGAAGCTCTACTAAAGGGTGTCTAAAATGACCTGACATTTTAATTTATCAAGGGAGACTTTGTCCTTGGAGTGCCATATTTCAGGTGTTTACATTTTATTTTTTTTAAAGGAAACGAGTAAAGCTTTCTGAGTGCGGTTTTTTTCTTGCTTTTATTCATGATATACAGAACGTTAAAAAAATTCTTTTTTTTGAAAAAAAAAAAACCAAAATGGCGACCGTTGCAGTTCCGCGAAAACAGGTCCTCAAATCGCGGGAGGCAAACGGCTGACATCACTGCCCCCTCTTTGTTGATCTGAAACACAAATTCAAAGCATATTATCACTCTGTGACCCTTTGGTCATGGAATGACGGATGGGTTTTTCGTTTAGTACAAATTTCGGAAAATGGCGGCAATTTAAAAAAAAATCGAATTTTCGCGTTTTTTTTTCGCATAAAAAGATAAATAATAAGTGCAAAAATGTATCTATCGAAAAAAACGATCCGTCACTTCGTGAAGACATATTTTCTGAGTATGCTCTCCAAATTTCAGGTCGATATGTTAATTACAGCGGTCAGGAGAATGTCAGCCATTTTTAAAAACGTGTTTTCGAGAAAAACGCGTTTAAAGTTTTATAATGTGGTTACACAAATGTGTTTATAATTACCGCTAATCGGCAATGCCTGGTCCATACAGGCATCCCTCCTCTTCTTCTAGCTGCTCATGTTGAGCCGCTGACATCTCCCGCATCTCCGCAAGGACAAAGTCTCCCTTAATAAAACGTATTGTTTATTTGATAAGAACGAATATTTTTACTTCAATATGAGGCACAAACATGGAGGTTATGTGTGGAACACAATATCTGATGAATGGCATAAACGGCATGGACTTGGTAGAGATATTCTTTCAACAAGATGGCGAAATAGACTTGGAAAACATATTCTTTCAACAAGATGGCGGAATGAACTTGGAAGACATAATCTTTCAACGAGATGGCCGAATGGACTTGGAAGTATTCTTTTGACAAGATGGCGGAATGGGCTTGGAAGACATAATCTTTCAACAAGATGGCGGAATGAACTTGGAAGACATAATCTTTCAACAAGATGGCGGAATGAACTTGGAAGACATAATCTTTCAACAAGATGGCGGAATGGGCTTGGATGACATATTCTTTCAACAAGATCCATTCCGGAGCTCCAGGAAGCAATTGGACGCACCATTAATGAAATTAGTTCGCCATTATGCCAAAATGTTATTGAAAATTTCGTCAAAAGAGTGAACATTTGCAAAGAGGGACATTCCGGCCATTTATCGGATATTGTGTTCCACACATAACCTCCATGTTTGTACCTTATATTAAAATAAAGATATTCGTACTTGTCAAATAAATAATACGTTTTATTAATCTATTGAACTGTCAGGTCATTTTGAGACACCCTATACTGTAGGAAAACTTGGTCAGAATACATTGATAACAATGAAAAAAAAAATGTTTAACGAAATATTTCTATTTCGAATATATTTTTGTATCTTTATCCACCCCAGGTTGGGAAACCCTGTTTTAAGCTATCAAGGCGAGTTCGTAGTCACTCGACAAGATTTTTTCTTTCCAAGTTTCTATCTTTACAACTAATAAATCGAGCAATATTAAAAGTTATTTCTATTACATCCAATGTATAAATATAATTTCAGACGTCCCTTGTAAAAAGTATGCTCTGAAAAGTATATTCACTCCTCTAACCCTGGGAGTGACTCTCATAACCTAAAAAATCTAAATCCAGAGCTGACCGGGGTAAAAAAATTAGCCAAAACTGAATTATTCATTGCAGTAGCATCTTTACAAGCTACCATGGAGGTGAATCCAGTAGCCAACTCGCAGGAAATACAAAACAAAGTAATTGTTCACGTTTGAGGTTATACTTTGACCGGCCATATTGAAATACCGCTGCGCCACCTCTGGGACGTAAAAATCGCGAATTTTTGTCGAGCTCGTGCTTCGTCTCGCCCGCTGACTTGTCGCTTCTCGCGTTCTTCCGCTTCCTCTGCGCGCGGGCGTGGATCGCTGCCACTTCCGGCTAGCACGGAGAGCTTCGTGGCGTCGCCGTTGGTCACGGGCGCCACGCTTGGGAGCGTGAGATCAGCGTTGGTGACGGCTCTCGCCACGAGAAAAGTCCATCGTTCGTTCCGAGTGCAACTGGCATGGAGACTAGAGTAAAGGAGCCCGAACGCAATGCTGGCGAAATGGTTGTGAAAGTGATGAATGATCCGCGGATTGTACCCGCCTGGCGGCGCTACCACTGCTGGCTCCGTCCGCGCGGTGATTTCGAATCGCAATTTCGTATATTTCTTCGATCCGCAATTAGTCGTATATTTCTTTCTTATTAGCGCGGTTTATAATACTTAAGAGTAATATTGATATGCTTTTGTTTAAATTATGAAATGATAATATATCAGTAATTTTTTACTTGGAGGTGATCTATACTGTAATTGTTTTATTTGTATACGGTGACACGTACGATTAAAGAGCCATAATGTGAATATTGCATACTGGATTTTCAAGAAAAATATTTTTTTCGTCGCTACAAAAAGAAATAATAAAATGTATAATTTACATCAAGCCTCAAATCAACCAACAAACCAAACCGAATCTAAACCCCAGGCGGGGCAACAACTTAAATATTAGAAAACTACCTATTCTAGTGACGGAAGGGACATGCGGGGTAAGCGCAATATTTATCCATGGCGAAGTGAAATCAAAAAATAAATCCAATTGAATATTATAGGCAATACATTATAACGAAATGGGAGCGAGGGGGATTTATATTAAAGGATTTGCATATTTAACCTAAAAAACGTTTTTTTATCCAAGCACCATGCATTACATTTTTGCTGTATCAAAGGAATCTCTAACAGCATTAAAATTAATGGCAATTATAATTAAATTCGGCGAAGATAGCATGCAATAAAAGAAATAAAAACGATTTGGCAAAATGAATCAACATGTAGTTGCACATGCCGATGTCAATATTTGTCAATATTTTCGCCAATTCGCGAATTAATTGCATAAACATAATATTAAGGTTCAGTTCTTACCTTTATTGGATCGTCTTTTTCTGTTTTGATTTTATAAATACTTCTAATACCGAAATATCACTCAACGATGCGTGACAGCGTAAACTGTATGTAACTGACATATATATAATACTCACATATATAGTAACTGACAGTAATACGTCACTGTATGTATGTCACAAACACTGCTAAGCCGGTCCTCACGCACCTATCCTATTCGGTACCAGGCGCTGGTATCGCTTGCGGATATTTTTCGAACTACAAGATCTTTCATCACTTTCGCGATCCACTTTTCGACGATTCCGCCATATGCGTTCGGGCTCCTTTACTCTAGTCTCCATGGCAACTGGGCTGACGGTAGAGCTTGGACTATCGGAGCTTTTTTCATTACCGATATAATTTCGTTATCAACAAGTTGTAATATCGGAATATCGGTATTTCGATATTTTCCGATACTTGTGTGAAATCTTGATTATAAACATTGGAAGCTTGAAAATGAAGATGGAAGTTGTAGAAATAATAGTGTATAGCAGTATTTATTTAAAATCAGTATTTTATTGACATCTTCATCTATATACGGGGTTGCAGAGAGAGGGACACCCGCTATACAAAAAGTCCTGACTGACTGACTGACTCAACATCGCCCAGCATAAATTGCTAAGTGTAGAAACATAAAATTTGGAGGGCATGTTTATGATATAATGTCGACATCATTTAAGAAATAATTTTTCGAAATTCAACCCTTAAGGGGAGAAAACGGATGGCAAAGTTTGTATGGCAATTAAAAAATAATCTAGACGCATTTACTCGAAATTTGGTATTCGTGCTTCTTGACACAATCAATGAAATAGGTATTTCAGCGTTTTTGGAAATTCAACATTAAGGGGAGAAAGGCGGTGGCAAAGTTTGTAGAAAAATAAAAAAAATCTATTCAGAAGATTTACTTGAAACTTACTATTAATGCTCTTAAACACTATTAATAAAATACATATTTTAGCGTTTTTCGAAATTCAACTCAACCAAAGAGGGTAGCAAAGATTTTACGAAAAATAAAAAGATCGGGTCAAATTTACGTGAAACATTGTACAACTGCTCCTAGACACAATTAATGAAATTTCAGCGTTTTTGGAAATTCAATCCTTAAGGGGGAAAGGGGGTAGCAAAGTTTGTATGGTAAAAATGCTCTTAAACACTATTAATAAAATACATATTTTAGCGTTTTTCGAAATTCAACTCAACCAAAGAGGGTAGCAAAGATTTTACGAAAAATAAAAAGATCGGGTCAAATTTACTTGAAACATTGTACAACTGCTCCTAGACACAATTAATGAAATTTCAGCGTTTTTGGAAATTCAATCCTTAAGGGGGAAAGGGGGTAGCAAAGTTTGTATGGTAAAAGAAATATCTGGTCAGATTTACTTGAAACTTAGTATTAATGCTTTCCGAGACGATTCTACGTGATCCTTAATAAAACATTTCAGGACCACATTTCAATAAGGAGCATTGAACGGAAGTCTACGCGAGCAAAGCCGCGAGCGGTAAACTAGTTTATTATACATTTCTAAACATACTCTGCCATGTTCTTAATTATATCCAACCCAACATAAAATAAGTAAACAAACTTCGGAAATATTCAACGTAGGTGATCATATTTTAAGGGGGAATATACCTTTGTGAAGGCACAATCAAGAGTCAGTTTTGGCCATTTATTTAAGAAAAACAAAACAATATTTTCAAATTGGGTTTTTAATACATGTTAGTACAAGTTTTGAAGTAAAATAAATTTTTATAAAAATTGTTTTGACACAAAATGGCGGCGCAGTTGTCGATAAATGAAAACTCCTTTTTTCATAGTCCTTTACGGGCGTATTCGCACAGGTAATAATTTTCAAGCTAGAACAAAAACCGAAAAATATTTTGAAAGTAGATATAACAAAGTAGTCCAGTACGTAGGGTTTTGTTTAAATATCGATTTTGAAAAAATGGCGCTGAGATGAAAAAAAAATCGGTCGAATATCGATCATAAAATTTTTGAATTTCAACTTATCGAAAAAATCCTACGTACTTGACTAGAAAATGTTGTCAAGAAGCTACAGTTAGAATTGCAAGTCAGTCGATTGAAAACTCGAGGCGCTACGCATACGCCCGTGTCTGAAAACATAGTTTCGAGAAAAACGCGTTTAAAGTTTTAAGTACTGTAAAGTCATGGAAATTTCGTGTTTACCTTTAATCGGCCTTTAATTTTCCCCATCATAAAACCTTCTGAGTATCATCTTTGGATAGTTAAGGGGGGATTGTCTTTTTTTCGCAAAATTTACCGCTTTTTTGGAATTTTTTTGTGAAGAAAGTATACAACGGAAAACTTGTGAAACTTGGCATATAGTTTTATTGATCTGTTTACTACATACAACAAATTTTTTAAACAATTTCATCAAAAAATCCGCCTCCCACCCCCCTCGACGCGCGATGGTCCTTTTTTGATGGTGTGCACGATTACAGCCTTCACGTTCATCCTGCAACAAAAACCCAAAAAGCATTTTACTTTAGACACATATAGCTATCGTTCGATGAAGGGGAAGAAAAAATTGACGATTTGGTGACGTTTTGAACTTGAAGTATCGATTTTTCGAAAAAACTTGATCGATTTTTTGTTATAAATAAAAAATTATTAAACGTATTGCTTTTTTGCTTCATCAAACGATAAAAGGATGTCAGCTGAGCATTCTGTCCAAATTTGAAGGCAATCGGTTGAATAGTTTTTGAGAAATCGTGCACACCATCAAAAAAGGACCATCGCGCGTCGAGGGGGGTGGGAGGCGGATTTTTTGATCAAATTGTTTAAAAAATTTTTCGTATGTAGTAAACAGATCCATAAAACTATATGCCAAGTTTCACAAGTTTTCCGTTGTATACTTTCTTCACAAAAAAATTCCCAAAAAGCGGTAAATTTTGCGAAAAAAAAGACAATCCCCCTTAAGGGATCTTTTAAGCCAATAAAAAGATGTACAAAGGTATATTCCTCCTCAAAGCTTTTAACCGTAGTAAAAAAAACATGGGAAAGTAACTTGAATGAAAATAATAACAATTATGATGATATGTCAATTTGTTCAACTCTGTTATCGAAAAATCGGTATTATGAGAGTTCAATATCGGATTTGCGGTCCGATATAGAGCGTGGATACCGGTTTTCCATGGTATCGAAAATCTGGAATATCGGACCAAAAATCCGATATTGAAAAACCGATATTTGACTAGAATAATATCGATATTTCGATATCAGACTTGAAAAAATAAAAATATAATTGTTATTATTTTCATTTAAGTTACTTTTACTTGTTTTTTTTTAATTACGTTTAACAGCCTTAAAATAATATAACCTACATTAAATATTTTCGAAGTGTAAACTTATTTATCCATGAGTGTGGAATCCGAAAGGGCCTTTTCTTCCGCGGCTTACACCTGCATTAAGGTAAGGTCGTCTCTGAAAGACGAAACTTCAGATGCTCTCTGTTTTTTCCGGTTATTGTTTCAACAATCTCAATTTCATTAATTAAAGTGATCATGCTGTTGCCTGCCTGTCACAAGCTATGCCATTTGTTTGCATTCTGATAGCTACTACTACGCTGACTTGCATAAAACTTCCTAATTTTTATATCGCTTGTTTCATACTTATTTGATCTGCATAAAAGTTCGATTTTTTGTTTATTTATTTTATGTTGGGTTGAGTATATTCAAGAACATAGCAGAGTACTTTTAGAAATGTATTTACAATAAATGAAGATCCCAACACGAGACTGTGATTTTTAATAAATACTGCGGTGTTTCACTTAGCTATACACTTATTTCTACAACGTCCACCTTCACTTTCAAGCTTCTAACATTTTTAAGGCCTTAGGCCACAGTAACGGGCATAAAATCATGTCCGAATTCAACACTTTTTTTGTATGAAAAAGTGATTTACTCATAAAATTAATTAGACATCTATTTGGTATGAATATCAAGCTGTTAGAAAATATATATATATTTTTTTCGATGTACAAAATTACTACTAATATTTTTTTTTGTTATCTTTTTTTAAGGCGCTCCGCGGCGTGACATTTAGCATCCACAATTTTTTACCTAGAACAAAAAAAAAAATTCTCGTCAATCTACATTAGAATACCTAGAGAAGTACGTGCGGAATTTAAAAAATATTGTTTTATTCAAAAGTCGTAGGTATTTGAACTTAAGAAATGCATTTTTAGTGAAAAATTTCGTTATAACTGCTCATAAGCTGCTCATAAAATGAAAAGTTTTCGATTAATCAGAAATTCCGTACGTACTTCTCTGCGAAATGCAATTAGGAACATAACTTTTAAATTTGAAGTAAATCGAGTGAAAATTGTTGAAGTTATTTGTCACGCCAATTGGAAAAAAGCTGTTTCGAGAGGTTTCGAGTAGTCGGCCATTTTGTACGTCGAAAAAAAAAATATATATTTTCTAACAGCTTGATATTCATACGAAATAGATGTGTAATTAATTTTAAGAGTGAATGACTTTTTCATACGACAAAAAATTGTTAAATCGCACATGATTTTATACCCATTACTGTGGCCTAAGGCCTTAAGGGGAGATATACACCTAGGAGCCGGAAAAACGTCATTTTTGTGTATTTTACCAAGGAAAACTATTTAAAATTTCGGATTGGGGTTTTAATTATCTAAAAGTATATACATTCGAAAATATGCTTAATTTTCTTTATTTGAAAATATCAAAAACACAAGGCTATTGTATGATCCTTGGAGCGTCGTAAAAAAATCTGCGTATACCCACTGGCGTTTCTTCAAAAATCATATGGAAAAAAAAACCAAAAAGATTATTAAATTAGATACTATAATCTAGTACTTGTCATAGCCGATTTTGAAAATATCGATTTATGACAAAATGTGCGGGCGTTTAAACATAATTAGTGTTTTTTGGGCCAAAAATTACTTATTATTTTGCCTATAAAACAAAAACCAAGTAACGGAAAAAAATCCCATGACAAGTACGATATAATGGCGTATAGAATAACCACAAAAAACCTCAAGGCAATCGGTTCATTGGTTTTCGAGAAATGTTGGGTACCGATTTGAAAAACGTGTTGGCTCGGCACCGCTAAACGGAATATTAACTTGCCGTTTTTACCAGATATTCTGGAGACCCCAAACTTCAAGTAAATGCAACAAAAAAAATCGATTTTTTGGACCGTCTAGGTGTATATCTCCCCTTAATCAAGGTTTCCCATAAATATCGGGAAATATCTTGATACCGGTATTCCGGTATTACAACTTGTTGATATCGAAGTAACGCCGGTAATAGAAAAAGCTTCAATAGTCCGATATTTCGTATTTTCGATATTATCGAAAATCGGTGTGCATAACTGACGGTGAAGACTTCGAATGTTTTTATCCAACCAACGTTCGATGACTCGCCGACAGGTGTAACACGCATCACTCGGGCGCCATCAGCAGACGGTTCTTTTTTTTTCATTATGTTGCAACGCCCTTTATTGCATACGAGGCCAGAAAAGTACGAAGCACATTGAGACGGCGAGAGTCCACGGGCGCAAAGAGGTAGGGGGGCCTCAGGTACCCACAAGAGGTGTAACTTACACCCCCAGTGGCAACCTCACTCGAGATCGTCTCAGGCGAGATCCATCAGTCCTCTTTCGCTCTTCAAATCAACAACTTCGCTCATCGAGCCTACCAACCACTCTTCTCGGATCAATTCGACATTCCGTCCCGTCAATATTCACTTCCCGTTACGTTTCGCATTTGTAATTCACTCCAGTTATTCGCATTGGAGAATGAGACTGGAAATATTGCTCAGTCGAGTTTCCGGGAAGGTCAATGATGTCTGCCGGGTGACTGTGACAGCGAAACGAGAAATGTCCGCGCTGGGAATGAATAATCGCTTCGAACGAATCCAATAGCTGGCTAATTCTTTTTTACCTGATTAAAAAAATTATATAGCAAGCTTTTCTTCTGGTTTTAATCGCCGCGAGATAATCTGTGAATTCGAACTGTGCTGTGAGACCCCTATTTGATGACGTTTTTTAGTTCTTTTCCCCGGGTTCAGTGAATTTCATGTTTGTCGACTTTGGACATTTTTTTCATTGTAAAAAATGGTTTTTTGTTGTAATATCTAAACATTTTTTGTTCGATACGAATTTCGAGAGTTTGGCACGTACGTCAATGAATGAGTCGTCGTTAGGCTACTGTGACGACCTGATAAGCAGGGTATTTGGAAAAATTAAATTTGACGGAATAAAGAAGATTGAAGGATCTTTTGGACATTTATTTGTATGTACATTGACAACGTTGTGCACCAAATTTCATTAAAAAATATTCATAATTAAAGAAGTTATAAACAATCTCGTGAAGGGCCTTTGGGCGTGACGGGCTTAACGGAGACTTTGTCCTTGGAGTGCCATATTTCAGGTGTTTACATTTTATTTTTTTTAAGGAAACGAGTAAAGCTTTTTGAGTGTGGTTTTTTCTTGCTTTTATTCATGATATACAGAACGTTAAAAAAAATTTTTTTTGAAAAAAAAAACCAAAATGGCGGCCGTTGCAGCTCCGCGAAAACAGGTCCTCAAATCGCGGGAGGTAAACGGCTGACATCACTGCCCCCTCTTTGTTGATCTGAAACACAAATTCAAAGTCTATTATCAATCTGTGACCCTTTGGTCATGGAATGACGGATGGGTTTTTCGTTTAGTACAAATTTCGGAAAATGGCGGCAATTTAAAAAAAATCGAATTTTCGTGTTTTTTTTTTGCATAAAAAGATAAATAATAAATGCAAAAATGTATCTATCGACAAAACGATCCGTCATTCCGTGAAGACATATTTTCCGAGTATGCTCTCCAAATTTCAGGTCGATATGTTAATTACAGCGGTCAGGAGAATGTCAGCCATTTTTAAAAACGTGTTTTCGAGAAAAACGCGTTAAAAGTTTTGCAATGTGTTTACACAAATGTGTTTATAATTACCGCTAATCGGCAATGCCTGGTCCATAGAGGCATCCCTCCTCTTCTTCTAGCTGCTCATGTTGAGCCGCTAACATCACCCGCCGATTTCAAGGACAAAGTCTCCCTTAAAGGTGTAGGTACTTGATTTTGGTCACCCGGTTGATCTGAAACGAAAAAAAAAAAACTATTTTTTTTCTTAATATGATAATATTGGCTAGGACTTGACCGAGCTTTTTTGTTCTCGTGTTCAAGGCGTCTTCTCACTTTAGACGCTAAAACAGGCTATGTTCATGATTTTTTTTTATAGGTTTATGTTATAGATATTGATATAAAGGTAGTTACACTTAATAAATACACTTTCGAAATACATAGAAAAAAAATTATTTATTTAAGTCACTATTTATAGACGAAAATGGTAGTTAGAAATATGTCCTAAAAAAATTGATGTGAAAATTTCATAAGGATCGGCTCAGTAGTCTCGAAGACTTTATCAACAAGCCGTCGATAAACGTTGTTTCGAAAAAAACGCGTTTAAAGTTTGTTTCGGTTACATAGATATATTTTTTTAATTTGATGGATTTCGAAAGTCTATTTATTAAGTGTAACGACTTTGATATTAATATCTATAATATAAACCTATAAAAAAAATCATGACAATAGCCTTTTGTTAGCGTTAAAAGTGAGAAGACCCCTTAAGTGTTCTTCCAAACATAAAAAACAATGTTCCACCGTTAAAAACAAATTTATCGATTTGAAAGCGGGGGAATAATTTGTAGAGTGCGAAGGAGAAAATCATCGAGCACTCTCCGTGAACAGTGAATGGAATTGACATGACTCATTGCGTCGACTGCATTCGTGCACGGAAACAATTGTTTGAAAAATGGATCATTAGTTTCCCGACTAATTAGCGAGTACCTATGAGTTCGTAACGCTTCGATATTTGAACTTCAAAAACAAAGAAAATGAGTGAACATCGCCAGTGATGGGAAAGAAAGGGATTTACATCAGCAGCTTCGTCGGCCACGGTTTGTTCGCCGAGGTCAGGTCTTCTCATTGCCCTCTCGTGCGACCAGACGCAACCGAGTAAAATGTTACGCTTGGATTACACTGAAAACTATTTTTTTTTTCGCTTATTCGGACGATTGAGATTTGTTTTTATTTAATTTAGCGGAAAACAATTTTCTTTTTGGGTAATTTTTGAGATAAGTGACTTCCGAAAAATGAATTTGTGTGAGTGTGTGTTGGGTTGAACCCTAACAAACTCATTTTTCGAAAAAATCACTTATCCAAAGAATTAGGTTTTTTTTGTTCCTGCGGACGATTGATATCGGTTTTTTGAATTTCAGGAGGGTGACGCGGAGCTCGGTACGACCGCTGCAGCGGGTCTCGCGAGTTCGGAGACTCTCGACGACGGAGCGGGTGAAAAAGCCGCGGCTGCCGGCGAGGACGGTATGGAGACGGTCCGTCTCGATGGGGACGCGAACGACGGTGCGGTGCCACCAAAACCGCATCCGGTGGTCACTTTTATTTCTGCAGCTCGTAGGAATCTCTTCGTCACTGGTAAGATAACTTCCTCGCAAACGCGTGAATCTTCGCGATTTTCCACATTGGCGTAAATCGACAACGTTGAAGTTTGCATCGCTGGAATGCAACGAAACAGCAATTTTTTTTACTTACATTTTTTTTTGACCGAATCAGAATGTGAAAATCGCTCGAGAGTTTTCACGTAGGGGAGTTGTTCTTAAGGGGCCAGTCCACTTTGGAGCTATTTTCGCGATTTTTCTCGAGGATTTTATAAAAGATATGAATATAAAAGTTGTTGGGCTTGATAAATAGTCTCGAAATACATTTTTTTTAATTTCATTCATTTTTATTCATTTTTAAGTACAAAAACTATAGTTTAACGTAAATCAAAGTCCATTAGATTCAGTATGACACCAGCTACAAAATGACCCTCGGATATAAAGTTTTATCGAAAAATAAAAAAATGGCAGATGAAAAACGAAAAAAGTAAAAAAACGCGTTTTCTCGCAGTTTTTTTTGCAAAAAAAAAGAGTAAAAATTACAATTTTAAAACTATCGAGTGCCTCTTGTTGCGAATCGTGTTTACAATATGTGGTTCAAATTTCAAGAGAATTGGTTTATTAGTTTTAGAGATTCGATGGAGCTAGATTTTGAAAACGTTTCGAGAAAAACGCGTTTGAAGTTTATACTACGAAAAACTCTTACCTAAACTCAATCGACAATTCCTGCACGGTACAAAATCCCTCCTGATTGCTCATCATCGTTGATCTCCTCAAGTCTTGCTTGCTTTTGATTTTTTGAAATTTTCAAAGTGGACTGGCCCCTTAAATGGCGACGGGCATACTCCACTAGCAGACGAAAACCAATCTGAGTCTAGCCAAAACCCGCCGCAAGGCTGCGCCACTAGGGTTACTTCAGAGGCGTATATTCAAAGTTTCTAGCTCATCCGGAAATTACTTCAAGGGGAGGGTAGGGGCTTCAGCCTGAAAAAAAACAACACTTTTTTGCGAATTTTTTTCATCTATATGGATAGAGTAAATTTATTGACACCTTTTGTACATTGTTAAGGGGGGATTGTCTTTTTTTTCCGCAAAATTTACCGCTTTTTGGGAATTTTTTTGTGAAGAAAGTATACAACGGAAAACTTGTGAAACTTGGCATATAGTTTTATTGATCTGTTTACTACATACAAAAAATTTTTTAAACAATTTCATAAAAAAATCCGCCTCCCACCCCCCTCGACGCGCGATGGTCCTTTTTTGATGGTGTGCACGATTACAGCCTTCACGTTCATCCTGCAACAAAAACCCAAAAAGCATTTTACTTTAGACACATATAGCTATCGTTCGACGAAGGGAAAAAAAAATTGACGACTTGGTGACGTTTTGAACTTGAAGTATCGATTTTTCGAAAAAAATTGATCGATTTTTTGTTATAAATAAAAAACTATTAAACGTATTGCTTTTTTGCTTCATCAAACGATAAAAGGATGTCAGCTGAGCATTCTGTCCAAATTTGAAGGCAATCGGTTGAATAGTTTTTGAGAAATCGTGCACACCATCAAAAAAGGACCATCGCGCGTCGAGGGGGGTGGGAGGCGGATTTTTTGATGAAATTGTTTAAAAATTTTTTTGTATGTAGTAAACAGATCAATAAAACTATATGCCAAGTTTCACAAGTTTTCCGTTGTATACTTTCTTCACAAAAAAATTCCCAAAAAGCGGTAAATTTTGCGAAAAAAAGACAATCCCCCCTTAAGTGTCATTTCAAGGCCATTCCGTGAAATTTGTACGCGAAAATATCCACAAAGAAGCCGGTGACAAAGCTTTTCCAACAACGCCTTTGGAAAAACACGATTTGCGGTGTTCACTGTATCTCAGCTAGAAATGATCTGAAATCGACTACCATTAAAATGTAGTCAAAGTATCATCAAATCCTCCCCCCAACGGTCTTTGATAATTTTTTTTTTTCATTTCTAAATTTTTGGTGGTCATGTAAAGTGAAAAGTGCTATTTTCCACGAAAAATTCCGCCATTTTGGGGGTGGAAAACCCCCTCAATGTGAAAAAAAACTCAAACTCACCATTGGGGGGAGGTATTTTATATGTAGAAAGTGTGTACCAAGTTTGAAATAAGTCGGTCATGTAGTTTTCAAATGACAGTGAGCACGGACTTTGAAAAAGTGCTGTCGAGAAAAACGGGTTTGAAGTTAGAGAAGTCGGAGCTACAGTGTTAGAGGAGCCGGACTGAATAGTCAATAACTTCGAGAGTTTTGCTCTGATTGACTTGAAATTCTGCGATTATATGTTTGAAATGTTTAACTATAACAAAAGATTTTAAAAAATCGATTTTTCAAAAGTGCACCCCCCCCCCCCTTAAAATCGATTGCAAACTTTCTACCGAACAGACAAACAGACCAAGAAAGCCAGTTACTGAAAACGTGTTAAAATCACTCAAATGTTTTGACTCATTCCAACTCGACATTAACGTCCTCAATATCCAAAAAAGCGTTTCAGATCATCACAAAAACAAAACAAAAAATCGTTGCATTCCAACATTGCAAGTTCCCGAGTCGTAAATATCCTTGCGCTCCAACGTTGCAAACGTCAATTGACCTCTACCGATTCCCCAGCCTCTCACGAACAGTCGTCATTATTCTTCCTCCAAAGTATCCGACAGTTGCTCTCACTCTGGCACCGTCTACTTTTGATTCGCAGTTGCGACGATATGCATAATCCTGGCGATGATAATAATAATCTGCGTGGCCTGCGCGGGTCCGCGTGCCCCGACGCGGCAGCCGTTGAAGGATGGAAAGTACGTGGAGGCCGCGACGTCCTGTGGTCCAGTTCAGGGTGTCCTCGAGGACGGTGGTTTCGCATTCCGTGGCATACCCTACGCCGTGCCGCCGATAAACAATTTCCGTTGGAGCGTCGCCCAGCCGATACATCGTATCGAGCATTGCTGGAACGGCACTTATCGGGCGCACAATTCATCATCGATGTGTTGGCAGCGTGACTCGTCGGGTCGCGTCGAGGGTGACGAGAATTGTCTCTACCTCGACGTATTCACGCCCGAGGTGCGTTACGACACCCCGTTGCCGGTGGTGGTGATGATAGGCGCGGAAACTCTGAGCGGCGGTTCACCAGGTCCGATGCAACCGTCTGCCAAGCTCGCGCACGTTCGCGACATGGTATTCGTAAGACCGAACTTCCGCCTCGGAATATTCGGCTTTCTCGCCGCGGATCCGCTCTCGCGCGCCGCTCACCTTCCCACTTCCGGCAATTACGGAATATCGGACATAATAGCCGCCCTCAAGTGGGTACAACTGAACATCCAACACTTCGGCGGTGACAAGACTTCCGTGACCGTTTGGGGCCATCGTGCCGGTGGTACCCTCGTCACAACGCTTCTTGGCGCCCGACAGGCCAAGGGACTCTTCAAGAGGGCTTGGATATCGAGCAGCAGCGCCGTTCTACCCACCAACGAGTTGCATCACGCCGAACAACGCGCCGAGCCCTTCCTCGCCGCTGTTCAATGCCGCGACGTATCCTGCCTACGCAGCAAAAGCGCCGAGGAAGTCATGGACGCTGTTCCACCGAATTGGTACGCCGGCGACTTCAATTTGCCCGCACCGCGCGAAGCCACTCCGGCCGATCGCAGCAGACACGAGTGGCTCGTCATCGACGGCGCCATCATTCAAGAGGACCTACGTCACAGCTGGATCAGAAATCGAACAGCCACGGTCATTATGGGCACCACCGCTCAAGTCGGCACACCCGCCAGATTCAAGGCACCCAATGTCACCGTCGAAAGCTCGCAAATCGAAAAAATCGTCAAGGAATCGCTCCTCGGCACTATCGGGATCGCTGACGAGGCTCTCAGGTACGTTTGACCCTTGGATCGGGGAACTGAGACGGCGGAAGGAGGAACTATCGGGAGTACAAATAAGTCTCCGCTGTTTGACAAAAGATGGCGTCACTGGGAGGTGACGGTTGAAATTGTCAGATGTAAAACGTCATGTAAGGATGGACATCTGGCAAGACCGTAACCTTGAAATATTAGCGATTCTGTATCAGCATCACATAATTTTTTTCGTGCGAAAATGTCGAGTTTTGAGCCGGATAAGCGTCATTTGCCAGTGACTGTACGATGCGAAAAATCCATTCGCTTATGCCTGGCAAGCAGCATCACTGGTGATGAAAAGTGGATCCACTACGATAGCCCGGAGAAGAGGAAATCATGGGGACCACCCACGGTCCTATATACAGGTCTTGAAACGACGGTCGTGTTTGATAGGCGCCGAGCCGGCCGCTTACAACGAACCCTCAGGTGACACCCGTCGATTTTGTTGAAATTTGGATATGTTATAAAGCACCGAAAAGCAAGCGCTACGCATTTTTTTATCGGCGGAAAAACGGTTTTAAGGGGTGTTTTTCGATTTTCGTCGTGTAAAAGGGGTGTTTTTCGTTTTTCATCGATAACGTTATCGTTCTCATCTCCAATGTATAGTGCACAAAAAAATAAACTTTGTTGCAATTTGATTTTTTTAAATATCTCGTACCGTTCAAACGTTATCGACGAAAAACATCCCCATGTTTGAGGGTGCGTTTCAGCCCTTAAAAGCGTTTTTCCGGCGATACAAAAAAAAATACGTATCGCTTACTTTTCGGTGCTTTATAGCATATCCAAATTTCAACAAAATTCAAGTGTCACCTGAGGGATGTTCCTTGTTAGTGTCCAAGCTTTTCTTTCTTGTCGTCGCCACCGTGTGTCGGTGTGATCGGGGGACATGATGAGACTAACCTAAACGAAGTGCCGTTGTTATCAGTCTTATGAAATCCTCGATTCCACTCAATCAGTACGAATCGAATTAATAACATAAATAACATGTTTATTTATAAGTGAACTATATAAACTCACTTATAAAAATCCATTAAAATAATCAAGTAAAAAATTGGAAGATGCATTCAATTATAAATTGGCCATACCGAAGAGTCTATTCAAAATGCTATATTGATAACGAGAAAGAAAAATAAAAGTATCTTGTGATTCGATCCACAACTTTCCATTTCCGAGTGCAAGCGGAACCATTCAGCTCGATTATACTACCGTAATAAGAGCAATGAAACATGAATCACTTTTATCACGGTCACTTGAGTTCTGCACACGGTTTATAAAGGTTTGGTTATATTTACGACCTTTTATGTATTTATGCGTTCATTTTCTGCATGCAAATACATCCTTTTGTTTTATAGAAATTACTTTTCGTGTACTGGATATTTCTTTCGAAAAAGAATCAGGAACATGTAAACCGAAAAACTGCAGTCTGAAGCGCATGTGCTGTGTGCAAGACGGAAAAAGATTGCTGTCTCTGGTCGTGTTCGTTGGGTCTTATTATTTTGATACGAACAAGTGCGCATGCGCATAATGACGCGCAACGCGCAACTGCGCAATGAAACGGGTCATTTGTTTTGCGCATGACTCGTTTCATTGCGCAGTTGCGAGTAGCACATCGTTATGCGCATGCGCACTTGTTCGTATCAATATGATGAGACCTAACGAACACGACCTATTTCGCACACGACTATTGCTGTCTCTTTCGCACAGGAGACCCCCTTTCCTATACGCACCGTGCGGCCAATAAAAGAAGCAAAAACTAGACGCTGAGCGAACCTTCCTCCACTAGCGTCGTTTCAAGACCTGTATATAAGCCCGTGGGACCACCTGGCCATGCTTAAAGAAGTAAATCAAAAGTTCCCGCAAATTACGCTTATTCGGCTCAAAATTGAACATTTTGGGACGAAAAAAAATTATGTGACGCTGATACAAAATCACTAATATTTCGAGGTTATGGTCTTGCCAGATGTCCAACCTTACGATATGACGTTCTACATCTGACAATCTCAACCATAACCTCCTGGTGGGGCCATCTTTTGCCAAACCCCGGAGACTTATTTGTACTCCCAATATTTTTGTCAAACCATGTGCAACTTTTGAATATCCGAAAGTCAGGGTTGTTTGAATAGTTAGGTTTGAAGGAATAAGTGAGATTGTTGAAAAATCGTTTGGATATTTATTGGTATGTACATTGACAAAGGTGGGTACCAAGTTGCTTGAAAAATATCGATCTTTGAAGAAGTTATAAACGAACTCGCGAATTACGTACATGGAAGACTGGAAACACCGGGTAAACTCGGGGAATTTTTTTTCCTCATGGAATAATCAGGGAAAAGTCAGGGAATTTTGAGAATTCTCGGCAATTTTTTCAAACTTTATTTTTTGCAAAAACTACAAAAAATGAAACCGACTTCAAAAAACGGAAAAGTATAAAAATAGATATATATATTTTTTTAATAGTTATATTATTCTTTATTAGAAAGGATTTCTCGAAATGGCCTGACATTTTGAAGTGCGCGGCGATTTTTTGTGGCGAACATAGAGTAGGGTCAGAGTGGGATCAGTGGCGCATTTTTTCAGAGATTTATAGCTGCCTAACCGTTCATACAATCTCAATGAAACCTTGACTAAACATGAGGTGTGTTCAATGGCTTCATTTTGTTAAAAGACTCTGAACGGCCTAACCCAATAGATCTTGAGATAATAACCATTTTAAAAAAATGGGATTTGATCCACTATGTACTTGGGGGCGTCCACAGTGAAACATGCCTAATTTCACAGTCAAACAAAATTTCAAAATCAAACAAAATTTGAAGAAAATTACCCTGATCCACTGTACACTTGTAGGTACCAGAGTGCTTTTCTCCATACAATAGGGAGCATTGTACAGTAAACTATTGAAAAATTACTTAAAAAAACAGCATATTATGAGATCAATCACAATCATTTATTGAATATTAATCAACAATGAGTACCTACCTAATGAGGTAGTACCAGTACCTATCTGAATCACAACGCGAAAATATTCATATTATGACTTACCTCTGTGTACCGACCCTCTCTTGTTTTCTAAAGCGGGTACTGACAACTTTCTATTTTTGTTAGGTTAACAAACACAATGCTCAAATACCGCAATATAGCTGTATATTGCGGGAGAACAATGACTTCGATCATAACTGCGATAGGTAAAGAAGCAAAAAACATTCAAACTCGGCTGGTTTTTCAACTTTGACACCGAAAATAATATAAAATCACCTCTCACAACCGAATTGCGCGAGAGCGACTCGCAGACAGGTTCAAACCTATTGGCATCCGAGGGCGGTTCTAATGTGAAAAAGACGCACATATATACATGTCCACTTCTAAGAAACAGAAAAGGTTCAGTGTACCCACTGTTGCCACTGTTCCCACTTTGACCCTACTAATCATTGACAACTGGCATCAGGAAGTATTGAGATTTCGTCATGGCGAATTGCGCGATCGAGCAACTCATAGAAATTGTTATTTGCCGCATTGTTACTGCATTGCTACATAAAAGCCACATTATTGCTATTTGCTTAAGGGGTTAGGCCACAGTAACGGGTATAAAATCATGTGCGAATTTAACCATTTTTTTCGTATGAAAAAGTGATTCCACCACAAAATTAATTACACATCTATTTAGTATGAATATCAAGCTGTTAGAAAATATATATATTTCTTTTTCGATGTACAAAATGGCCGACTGCTAATATTTCCTTTTATCTTTTTTTTAGGCGCTTCGCGGCGTGACATTTAGCATTCACAATTTTTTACCTAGAACAAAAAACAAAAATTCTCGTCAATCTACATTAGAATACCTAGAGAAGTACGTACGGAATTATAAAATATTGTTTTATTCAAAAGTTGTAGGTATTTGAACTTGAGAAATGAATTTTCAGTGAAAAATTTCGTTATAACTGCTCATAAAATGAAAAGTTTTCGATTAATCAGAAATTCCGTACGTACTTCTCTGCGAAATGCAATTAGCAACATAACTTTGAAATTTGAAGTAAATCGAGTGAAAATTGTTGAAGTTACTTGTCACGCCAATTGGAAAAAAGCTGTTTCGAGAAGTTTCGAGTAGTCGGCAATTTTGTATATCGAAAAAAAATATATATCTTCTAACACCTTGATATTCATACTAAATAGATGTGTAATTAATTTTACGAGCGAATCACTTTTTCATACGAAAAAACATTGTCAAATTCGCACATGATTTTATACCCGTTACTGTGGCCTAAGGCCATGAATTACAAAATTAAACATTCCCATTTCGAGTCCACACAGGCTCATTTGAACGCAAACATTTTTTAACCGAATACGACAACAATTTTGCCCCCGACAGACGCTACAACGCAACGCTCAAGGGTCTCGCCTCGATGATTTCGGACATTCGCGTGATATGCCCACTCCTGAACTTCACGGAGACAACGCCGTTCTACATAACGGAATCGAGGGGCGAATTGGCGGACGCGGACAGCGACGTTGCCGCGATACTGAGTTCTTACATGGCGAAAACACCGGAGGAGAAGAGGCACGTGTCGGCGATACAGCAGCTCTTTTATCACTTCGTATGGCACGGTAAAATAGTCGAGGCGGCGATCAAGCCTAGTCACAGGGTGATATCCATTGGACAGGACATAATTCCCATGCCCGACCATCCGAATTGCGATTTCTGGATGAAGAAGAACATCGTGCCAAAATACGCGCGAGTCGATTAAGCCTCGTCTATACTTCGAGCCTCGTACTTTGAACGAGCGAAAAAAAAAACGAACAAGAAGAAGGCGACATCCGACTACATCCGGCATGATTTGCACACGCCACCATGTTTTTCATTTAGCACCCACACGGAGGCTCACTTAAGTAACGCAAGGTCGTCCAATTGGCTTGAGAAACTCGTCGCGAGTCTCTTGACGCGCCATTTGTTTTTTTTTTTTTTTTACATTTTTTTTTACCCAAACGCGGAGTGCCAGATTTTCATATCCCGTGGGACACGCGGGAGCTCTATTGTGTATGTGTATAAATGTGGATTAAATTGTAATATATTGCGAATGTGAGAGAGAAGAGAAAAGCGACGAAGGGAAGAGAAGAGGCGAAGGAAAGGCACGGGGAAGACAAAAGAGCGGAACAAACTGAGCGACGAACACTCGAGAATCGAAGGAACGGAAACATAAAGAGAACATAGTTTAAGAGAGAGAGAGAGAGTCGATTATCGAGATAGTGCATATTATTATATATCACCGTGTAGGTATCATTGAATATATATATACACATATATATTCTTATAAGACGCGAAAAAAAGTCGCGCTCCCCAGAAAACGACCGCAACTTTCGATACTCACATATTTTCTTTTTTTTTTTCGTGCGAAATATTCCGTTCTCACGTCCAAGCTCGTTGATATTTGGAGCAAAAATGGGTTTAAACGCTCCGTGGACGTGAACCGCGCGAGCGATTGACGTGACGAGCCGCTGTTGGTAGGGGCAGAATTGAAGGGGAAACACCATCGCGTTGGGCAAAAAATGGTCAAGACTTTGAAGTTGATTTTTCAAAAATTAACCAACTTTATTGAATATTTACAACTGGTTCCTAAAAATATACACGAAAAAGGGAATCACATGTGTTTAGAAGTTATTTCCCAATACAAAATGTCGGCACAGGGTTTCCGGTTCTGTCTTTTCCGCCGGAAGCCTCCGCGGTGGAGGTATACAATTTGTAGGATTGAATCTCGAGAGAAAAACTAAAACTATGTAGATATAGAACACTGGAGAAGTGGCAAAAATGTTACGAATGTTTACTTTCGAACGAATTTTGCGTTAGAAAAATAAAATAAAGATGCAATCAGATTTCTTAATATTTCGTATAAATCTTTGGTACTTCTCTAGTGTTTGTCACGTACGTTAAGAGGCGTTTTGCGCCAGATTCAGCAAACGAAAATCGCTTCGTACGATAAGCCGTCATTTTTAATATTAAAAAATATTCGAATCGACGGTGAATTTTTAATGAAGCACATGAATATTTTTGAAGTCAACTCCAAAGTGTCAGCTTGCGCCTAACGCGGTGGCCTTACGCCTCACGCCGAACGCGCAGAGATGAGGAGAGATAGTTATATGGGAAAAGTGTTACAACGTGTATTGTAAAAAACACCGGATGCACTTCCGGTCCGGGAAGCCCTTGTAATATTCTTTTCGAGCCTAGCTTTTGTACGACGCCATTTTTTCCACTCGCGTAAGCGACCTTTGTTCTTTTTATACCGCAGAATTGTTTCTCGTCCTTTTTTTTTTTTTTACTATTCCTAATTCACTGCTATTACGATTTAGATCGATATTTCATAAGGGTGAAACTCGGTCGAAACGACGCGTTTCTACGTGGAGATAAGGGACTTTGCGAGACTGACCACGAGACGCTCTACTGCTCACAGTATTGTTCCATCTCCGCCGAGACGGAGAGTAGACACTCAAAAAAAAAAAAAACATTTTTCCTCAAACAGACTGATACTGCCAAATTAAGTATTTCATAGGATACCACTTTTTTTTGTTATTTCTCTTCGGTCGTACGAAAATATCCCTTTTTTCTTCCGATTAATATTTTCATACGTATTTCTCGTTTTATATCGCTCACCGCGACAATTACTGTCTTTTCGCAACGAACAATTGTTTTCTCAAAGCGCCAAAGTGCGCGAGATGGGGTTTTTCGTGCCTGCTACACACATTGCGTCACTTTGCGACGCTCCTGCGAGACTGCGAACGAGGCTGCTGAATTCGAGTTAGCCTCGGCGGAAAAGAAAATATTCAGGTTAATCGTAGCTAACGTCTGGTCCAATTGCGTGCCCAATTTTTCACCTTGTTAAATAACGAACGAGAAAACTATTCACTTTTCTAAACTCGAAAGAAAATCAGAAGAAAAAAAAACAAATACAAAAAAAAAACGTAAACGAGCCTATCAGCAACGCGGCCACAAGAAGCGGTCTCTACTATCGTACAAACGTCATTCATGTGATATAAGTGTGCGGGTGCCTGTGCATACACACTCATCCACACACGTACAATTCTCGAGCTAGCACGATTTTTTTCCTTCATTTTCTTACGCTACGCGATTTTCGCACTTTCGCAAATCGATCGCATCGTTCAATCCCAAAACACACTCCCTGTAATCGTTATGATTTGTGCATTTTTCTATTACTCGTTTAGTATGTTTTTTTTTATTTTCTCTTAATTTATTATTCACGCGAAAAGTGATAAATTAGGTTTTAACGATGCTATTTTAATGAGACGCGAAATAGTTTTAATTCGTATAATTATTAGAATTTAGCATATCACATAAATATATATATATCGCCGTACAATGATGAGCGAGTGACGAAAAAGGATAGAGGATCGAGTACTGTAAGCACCGTGACCCCACGATCAAGCGAAGTATTCCAAACTCAATCTGGCAATTGACAGTTCGTTGACGCTTTCCGTTTCTACTTTGGTCATTTTTTTTTTTTAGCTGCGCGTCGCCTTTAGGGAAAATTGCGACAAACGTTTGGTTTCTTTTTTTTTCGTCAATCGAATGTTAATTGTAAAAATGACGTTTGGCTGATTTTGTACGCGACGAAGCTTGTATCACGAAATGTCGATAGTTTATAAATTAGCTCTCATTGCTCCGAACTGAATGTTTCGTTGCGATTGTACTATTTATTCTGTCGGCCATCGCACGCATCTTGGCATCCTTGGGTTCGACGCTCCAGGAAGAAAACAAGCACCCACACGGATAGACACACGTCCGAAAAGCGGAGTCCGCCGTTACTCTTTGGACTTGGCGAAGGCTTTGCCACGCGCGCATTTTTAACGATACGAGCGTAACGCGATTTGTGTCACGTCACGTAAAACGAAGTACCCGTATCTCTTTAGTCACACCGAATTTCCACTGTGCTAATCCATCTTTACTGTAACAACTGTACCGTCAATAAAGCCGTGTAATCTAATAACACTATGCGTTCATGTTTTTTCGTCCGGCTCTCGCGAGCGACGCGTGGCCATTGAACGGTCTGCGTAAATTTGACATTTTTTTAGGATCTTTATTGAGGCCTTAGGCCACAGTAACGGGTATAAAAGCATGTGCGAATTTAACAGCTCTTTTCGTATGAAAAAAATGATTCACTCATAAAATGAATTACACATCTATTTAGTATGAATGTCAAGCTGTTAGAAAATATATATATTTTTTTTTCGATGTACAAAATGGCCGACTACTAATATTTTCTTGGAATCTTTTTTAAAGGCGCTCCGCGACGTGACATTTAGCATCCATAATTTGTTACCTAGAGCGAAAAACAAAAATTCTCGTCAATCTATATTAGAATACCTAGAGAAGTACGCACGGAATTTAAAAAATGATGTTTTATTCAAAAGTTGTAGGTATTTGAACTTAACGGGAGATATACACCTAGATGGTCGAGGTCGAGGATTTACAAGCTATGAACATTTCGTCGACCGTAGAAGACCTACGCTATGGGCCTGGTATCGATGATTCCATGTAAGTTGACAAATTTCATGATTTATTCATTCCCAAATTTGCAAACGCGGTTTTCTCAAAACCACGTTTTTCAAATCGGTACCCAAAATTTCTCGAAAACCAATGAACCGATTGCCTTGAGGTTTTTTGTGGTTATTCTATACACCATTATCTAGTACTTGTCATAGGATTTTTTTTCCGTTACTTAGTTTTTGTTTTATAGGCAAAATAATAACTAATTTTTGGCCCAAAAATCACGGTTTATGTTCAAACGTCCGCCATTTTATCATAAATCGATATTTTCAAAATCGGCTATGACAAGTACTAGATTATAATATCTAATTTAATAATCTTTTTGGTTTTTTTTTCAGATGATTTTTGAAGAAAAGCCCGTGGGTACGGTATACGCAGATTTTTTTACGACGCTCCAAGGATCATGCAATGTCCTTGTATATTTTTGATATTTTTAAATAAAGAAATTTAAACATATTTTTGAATGTATATACTTTTAGATCATTAAAACTCCAATCCGAAATTTCAAATAGTTTTCGATGAAAAAATTCACAAAAATGCCCTTTTTCCGGCTCCTAGGTGTATATCTCCCCTTAAGAAATGAATTTTTAGTGAAAAAATTTCGTTATAAATGCTCATAAACTGCTCATAAAATGAAAAGTTTTCGATTAATCAGAAATTCCGTACGTACTTCTCTGCGAAATGCAATTAGCAACATAACTTTTAAATTTGAAGTAAATCGAGTAAAAATTGTCGAAGTTATTTGTCACGCCAATTGGAAAAAAGCTGTTTCGAGAAGTTTCGAATAGTCGCACATTTTGTACATCGAAAAAAATATATATATATATATTCTAACAGATTGATATTCATACTAAATAGATGTGTAATTAATTTTATGAGTGAATCACTTCTTCATACGAAAAAAATTGTTAAATTCGCACATGATTTTATAACCGTTACTGTGGCCTAAGGCCTTAAGGGACAATCAATCGGCAAAACGTTTTTGGGATAATTCCAGAAGTAAAAGAAATAAAAAAAAGAAGTGAAGAAAGAAATAATTAACAATAACGATGACATTCGCTCTCGAAAGAAAAATCAATTTTTTTAAATTATTGGACCACATAAGAGGCTTGGTCGGGTCAGTCAATATTATCTATTTTGAGAAAAAAACTCACGAGATTGTGTATAACTTCTTTAATTATTAATATTTTCGAATGAAATTTGGCACAGAACTTTATTAATGTGCATATAAATGAATGTCCAAACGATTTTTCAAGCATGCTTATTCTTTCAAAAGTAATTTATTAAATAACCCTAATTTGTGGGGCGGTCGCAGTACCCTAACCCCTTAAATTTAGTATAGAACGAAGATTCTGTAAAAATTCAAGAATTGACGGAGTTATCACAATTTTTGTGAGGGTCTTTTCGAATATTTGAATATTCAGACGTGCGGTTCGTGCATTCTCGGCAATATACGGCCAACTTCCCGAGGCTTCTGAAAAATAACATAACCTTCAAACCCGAAATCGAGTACGCACCCAGCCGGTACGCAAAGAATGATGACCAAAACGTAGGAAAATGCCGGGAAAATCGACGAAATGTGTATTGAATAAGGAGGGAACGGAAAAAACGGAAGAAACCGAGTTTGATGAAAAATGTTCCGAGACCGCGGTAGTTCTCAAGACGTTCGTTCTTATCACTTGTGTCAAGTGTCTTCTCATCCCTACGTAGTGAGTTTACCTGGCAATCCTTAAGGCTAAGTTGAAGCTGTACCACGTGACTTATAAGCGCGAGAGAGATAGCTTTCGAATTTTCGAACAAAAATTTTTCCGAAATGCATAATATTTCGGGCAAAACAAAAGCGTCAAGTTCTTCGTCTGCGAATTCTACGGAGCCTAATGCTTCGATTTAAAAAAAAATTGACCATGAATGGGAAAACTCCGTTCGAAAATTTGTGAGGTTATGTTCTGCGCCGATCTTTCCCGCATTCAGCTCCATCTTAACTGTCATTCAACATCAATATTATACTCAATAAAATAAACAATAATAATATTCAATTTCGTACAAACGCTTCAAGTCACTCGACCGATTTCGAGGTACACCGAAATTGGCTAGCCATAGCTGACAGTCTACCCATCAAAGAATGGTACACCAACGACAAGTCGCAATGGACGCTCGACTATCCGCCTCTGTTCGCCTGGTTCGAGTACGCGCTCGGTCGGTTCGCCCGCCTTGCCGATCCCAAAATGTTGAACATCGATAACTTGAATTACGCCTCTGACGGCACCGTATTCTTTCAAAGAGCTACCGTCATGGCTTCCGACATAGTACTGGCGTACGGCGTCAAAGAGTGAGAACCCAACAGTTTTCCGATTGTCCCGAATTTGGAAAAAGTAAAAGAATCGACGATCTCTCCTCTAGGTTGGGCAAGGGCTACTGCAAGTCCAGCGACAGCTTCGTCATTTTCACCTTCCTGACGTTGTGCAACACGGGGTTACTCATAGTCGACCATGTCCACTTTCAGTACAACGGCATTTTGCTGGGTCTGTTGTTACTCTCGATGGCTCGAGTGTCCGAGAGCTTGCCTCGAGTGAGTAGACGAAGAAGCGGCTGTCAATTTCCAAGTGACGGAAGGATGTATTGTGTCCCGAATGACAAAAAGTGCACAATTTCAATGGCCATCTAGGAAACTCAATTTTATTGCAGGAGTTATGTCACTCAACACTGTACGGAATTTAAACATTTTTCAGGGCCGTATATTGGCGGGTGCCGTCTGTTTTGCAACGCTACTGAATTTCAAACATCTTTATCTTTACGTTGCACCGGCGTACGTCGTCTGGTTGTTGAAGTGGTATTGCCTGAGGGACAATCACTTTTTTAGACGTTTTTTCGCACTCGGTAGCACGGTTTTAGTCGTCACGGCGATATCCTTTGGCCCGTTCGTCTCGCAAATACCTCAGGTAAGGGCAAGAGTATCAATGATGTATGATCAGTCCAATTCGTGTAACTAAAAATTTTGATCAAAATCGATGCATGACGATCGAAAAACGAAAGAATTGAGGTGAGACTAAGTCGTATTGCATATATATATATATATATATATATATATATATATATATATATATATATATATATATATATATATATATATATATATATATATATATATATATATATATATATATTGTTTCGAATAGAATTCGAACGAGTGAATTTATCGTATGAAGGCTAGGACTTTTTTTTGTAGAGCGTTACATTTCTTATGAAACAATGTTATGGGCATTTCCGTGTGTTGACCCATAGGCGAGTTATAAAGCTGAGAAGCGGCAAACAAAACTTTTACCATGATAAATGAATGGGTAATAGTAAATCGCGATGAGGGACCTCTAAATATTGATATAAAGGGCTACAATTTGGTCAGCACTCATTTTTTGTCATTCTCAACATTTCAACAAAAATTTCAATTGAAAAAAAAATTCTTTTTTTTTGCGCCCGTCTAATTGATATATTATATAGAATGTGGATATAGGGTGTTCTGTTATGAATCGATAATCCTGCAACTGTTGATAGGTCAGATCATGTCCTACTATATGCTGCAATTTTGGTTTAGTAAAAGTCCCACGGTTTTTGAGATTTCGGACTTTATGTTATTTTTGGGGAAAAAATCATCTGCATTTGGTTTTTCGCATGCCATTTCTACAAATGATACGAATCGACAATAACTAAGCAACTTCTTTAAGTAATTGGTACGATATGCGTAGTACATTTTTCTTACACTGTATGAAAATTTGTATAAAAATTCTGCATAAGATCTTTTTTCATAAAGTTTCCTCAACATTTAAGGTTAAAAAAAAACACTTTTCTAGATAAAACAAATAATCAAGAGTATTTTTTAAAAACCGGGTCGAAAAAAGTTGTCATTTGTAGAAATGGCATGCGAAAAGCCAAAAGCAGATGGTTTTTATCTATGGACAGTTGCAGGATTATCCATTCATAACAGGACACCCTGTATATAAGCTGGATTGGATATTTATGTATACGTAATAATCGTGAAGAAGCTTTGGCACAGGTCATTTCCCGGCTCTTTCCATTCAAAAGGGGCTTGATGCACGCGTACTGGGCCGCAAACGCATGGGCATTGTACGCAGGAGGAGACAAAGTGTTGTCGATGGTGTGGAAGCGTCTCGGTTGGTTGTCGAACGATAAAATCGGGTCAATGACCGGTGGCCTCGTTCAGGAAGAATCATTCGCTATTTTACCCACGCCAACACCGATCGTCACTTTTCTGTTGACCTTCTTATCGATGCTGGTGAGATTGTCCTTTTTCGATGCTTAAGACAATTTTTATGGCTTCCAGAATTCGATAAAGTGAAAAAATGCTTCAATCGTCTGGATATCTTACACATGAGGGGAGAATCTTTGAATGATTTTTTAATGTGTTTAGCCAGCACTGTGGAACTTATTCAGAAAGGACTCATCCACGCTGAGACCTCAGGACTTCATTCGATGCGTTGTGATCTGTGCTCTAAGTTCTTTCATGTTCGGCTGGCACGTTCATGAAAAAGCTATACTCACGGCGATCATTCCACTGTGGTGAGTTACGCGATAAAAAAATTCTGCTTCCCAAATGGGGGTAATCGGTAACCGTATGGAACCCCGTATGTATGGAGAAAATTTTGAAAAACTGGGGTCCGACTTTAAATATAGAAAAAAATCGGCAAATACTCGGAGCCCGATTAAGGGGAGGTACCTGAGTAAACGGCGAGAAAAACAGGTGAACTTCGGGAATTTTTATCTCAAAAACAAATGTTTCGATTGGGTCCGGATTTTCTTTATGGGAGCAAGCGATTTCGAAGAGCGGAGTTTCAAATCGAAACAAAAAATTAACGAGTAGCGACTGAGTGAATTTTCTTTTGGTCAGAATGCGGAGAAATTTCGATTTTTAATATTTTTTTTGTGAATCCCTATGTATTTTCACCACTGAGTACGAATTCTCCATTAATTGCTCCCAAGACTCAACTTTTTTATAAAAAAATCGTCAAAAGCGTGAAAAGAGGTTTTTCGCGTTCGGCCAGCGTAATTTTGAGGTTTCGACAATAACTCGGTAATTTTCGTAATCAGCGCAATATTTCCCTTTAGGTAGACCCTTAAATCTATCTAAAAGTCGAAACAAAGTTTTTTCGACCCTTTTGACCACTTTTTTGGAATCGCCAAAATTACGAAATTTCAAACAGCCGTACCGTCGGTCCGATTTGAGGCCCATAGATTCAGGGAGGGGGGGGGGTCAAAAGGATTTTGATAGACTTAGAGAATGCCGTTTGATTTATCCCGATATCCCAACCACTTTTTCGGAGAGGCCACTCGAGAAATGGCCAAAAAAGATGCGAAGGGCAAAAAAATTGGCACGAATCGATGGTCTTACTTTGAGATTCTGCCAAAAATCGAAAAATCATTGGAACTCCATTAATCAAGCGGCATTTTAAAGAGAAAACGATGACGAAGAGAATGCGCATCAAGCGGAGTTGTAAACCCAAACCGAAAATAAGTTATCGACGATTCAGTGAAACCACTTATAGTTGGACGAGATGAGAACATTTGTTGGATTTTTAATTTTTTTTCTATCTCTATATCGATGTATTTTACCCCCTAACCACGATTTCACTATTTCTTGCCCCCGAAACCCAACATTTTTATGGAAGATCATCAAAACCGCGTGGAAAAACGTTTTTCGCCCTCAGCCCGCGAAATTTTGAGCTTCCACCAAAAACTCGGTGATATTCGTAATCTGCGGAAAATGTCTCATCCCTGAGAAGATAGACCCTTAAAATGCTCCAAAAGTCGAAGAAAAAAAACATTCTGGACCCTTTTTGGTGCATAGGAGAATTTTCCTGTAGGATCTCCATCGACCGAGTCTCGCATGTCCTTAAGGCGAAATAGAAGATCTACCACGTGACATATGAGTGCGAGAGAGATACCTGAAATTTTCGAACAGAGATTTCTCAGAGATTAATAATATTTAGGGCAAAAGAAAATTATCAAGCTCTGCGTCAGGGAATTTTCCATAGCCTATTGCTTTGTTTTTCCTTAAAACATCAACCATCTATGGGAAAATTGGATTGAAAAATTTGTGAGGTTATGTTGACCTTGTACATGCCCTTAAGGCGGGCTATACATTTACAACGGTCAAAAAATCGATTTCTTTTTTCTCTCTTTAAATGATAGAACTATATATGTAGAATATTTTCCTAAAGTTTCAAAGCGAAATTCGAAAAACTTCAAACGTTACAGCTCGTCAATGTTGTGCCTCACCGCTCGGATTCGGAGCGGGCGTGAACTTCAAACGCGTTTTTCTCAAAACTGCATTATCGAAATTGGCGTGCAGGATTACTCAAAAACTATCAAGCCGATTAAGTTGAAACTTGGTGGAAATATTGATAATATTGGTACCTTCTACTTGACGAAAATTGTTTTTGAAAAATTGAAAAAAAAACTACCTTTTTGATCGACATTTACAGAAATGTTGCGTGAAATGTTTATTCTTGTCGTAAATGCGTGCCATTTTCTTAAATTTGCATTTTCTTCATTTTAATTACCGTCACATAGAAACTATACATGTTCTAACTGAAAAAATGTTTGAACTTTTTTGCAAATCAAAGTCTACGGGAAGCTGGACTGCACGCCGATTCGCAACTCCCGCGGCGACCTTGCTGTAACACTCTGCCACAGCTCCGTCATTTTGATGATGAATTAATTTAAAAAAAATTTTTTTGTATACTGAAGGAGCTATACCAGTGTAAACGCTGAAAATTGGCGTGATTTACGGGAATTTTTTCGGATGAAAAGTACTCAATTAAATGTTTTGGAAAATTTGGAATATATTTAGTTATATTTCGCCTATATTACATTATTTTTTCATAGAAAAATATTGAGATTCAAGCGATTTATGCGCTGCCTTCGGAGGCACCAACAAAAACAGTTCCTCCACTGCTGACAAGATTCCAGTCGTGACAATGACGTAGGATTTTCGAAAAACATCAAAATCTAACAAAATGGCGTAGTTATGAAAAAAGTCTGTTTTCTTGCCTATAAAATGGTCGTTTTCTTCAATGCCAAATCGTCAATTTTTATCCAATCAGAAATATCCTACGTCATTGTAGAGTAAATATATTCAAGAGTTCTCAGTTCAAATTTCAAGTCAATCGGATAATTGCTCGTAGAGTTACAATGTCAGCAAATTCGAAAAATCTCATTTCGAGAACAACGCGTTTAAGGGGAGATATACACCTAGGAGCCAGAAAAAACGATCATTTTTGTGAATTTTTTCAAGGAAAACTATTTGAAATTTCGGATTGGGGTTTTAATGATCTAAAAGTATATACATTCAAAAATATGTTTAATTTTCTTCATTCAAAAATATCGAAAATATACAAGGATACTGTATGATCCTTGGAGCGTCGTAAAAAAATCTCCGTATACGGTACCCACTGGCGTTTCTTCAAAAATCATCTGGAAAAAAAAACCAAAAAGATTATTAAATTAGATACTATAATCTAGTACGTGTCATAGCCGATTTTGAAAATATCAATTTATGACAAAATGGCGGACGTTTAAACATAAATAGTGATTTTTGGGCCAAAAATTAGTTATTATTTTGCCTATAAAACAAAAACTAAGTAACGGGAAAAAAATCCTATTACAAGTACTAGATAATGGTGTATATAATGACCACAAAAAACCTCAAGGCAATCGGTTCATTGGTTTTCGAGAAATTTTGGGTCCCGATTTGAAAAACGTGGTGTTGAGAAAAACGCGTTTGAAAATTTGGGAATGAATAAATCATGAAATTTGTCAACTTACATGGAATCATCGATACCAGGCCCATAGTGTAGGTCTTCTACGGTCGACGGAATGTTCATAGCTTCTAAATCCTCGACCTCGACCATCTAGGTGTATATCTCCCCTTAAAGATTTAACTAACGATTTTTGCAAGATAAAATGACATTTACCATAAAAACTGCTAATAAGCTATACCTGGCCCATACAATGGACCCTCCCCTTACTCGAATAATGCCTGCTGAGAGGCTGAAGCTTTTCACACTGGTATAGCCCCTTAAAGATACTCTCAAAGTATACCTAAAGTTTGATGATTGTAGAATAATTATTTCTCAGTTTAAAAAATCCCTCAATATTGCTTATTTTTTTCCTATCTAAATGTATATCCCGCCTTAATGTATTTTCTCAAATTACCATTTCAGCATCCTCGCGGCGACGGACTCCAGGGACGCGAGGATTTTTCTCATTTTGAGTACAGCTGGTCATACGGCGTTATCGCCGCTGTTGCACCCGAACAACATGACGCCACTTCGAGTGTTACTCAACCTAACTCACGTATCATGCGCCGGTCTGATGCTCACTCACCACCACAAAAAATCGCTATTGTCAATCCCCGAATGGATCTACGTCGGAAGTTTGCCTCTCGTCACTGTCTACGAGGCCGTCCTCCACAAATTCGTTTTTCACGAGAAAATGCCATTTTTGCCGCTCGCGATTACTTCCATGTACTGCGCCCTGGGAATCACATACTCGTGGCTCACTTACTACCGAATGTTTTTCAGTACGAATAATCGACGAGCGAACGAACTCGACGAGACTTCGAAGTAATCAGAGCTTCGAATAAAAATTGTACATAATTATCGATCTCCGTCGGCAAATTAACTATAGCGGGCCGCGGGGGGGGGGGGGGGGATATTCCTTGGGCAACAAATCTGAAACGTATGTTTCCCCAAGCTGAATTGCGCAAGGTCTCTGAAATTACAATCTCAGATCTATGTTGCTAATGACATCACGATCGAGCTCGAAAAGAATTCCCGATTCGCAAGAGTTCGCGGATCCGTTAGAATGGTCGAGACTTCCGGTTACCGATGATCCACCGCACAGGCACTCGGCAATTTTCATTCCCGACGGTATCGCGAACCTACCGACGGCCTTATCGCGCCTCGTCGAGCACTCGGATCTCTTCAGGCTGCAACGAGACTGCGAGTAGCGCGCAGCCTCGTTCCCTTTTCTGTCCACAACTTGCTCGTGCGAGCAATAGTCCTCGCGAAACGGCGTTTCCTCGAGACACGAACATTTCGAATTTCTTCCGCGCTGCCAAAAGTATTCCGCGAGCTTGACAAACGAGACATCGCAGGCACCTTTAAAATGACGACAGTCGTAAATTCGAAAGTGCGGCTTCTCGTGCGCTTCGATATTCGGCGGTCTTCTACGAATTTGTGAAAAAAAATGAAAAGGACACAATGAAAGTCGTCAAAAATTGAGGACCCCTTTTGGGGGCGTACACAAATTACGTAATGCAAAATTTCCCAATTTTTAGCCCCCCACTCCCTATTCCGTTACGTAACGTCTGCTTTGTCGTCAATAATTGCGATTTTTTTATAGACATAACTAATTATGAAAGGATCAGGTTTATACTCATTTTATGAAGTATATATTCATCTAGTTTTATACTAATTTTTATGACAAAATCTTGAAAGTTAACCGAGATATATGCCTTGATTTGACGACGAAAAAAATTATTTTCATCGTCTCATCGATATCTTTATGAAAGGTTGCTGTAAATTAAAAGTAAACAAATTATCGATATCTATACAAATGTAGCTCTCGTTATGCGTAGCCGTTTTTTTATTTTTACAAAATGCCGACACTTCGGGCATTTTTTCTATTTTCAAGGCCCTTTTTCTGTATTCAAGCAGCCTTTAAAAATAGTTATCATCAAATGTTAAAAACGCGGATACGTACAACCTTAGTCATTGTGATTACTAAAATGTTCTTAAAACAATTGAAAATCGGTTGTGAGTTTTTAACTATTCGCTTGGACAAGGTCGAAAAAACTAGTTTCGAGAAAAACGCGTTCAAAGTTTTCGTTCCGTGTTTCTTGATAAAAAGTTATGTTTTTTCTAGAATATTGATACTTACATTGAATTATCTAGTCGCGGGCGATATGACGGTTCTCCATCTTCATGATAGTTCACAAAATAAGAGCCTGACTTTATCTATTGTAAATGATGCCACACCTGTAGGGACTGAGGGCACTAACCGGCCCACAGTGGTTCCAAACGCCGAAAAGTTGGCCAAAAATCGAAATCATCGAAAAAACGGATGGTGGTGGGTATATATAGGTTTTGGGGGTCGCTGAATCCGAATCTGATGTTAGTTTTTCGAAAAAAAATGAGTCAAAAAGTCGAAAACAAGATGGCGGACCAAAAAAAATTTTATATCAACTTTAAACAATAAAAAATGATGTTATAAGGAGTTTTTGAGGTCGCTAAATCGAAAGTTGACATCAGTTTCATAAAAAAATGCAAAACAAAGTCAAAAACAAGATGGCGGACCAAAAAAAATGATTATAATTGTAAATGATAAAACCTGTTGATTAAGGGGTTTTCGACGTCGCTGAATCAGAATTTGACATTTAATCAACTTGGAAAAATATTTTAATTAAGTTTTTTGAAAAAAATAATTTATTGTTTATAACAAATTCATTGTTTATAATGTCAAAATCATTGGTAGTATGTATACTCAACATTAAATAACTTAAACAATTTTTTTTGACGATATTGGGCTTCATACAACGTAAAAATCATATTTTTAGCCATTTTTTTAAGTAAATTTTCAAATTGCATTTTCTCAATTTCGGGCAAATTCGGGCAAAAGTTATTGGCGTCATAATTTAGTGCTATGATGCCCTTACCATATGCAATTAATTTCAGCCCGGGATCTAGCGGGACTTTCGAGAAAATGAGAAAGTAAACGTGGCATAAAAATGACGAAATTTTGTGATTTACAAACAATAATATATAAACAATGTACAAGCACTTAAAATTTCAAACAAAACGTATTTTACTAACCTCAGATATCCCTCTCTTCGAAACAATTCACTTCACCATGAATAATTAACACTAACTTGTCTAAATTAAATGTTTAAGTCAGAAAACACGTGACATTCACGAAATTTAACCTTAACTTCACGACGTCACGCTGCCAACAAGTGTGTATTATTGGCATTGGTACTGCTGCGTTCTTAAAGTACAGGTACCAACCTAACATATGGCACACAAAAAAGTCCTATATTTAGTAACGCGATTTTCCCTATTTTTGGCCAGCTTTTCGGCGTTTGGAACCACTGTGCGGCCGCGCTACCTGTTCCCACTAAAGTGACTATTAATCCGTTAATTTTCGGATTTGTGAATAAAAATGTGGCCAACATATTTTTCAATACATGTACTTTCAGGAATTATTTTTTTTTTAATTCCTTCCAATTTTGCTTGGGGGATGTGGGAAAGCTACTGTGCAAGTTCTTGCACAGTGACTTTCCTCCTCAAGGGGCCAGTCCACTTTGGAGCCACGAAAAAGGCTATTTTCGCGATTTTTTTTTGAGGATTTCATAAAAGTTATGAATATAAAAGTTGTTCGGATTGATAAATAAATTCTTGAAATACATTTTTTAAAAACTTTAATTCATTTTAATTCATTTTCAAGCACAAAAACTATAGTTTAACGTAACGCCTCAAAAATAGGTGGGCTAGGTAGCTCCATCACAACTCGGCAACGGCTTGTCTGAAACAAAAAAATCAATGTCCATTAGATTCAGTATGACACCACCTACAAAATGACCCTCGGATATAAAGTTTTATCAAAATATTAAAAAAATGACAGATGAAAAACGAAAAAAGTTAAAAAAAACGCGTTGTCGCAGTTTTTGCAAAAAAAAGATCGGAAATGAAAATTTTTAAACTTTCGAGGGTCATCTTGTTGCGAATCGTGTTTACAATATGTGGTTCAAATTTCAAGAGAAACGGTTTATTAGTTTTAGAGATACGATGGAGCTAGATTTTGGAAACGTTGTTTCGAGAAAAACGCGTTTGAAGTTTATACTATGAAAAACTCTTACCTAAACTCAATCGGCGATTCCTGCACCGTACAAAATCCCTTCTGATTGCTCGTCATCGTCGATTTCTTCAAGTCTTGCTTGCTTTCGATTTTTTGAATATTTCAAAGTGGACTGGCCCCTTGACTGACATTGCGTATAGAAAGCTGTGAGCTGTCCACGGTAAAATTGCACGCGAGGTTTAAATTAAAAACTTGAACATGCAGAAATTTTGCTATTTCTGGCAGTTTTTAAATCGTGATGTAACGCAAACCTCAGCCCCCCCCCCCCCCCTACGCACGTAGACCGCAACACCTGGCCGAATCCTCCAATTGCGTAACATAATTTGCGTACGGCCCCTTTGGAGTTACGTGTCGAGTTTCCGCGGATGGAACGGTATTAGGCAAAATGTACTCGACACAACGATTACCTAAATCCTTGATGAGGAATTGGACGGCACCGATGCTGTATTTCGTGGTCGTAAGCGTTGCAACGAGCTGCAACGAGTACAAGACACACGACGAGGGATTACGATAAAGTTTACAACGTAGGCGACTTCTGTTGTCCTCGAAAAGGATTACTCGTGATAACGCATTTCACGTGTCATATGGCGAGCTCGTTCATTTTGTAAATCGCGATAACGTCGTGACCGGGGGCGCAATAACGACGAGTAATCACCGAAATGATAGCGTTTTAATCATAATCGTTTGCACATTTTTTTGTCGTATTTGCATCGGCGATGAAGGGCAAGACCAAAGGCCCCGGTGAGGCCAACGAGAATGAGCAGAACGAAAGATACGAGGGTGAGGTGACCGGGCACGAGAATCATTCGAGCAATCTTGCCAAGGCAAGCGCAGATATCACGGGAGTAATTGGATCCCTCGTCGCAATCGTTAGTGCACGTTGTCGAGCACTCCGCCTGCCGGGTGGACGCCGAGTCGACGACGCTCGAGTAAGAGGGATGAGAAGAGTTTGTCAGCTGGCCACGACCTAGGCAGCACACACCGTCACAAACCTTCGATAACACAACAAGCAAGCAAATCAAACGCGATCCAGCCCAAATCGCGTTACGTCCCCCTTATTTCGCGTGTCATTTGTAAAATTTAATCCGAGATTTGGCGCGGATCAAAGAACGGAGGAGCTTGCAGGTGGATCTCGGGCTCACGTTGGCCACTGCGGATAGAACCGGACCTTCCGCGATCCGCGAGTTGCAACCCAAAGCAGCCTTGATCACCTCGGCCCTAACGCTGCTCGAATTCCCTTTCGAAGACAACGTTGGATCCATTTTCTCCACGCTCGTCGACAAGATTCCCCGAAGAGGTCCTGCGATGCTTTCCTCGTAGAATTCCACAGTCTGATCGCAATGCGTTTCCTTATTCGAAACCATGGACCTCGGCAAAACTGGACGATCAGTTTTTTCACTCAGAGGTTTGTCCACGTCGGTTCCCGCTCCGCCCGTCATTCGAACGTGTTTCTTCGTTACTTCCGATGGCTTCGTATCTTCAGCCTGGCGAGGGCTTTGGCTATCGCAATTGAGCGAACAACAATAGTCGCAATTTTCGTGACAACTCGAATCCTCATCGTTGTTCGATCCTCCACCGCAGCTGCATTTGTTCTGCCCGAGACTCGCTTTGTCCTCGTGCGCGTTGTTGCATTCGTGCGAACAACAATAGTCGCACAACTCGTCGCATCCCCGAGAGCCCGATGATCCGCAGTGGCACTGTGACGCTCGCGAGTCAGTGTTCGCCTCTCCGTTGTTGTCACCGTGGCCTTTGTCTGCTCGCGAAAAAACAATTCATCATCGTCGCCTTTGCGTTTGACGGGTCGTTAAGAGGAGATATACACCCAGATGATCGAGGTCGAGGATTTAGAAGCTGTGAACATTCCGTTGACCGTAGAAGACCTACACTATGGGCCTGGTATCGATGATTCCATGTAAGTTGACAAATTTCATGATTTATTCATTCCCAAATTTTCAAACGCGTTTTTCTCAAAACCACGTTTTTCAAATCGGTACCCAAAATTTCTCGAAAACGAATGAACCGATTGCCGTGAGGTTTTTTGTCGTTATTCTATACACCATTATCTAGTACTTGTCATAGGATTTTTTTTCCGTTGCGTTGTTTTTGTTTTATAGGCAAAATAATAACTAATTTTTGGCCCAAAAATCACTATTTATGTTCAAACGTCCGCCATTTTGTCATAAATCAATATTTTCAAAATCGGCTATGACAAGTACTAGATTATAGTATGTAAATTAATGTTTTTGGTTTTTTTTCAGATGATTTTTGAAGAAACGCCAGTGAGTACCGTATACGCAGATTTTTTTACGACGCTCCAAGGATCATACAATATCCTTGCATATTTTTGATATTTTTAAATAAAGAAAATTAAACAAATTTTTGAATGTATATACTTTTAGATAATTAAAACTCCAATCCAAAATTTCAAATAGTTTTCTTTGAAAAAATTCACAAAAATTACCTTTTTTTCCGGCTCCTAGGTGTATATCTCCCCTTAAGGCCTTATATACGCGAAAAATTACGAAATTTTTGATTTTTTATTTTATTTTTGATTCCATTAGCCTAAACGGTTACGAATATTTTAAGCTTTACCGAATTGAAAATTCCATAAATTGTTAAAGTTACAGCATTTAGAGCTTATAATAGATACCGCGCGGCGCGCCCGACCGCCAACTTGAAAGCCGCTTTTCCACGCGTCACTTTTTTGAACCTTGTGAAAGTTCTAACTCGTGAACGAAGGTTCAGATCGCTTTGAAATTTTTACAACATATTCTTAGTATCATCAACTATCGTGTGAACCACAGAAACAAAAATTGCAATGACACAAAAATATATAAAAAATAAAAAAAACTACAGAAAATTGAGTAAAAAAATTTTAAGCTTCGAATTTTTATTATAATATTTTAAAAAAAATAATATTGTTGGTTCACACTGAAGATACATTCATTATGCAATTATAAATATGTTCATTTTTTTCAGACACCCACATCGATGCCAAGAACTTTCACCATCAACGCGCGCGCAAAAAAATACATTGCTTCATTATGTTATATCTCCGCCATTTGTTACTATTTCTGATTTTTTTTTACATATACTTAACCATGTGCATAAATGATCTGTAAAAAAATGTTGTCAATAGCGTAATTTTTTTTAACCGCGTCTAGAAAACCCGAGTAAAATCAATATATATAAACATATATAATTGTATATTAATTGATCATATACAATTGTATATACTAATATACAGTTATGTACGATAGTATATGAATATATACATTCATATACTATCGTACATAACTGTATATTCGTACATAAAATTGTATACGTTTATATACAAATAATATACAAATTAATAAATAATATTACAATAAATATATATATAATACAATATAGATGAATTAATATACAATTATATATGTTTATATATATTTATTTTTACTCGGGTATATGGATCAAACCGTCTTTTCTTTTCATTTGAAAAAACTTTATATTTTATAATTCAACGTTTCAATGTAAAATAAGTTGATATGTTTTGTCATGTAGAAAAAAAAAAGCTATTGTGACACATATTATACCAGTCGAAGAAAGCGATGACACTTTGTTAGTAAAATATCAAGAAAAAACAAATATTAATCAACTGATCAGAATTGGAAATTATCTCTGTAAGAAACCCAATAATTGTCATCAAATTTGGTAAACATATTGCATTGATACATCATTTGTTAACTTTTAATAAACAATCTTTTGATTTACCTGCTCCCATATGCGAATAAAACCAAAGAAAACTTCTTCTATATCTAATTATATATGAAGCCATTTAAAGATATATACAATTATATGTATTTCAAAGAAAATAAAGTACTCATATACAGTCATATACAATTTTATATACCGTAAATAAAATGTTCACGTATATATATACAATTATATACAACACTATATTGAATTATATACAGTCCGACCTCCGAATAAGAAACCAAAAGCCCCCAAGGGGAAGAGTTTTTCTTATATATCGCATACCCCCACCAGGCGCGCGCTCCGCGCTCACTACCTCGGTCTGTCTCTCACTCTTTTCCGCATGCGATCCTGCCAACAAGAAACTCGCTCTAATGAGTTGCAACTTACTATTCACATCACCCATGCAAAAACGTTTTCGACTCCGCGTGGACATTTATTTAGTGAATTTTTGTTTCACGTTAATATACATACTATTGAATATTATTGTATACTACTGTATCTGAATTACTATTAACCGTTATAAAATGACCGAAACTGTAAAGAAGCATAAGAGATCAGATTGTAGTATACAAGTCGAAGAAAATATTACAGAATCTGCGCCACAAGGTGATAATTTAAACAAAGAGCTTTATGTCCATATAGTTTTATCCCATTTATATAAAAGAAGAAGAAGTCAGTATCTCTGAGGATTCATCTTCAATGGCAGAGTTCGACTCTCTCGAAAATATTCCACCGTCAGTTGAGTGCGTTGCGGATCAAAATACTACGCAACAAGACGAAAACGCTTTTCTTTACGTCTCGGAAACTGTTGCTGTTTTATATGAAAATCTTTAACGGCCTTATCTTTGTTTTTATTTTATATGAAATCTTGTCAACACATATATGTATCTTTTTAATGAATACAAAAGCTTTCTAATAAACTTTTAAATTTTTTGGTACATTGACACACGCACACACACATACTCACGCACGCATGCACACATCAATTTACACTACAGCTTTCACTCTATTTTTCCCGAATAATCTCGCCCAGGCTGGTTTCTTAACCAGAGGTTCCGCGCACAAAATTCTCGAGCTCGGAGTTTGGGTCGGAGTGGGGGAAGCGCTTGAGTGAGAAACTGGGGAAAGTTTCTTATTTCCGGGTTTCTTATTCGGACGTCGGACTGTATAACTGTATATAATATTATATCTAATTACATAAATCGTAAATAAATGTTTCACGTATTATATATTATATACAACACTATACTGAATTATACATAACTGTATATGGTATTATATCTAATTATATAAACTCCCTATAAAAATAGTATCTCCATATATCATTACATACAGAACTATGTATAATTTTATCAAATTAAATTTGATGGAAGTACATTTATATCGGATCATATATACGAATGTATAGAGTTATATACAATTATATATAAACCTATATATAAATATATATGGATTGTATATCATTTTTATATAATTGTGTTTACGTATATACGATGATTTTTACTCGGGAAGTGCCTTCGAATATCGGCGAAATCGCGTATATAAGGCCTTAAGCGCTTTCTTGTTCGTCGGCACATATGACTCGTCTACTCTTGGGTGCGCGCATATTTGTAACGTTGAATCGAATATGGAAGTTTTAAGTGTTTATTCCCGGGAGGAAACGGCTGGACGAGGGCATACCTACCACGCGGACGACTGACCTGATCTGTTGTGAGCCGGTGTCGGGGTCGCCAGGCACGAGTCCGGCGAGTGTGATCTACCGTGCGGGCGTATCTGCCTCAATCCTTGTCGAAAGCTGCCGAGCAGCGACGAGGGCGATCGACACGGCGCTGCCATTTTTTGGCACTCCTTGCACGGCGGGGTCGGTCGACAGGTTGTCACTCTGGGCGCGTCGAATTTGCACGGTGAATTCTCCTCGCATTGCGTTTCGCCGGCGCACGGTTTGATCTTGGGTGTGACGGTTCGACACTTGCTGGAGGTGCAGGGATCGCAGGGTGGCGGAAGACACGGCTGGCACTTTGTGCAATTGCACTTTGGCCCCGGTTGGGGCCTCGGGCTTGAACAGCAGAGACGGGCGTTCGGACACTTCACTTTCGATTGGGCAAATTTACGCTCGCTCGGTGGACAAGCGCACTCCGGGGACGACGGACACTCGCACTCGCATTCTCGTCCTGCTCGCGCGTCAATCTGGACCGGCGGGGGACAGTTGCAGGTGCGCGGCATTGGCTGGCACATGCAGTAGCCCGGGATACATTGACAGCAGCTACGTTTGTTCAGCGTCGGCCTTTGGGACGGCGAGCACGGCTGGCAGCTGCTCGGCGGTCGGCACGACGACGAGAAGTTCGACAATTCCGTGTCGCTGGGAGTATCGCACGGCGATGATGGGTAGGAATTCGCGTTGCTCGGCGAACAGCATCGCGAGGACGCGCCGTTACCGTAGCTCGCGGAGGAACAACCGCCGGAGGAATGTGGAGCCGATGACGGACTGACGTCTCGTTGACGACAGGACTGGCCATTTGCTCCGCCGGATAAACGATCGCTGCAACACGCCTGGTGAACGTTGTCATCCTAGGTATTATTTGTATCGGCGACCGTTCTTTGGATTATTAGCTCGATCGTTAATGACGTTAATCGTGGGACGGTTACGACGATGACGACGGAGGAAGAAGCTTCCGGAGAAAGTAATTTCTACGAGGCTGCGAATAAAGTTACTTGGCAATTGTCCTGGGCTGGCGCCATCCTCGAGGATTCGGGCGCGACGGGAAAACAAGGCTTGCACGGCGCCGCTTTTCTACTGCGAACATTCGGAAGATTCGGAGGGTGAGAGTCGGAAGCGTGGCTGGAAGGATGCAAAGGGACGCTCACCATGGCTTGCAATTGCAACATTGACAGTTGTTCTGACGACCGTGGTCGCTCCATTGCCGCCTCAACTCGCTAAAATTAGCCAGCCATTCGCAATTGGGCTTGGGCGGCGCGTTGAGGTTCCAGGCTTCCTCCTCCGCGCACTGGCACGGCCCTGGGCACGCTCCGGTCGCAGCTGTACCGCTAGGCCGGAAGCCGCCGCAGTCGGCTCGATCCAAACATCCGACGTTCTCTCGACAGAAGCACGAACGAATTCGCGGCTCCGATGCTAGACATCCGGACTGTTCAGCGGCGCAACTCGTTCCTGAAAGGCGTTAATTGATGTTACGATTATTCCACGTGTTTTTTTCGAGGCCGATCTTGGGCCTGTGGTGAAAAAATGGCACAGTAAGAGAGACTAGACGTTTATTGGCAGAGCGTCATTTTATGGCGGGAGGATTTTTTTTTTCGCTCTAGGTTTGTGCGACTTTAAAATTTTTGGTACTTTCGTTTCGAAGTTTTCGCTATTGCAGGGACAAGAGACAATTCACGAGGCTTGATAAATTGCTTGATAATTTGGACAAAATGACTAACCACAACAGCCCGTGCCAGGATATCTTTCCAAACCACGAGAACCGCCGTCCGAACAGGACATGCCGCTTATCTTGATCCCTAGTAGCAGATTTTTTTAAGCAACGGTCGATACATCGAGACCGCGCGGTCCGATCGGCATACTCAACATTTTATTGAACGGTCATGATTTTTTATTATTATACGGGAAAACCGCGTGCACGGCTCGAAACATTACGGGAATTTTGACGACAGTGTTTTTCTAGCTGGTTTCAGACTGGTAGCCTCGAAAACATCCGATCGCCGATTTTTGTCATCGCTGATGGAGTTTACGCGCACGGGCTGTTTGGAAGATTTAGAATTGGTGGATTAGTATGGCCGAAATTTATGGTTTTTATTTAAATTGCCAGAGCGAGGAAACAGTGATAAATCAGTTGTGCGAAAAAAATGAATCGGGTGAAGCGATTATAACTCGTATGTGAATAATTTGACGATTGCATAAGTTCCCATGCATTTTTTTTAAATAGTGAAGTGTAGGGTATATTGCAGTTTTTTTTAATGAAAATCGTTAATTGAGCCGCGGATGACACATTTACTGCTCTTTATGACAAAACTTCAGCACAATTCGCGTTTTCTTAAAGGACCATCACGGTGGAAAATTTTGAAAAAATCGATTTTTTTTGCATTATAGTATAGACGGTTAGCAACAGGCTGTGCAATTTTTGGGGCGACCAAAGGGATTCGACCAGCTGCGTGAGACTAGGCGCGGATGGACGCTTTTTCTCGAAATGTCGTTTTTCAAAACGGTGTACACTAAAGTGAAGATTTTTCAAGCTTTCCGTCTCAAATTTTGACACAACATTCTTCACGCCATTCTTTATCTTGCTAAGGAAGCTTTTTTTAATCTTCACATTTTTTTTACGAAAAGCTGTCGAAAAAATAGGATGAATTGGATACCTTTTTTTTCAAAACGTTGCCATTTAGTCAATTTTGATTTAAAAAAACCTCTATAGCAAGACAGTGGCCTTCATACTCGTTAATAATCTTTTTACAAATTTAGTTGCAGATAATATTTACGGCCACACCCATGTACACCGAGAGGATTCCTTTTGTTCGAAGACATTTTCAACCGTTACAAAAATGTGAATAAATTAAAATAAACGTTTAAAAATGTATTTTCTGTTGGTCATGAGTGCTTTAATTTGACATAAAAAAATCAGAATGATTAGCGTATTTTAACCATCGAAAAAAAATCGCGACAATCAGCTATTTTTCAACCCGTTACACCGCGATGACCCCTTAATGAAAAACGGTGTTAAATTGTCTCGATTTTGATACGATATTTCTCGAAAACTGTGAAACTTGCGGAAACTTCGAAGTTAAACTCCGTTAGAGGTATTTACGTTTAAAAGAATCAATATCGTTCAACATTCATAGATGGAACCCTCGAACGTCCTTAAGGGGTCTTCTCATTTTAGACGCTAAAAAAGGTTATTCTCATGATTTTTTTAGATAGGTTTATATTATAGATATTGATGTATAATCTGTTACACTTAATAAATACACAAAAAAATGTAATTTATTCAAGTCGCTATTTATAGACGAAAATGGTAGTTAAAAAAATGTCCTAAAAATTGTAGGTCTGCGCTGTTGATGAAATCTCGGAGACAGATCATCCGAAACAAATTTTTTTTACGGTTTTAGATTTGGTATGTTAATGGCTATTGCGCATACGATTTTTTATATATGCAAAAATAACATAATGGCGGACATTTTACGAAAAAAAAAACAAAAAAACGTTTTTTTCACCGTTTTTGGCAAAAAAGATAGTAAATATGAAATATTTTTAAAAATCCTTGATACGTGGTATAACTATAGGTGTAAAGAATTTGTGGTTAAAATTTCATAAGGATCGGTTCAGTAGTTTCGAAGATTTTATTAACAAGCCGTAAAAAAACATTCCGAGAAAAACGCGTTTAAAGTTTGTTTGGGTTACATGGATACATTTTTTTTTTAATTGAATGTATTTCGAAAGTATATTTATTAAGTGTAACAACTTTTATATCAATATCTACAATATAAACCTATCAAAAAATCATGAAAATAGCCTTTTTCAGCGTCTAAAGCGAGAAGACCCCTTAAGGGCTTACACCTAGTTGGAATTTTTGAATATATCGATTTTTGGTTTTCGAGGGATTCTTAAAATATAACATTTAAAAAAAATTCTCTGAACATTTCAAGTTGATCCGTTCGAAATTAAGGGAGTTATGGGCGTTTGTGGCAAACTTTAAATGCGTTTTTCTCAAAATAGTTTGTCCAAAATCGGTGACCACGATGCCTCGAGAACCACTACAGCGGTCAACTTCAAATTTACAACCTTTTTTTACATTTCAAAAAGGTCGAACGAAGGAATTTGTTTATGCATAATTTTTCTTTATCAACGAAAATAGGGCGTTTTTTTTTACCGAAAATTTATAATTCAGTTTGGACTGCGGCTATTTTTTCAAAAATTAATATTTTATTAAATCCTTCCCCCAAGCACTGAAGAATTTCATGCAAAACTAAATGCGTTTAATTTTTCATTTCGCATGATTTCGAACACAAACTACTCTACCCACCGGATTTATAAATAGTTTTACATACAATAATTGTAAAAGATACTAAAAAATATCCTCTTTCATGTAAAAAAAAAAAATTGATATCCTGCACACGTTGTCCCACCAGAAAAACATGAAAATTTCGCCTTTTTTCGACTACGAGCTAAGTGTAACCCGTTAATCGTTTTATCGCACCCCAAAAACGGTACGTTCACCTCATTTGATAAATACATCATCAAGCCTGTTTCAGAATCGATTTTTCATAAGTTTCATTCTGAAAGTGAGTTCCACATTGAGCCTAAACGAGCAAGAGTTTTATATTCTCTGTTTGATTTAAAAAGAATCGAGAATGTACCTTCAGTCGATAAGTTAGGTATCGAGAGGATAACACACTGAGGTCTCGTGCTAGGAAAATGCCCTCTCGCGCCCTCTTCACTCTTCCTTCTGTATTTACAAGCGAGCGAGAAGAGAACCGTATACGTCAAAAACTTTCGCGCACATTCGTAATCAAGTGTCTCCCCAGGGGACGGATCGGGCGATATCACAACAGAGGTTACGCGTCACTCGGATCGTGTGCTCGTTTCTTCCAGTTGTGGTATTGAAAAAGGATCAATTCAAGGCGACTTGCTGTTTTTCGGACAATTAAATGGCGGGTCATAATTACATCAGTGACCCAAAGAATCCATTCTTCTCGTTGGACGACGATGTAGATGACGAGACGTTTCTTGGTAGTGCTCCACCGAGGACGTCCGCCCCCTCGTCTTACTACTCGGACAATCATTACAACAATTACGACGACGAAATCGAACGTCATCATCAGCAAATTATCGAACGGAAAAAAGCCATCGAGGAAAGAACTATTCAGTCGTCCGAGAGGTCCATATCACTGTTGAGAGATTCCGAACAAATTGGAGCGGCGACAGCTGAGGTATTCAACCAAAAAAGAAAGTTGTTTCTGCGGCAGCTAGAATATTACAATTTGCAGCCTTGCTTGCTCGAATGATACACAAGAGTTTTATATACTTCGACAAAATTTCTCAGAGGAGATTCGTCATTGTTTCATTAACGCACCATATTTTTGCTACGTTATCGGTAAAACTGGGGAACTGCATGAAACTTTCAAAGCGTATCGGCGATTAATTTCCCTTCGTGAAGGAATAAAGTAACAACAGCTCATAGACAAAAAGGCTAATGTTGAGAATGTGTTACCGAGTACAATGGAAGCAGAAAAACGTTGAATTGGAAAACTTGACTATACATAGTTCTAAGTGTACAATAATTTTTTTTTGTAATTTTCCAATTGATAATGGCGGTGTCAGAGTCCAAGACCACAGAGTACCTCCCGAGCTAAGTGTTCTGCGGCTGCAAAGATTTTTCTGTAGTTTTCAACCTAAAACAAAAAACAAAAAAATCCTTAAAATATATACAAAATGGGCTGTGTGACATGTGATCCAACGATAAAATATCCGCGACAAAATATCCGATGACAAAATATCCGAAAGACCAAATACCCTCATGACAAAACATCCACGAGACAAAATCCTAAATTTCGTCTACCACATCAACGGGGTCGCGCGCAAAACACCTTTGTGGGGTGTGTGAGATAGTCGGGTGGGGGCATAATACGAATTTCTTCATTGAACCCAAACAAACAAACCAAAACAAACAAACAAACCCAAACATATCCTTAACATATTAATAATTTCTTAATTGAACCCAAACGAACCGAAACAAACGCAAACATATCCGTCACCTATTAATAATTTTCCTCCTTTTTATGATGGAATAAATTTCAACTGCATGACTGTACACTTGACATGGAATAAATTTCAACGGCATTACTGTATACTTTAAACTGTATATAATATCGGCAGATATTTTGTCTTGCGGATATTTTGTCATGAGGATATTTTGTCCTGTGGATATTGTGTCGTTGGATATTTTGTCGAGGATATTTTGTCGTCGGGTCAAAACGCATGTTACCACAAAAAGCTATGGAACTGCGTACGGAAATTAGAAAATACCTTTCTCAGAATGTTGAGCCAAAACCGAATATTGAATTAGGAATTCAATTAACCTATTTTTCATGGGGGTCCCGTACATGAAAAAGGAGCAAAAGTTATTTTTTTTCTTACTCTATCATGTGGGGTGTCATTTTTCAAAGCTTATTGAGTAGAGTACAAATATATTTCTTTTCCTTGAAAAATAAACAAGTGGAAGGCTGTCAAAGTTGTCAGTTTTAGATCATTTCTGTTACGGGGTCTATCTCAAAAACTAAACTAGTTAGGAATTTGGAATTTTTGTATATTATGGATTGTGTGATTATGATTTTGTATATTATGAATATTACTGTATTTAAACAACGAATACTGAAAACGCCGATTCATATTGTAAAACATATAATAATTTTATTATTTTGTTATGAAAATATATGAATTTATTGTTATTTTAATATTTACAATACCAAATTAACTATGTTGGAGTCGGTCCGAGCCAAGAATGAGAGCTTGTTGTCACGGAAATGAGATTGTGAATTAAAAAAAGCTTGTAGGTCGTATATTTCATTTATTTTTCGTCGTCTCCTCTTTTTCTGCGAAAAATGTGACAATATTGGTAATTTTTTGGTGCCGGCTCCAGAAGCAAGTCATTTGGTATTGTAAATATTTAAATAACGATAGTTTGATATATTTTCATTATTAGTTGACAGCAAGAGTATACAAAGCTTTCTTTAGCGATCATCACCCGATATGGTGTCAGTTTAGTACTACCTAAGAACCAAGACGGAAAAAAGCTTCACCTAATTAAATATTTAGATAAAAAAAAAGTTAATTGACTATATGTACAGAACCCTAATAGAGCGAGGCCCGACTCGAGCTTGGCCGAGTTTTTTTTAAAGGTAGTGCAAATTCGAATGAAAACTCATTTTTGAGCAAAAAATCACACGAGTAAATGTTTTGAATAAAACGTTAATAATTAATCGCAAATTCCACATGCAGTTGTATGGAAAATACATCTGAGAAAGTAGGTTGGACGTTTCAAGTGAATCAGTGCATGTTTGGCTGAGTTATGCCTCCGGCAGTTTATGGTGTTGAAGCTTGCATCGTTGGGATGCAAGAAAGTTTGTTTTTTTTCCTCGTATTGCCCAATTTCTTTTCTCCGATTGAACGCAACGTAAGTTTCGTAGCCCAATTTTTTTGGTAAATTTAGGCCTTCAAAATCCCCTATGCTTTCTTCGAGATCCTTTTTTAGTGATTCTCGGCCTATATATATAAGCGGTCTTCTCACTTTAGACGCTAAAAAAGGCTCTTTTCATGAATTTTTTTCATAGGTTTATATTATAGATATTGATATAAAAGTTGTTACACTTAATAAATACACTTTCGAAATATTTTTTTTTTAATTTTTGTATTAATTCAAGTCACTATTTATAGACGAAAATGGTAGTTAAAAAAATGTCCTAAAAAATTGTAGGTCTGCGCTGTTGATGAAATCGCGGAGATGGATCATGCGAAACAAAAAAATCAATTAATGGCTATAGCGCATATCATACGATTTTTTATATATGCAAAAATAATCAAATGGCGGACATTTTTCGAAAAGAACCAAAAAACGTTGTTTTTCACCGTTTTTGGCAAAGAAAAAATAGTAAATATCAACATTTAAAAAAATCCTTGGTATGCGCTATAGCTATAGGTGTAAAGAATATGTGGTTAACATTTCATAAGGATCGGGTCAGTAGTTTCGAAAATTTTATCAACAAGCCGTTGAAAAACGTTGTTTCGAGAAAAACGCGTTTAAAGTTTGTTTGGGTTACATAAGTACATTTAAAACAAATTTATATGTGTTTCGAAAGTGTATTTATTAAGCGTAACATTTTTATATCAATATCTATAATATAAACCTATCAGAAAATTACCTGAAAATAGCTCTCTTTAGCGCCTAAAGTGAAAAGACCCCTTACGGGGTTATACCAGTGTGAACGCTGACAATTTGGGTGATTTTCGCGATTATTTTGGAAGAAAAGTACTCAATTAAATGTTTCGGAAAATTAAGAATATATTTAGTTATATTTGACCTATGTTACATAATTGTTTCATCGAAAAATATTGAGATCCAAGCGACTTATGCGCTGCCTTCGGAGGTGCCCAAAAAAAAGTTCCTCCACTGCCGTCATGATTCCGGCCGATTGAGTAGGTGAAACCGAAAAAGGAAAAAAAAGTCGTTAAATTGGAAGGTATTTCCTGTACAATGACGTAGGATTTTCGAAAAATATCAAGATCTAACAAAATGGCGTAGTTATGAAGTTATGAAACAGGCAATCTTTTTTGATAGATTCATAATACAGATCGTTAAATGAATATCTTTAAAAATAATTGAAGAACTTTTGTCGGTGAGATGTGCCAAATGAAATTGAATTCGTTGCAGTCCAACGATGCAAACTTCAGCATCGTCAAAGAAGTCATGCAAGGCCGTTTTCTCTTCTTTTGATCTGACACACTAGACGACCCCCTTGAGGACATTTTTCGGATGATGAAAATGAGGCGACAAAAAAGAATAAAACTGAAATTTCGTTGCATTCCAACGATGCAAACTTCAACGTCGCGATCGTAACATGTTCTGCGTCGAGTATCAACACATTATCAACACAAAAGACAACATCCTTACAATATTTCGTCGCGTTTTGCAGGAGCTCATCAGGCAGCGCGAGCAATTGGAGAGAACGGAGAAGCGGCTGGACGACATAAACAGCACGTTGCGCTTCAGCCAGAAGCACATACAAGGTATAAAGAGCGTGTTTGGCAGTCTGAGGAATTATCTCAGTGGCAAATCGATCGACGTGCCGAGCTCCTCGTCGAGTGCCATCAACAAAATACCCCATTCGGAGAGCGCGGAATCGATCGGTGCTCTGTCGAGCACGATAGAACAAACGAGAAACAATTTGGCGCAGAATCATCCGGCTCTCCAGCGCAGAGGTTTGTTGGGCGATGATGAAGAGCAGAAGCCCGCCAAGACCGACGTTGGCGCAGCTCTGGAGCGCAACTTGGACGAAATGAGCGGCTCCCTGGCGCGTCTCAAGGGCCTCGCCATTGGCTTATCCGAGGAAATTGATTCTCAGCACGATCTCATCGAAAATGTCACCGACAAGACCGAGAAGGCCGATATTATGTTGCAGCGGCAAAACAAAGACATGAATCATCTCCTCAAGAAGTAAACTCCGCGAGAATTACGTCGTTGTACGACGAACTATATAAGAATGTAGACGTTTATTCATCCATGTGTGTATAGAAAATGATCACGTGCGCTCGTCGTGTCCGCAAAGGCGAACAAAGATCGGGCGGGCAAACGGGCCAATATGATGTATCGTAAGGGAATCACGAAACTCAATCATGATAATTAAACGTGTAGAATGTCATCGTCACGGGAGAACTGGACTGAAAACTTCCCAAATGCAATATACGAAGTTTCCTAACATGGTCGTGTACTTGTGAATGGCAATGGACTTGTATAGACGCAACGTGATACAATCGCATTGTCTGTAACGAAGTTAAAACAAAAATAAACAACGTGAGCGCTCAACTTACACGGGAAGCGTCCACTCTGTAGTCATATACTTATGTATAGCTGTAAAAAGTCGCACAACGTTTTGCCACCTTTTTCGTTCTTTTTGCTATCCGCTGCTTTTTATGGTGAAAGTTTTGGGTTGCGCAAAAATGCGACTTTTACGGCAGTGTTACCGAAATGTTTCGAGTAGCCAGGAACTCGCAGCCGGAACGAGTGTTCGGATTAATGGATGTATAGGTGTGAGCGAGAGAGAAATTCATTATATCCTGAGGGGAGGTTACCGTCGAGAGGAATTAAAAAGGCACGAACATCGGGATTTTTTTGTTATATGTACAATGGGTGAAAAACGTATTTGTACACGTCGGCTTTTTCAAATTATCTTACCAAAAAAATAAAATGCTTTATTAAGTTTCTGTGCTCGATAGCTTAACCCATGCGTGGTGTCTGTTTAAGGGGTTAGGCCACAGTAACGGGTATAAAATCATGTGCGAATTAAAAAGTTTTTTTGTACGAAAAAATGATTTACTCATAAAATCAATCACACATCTATTTAGTATGAATATCAAGCTGTTAGAAAAAATATCTTCTTTTCGATGTACGAAATGGCCGACTACTAATATTTTCTTTTGTTATCTTTTTTTCGGCGGTCCACGGCGTGACGTTTAACATCCACAATTTTTTACCTATAACAAAAAACAAAAATTCTCTTCAACCTACGTTAGAATACCTGGAGAAGTGCGTACGGAATTTAAAAAATATTGTTTTATTCAAAAGTTGTAGGTATTTGAATGAATTTACAGTGAAAAATTTCGTATAAAACTGCTCATAAAATGAAAAGTTTTCGATTAATCAGATATTCCGTACGTACTTCTCTGCGAAATGCAATTGGGAACGTAACTTTTACATTTGAAGTAAATCGAGTGAAAATTGTCGAAGTTATTTGTCACGCCAATTGGAAAAAAGCTGTTTCGAGAAAAACGCGTTTAAAGTTTTTGGTACTCTATGGCCGTGCCAAAGGTGGGCTTACGTTATACGCTCAAAGTCGGTGGAAAAAAATTTTGCTCTAAATCGGATAGTAACTTATTCTTATGATGATAAAGCACCATTTTAGCAAAAAAATCGATTCTTTGAAAATTCTACTGTGACCTTACCCCTTAAATAAATCTTTGGAAAAACACGAACAAACAAATAAAGCCAAATTAACAGCAGTTTCGTGTAAGATGTACAAATACTTTTTTTACCCACTGTAAAATAAATCCTTTTGAAAATGGGTGCCAAAGTATTTTTTTTTTTCTTCTATCAATGGAAAGTGAAGTCCAATTTTATTTATTTCAAAAGATCCAAAATCGTGGCTTCAGCTACCGTGAAATAAAGCCGATGCACGGCGTGTTTTGGTCTGCGCGGAACAGCCTTGCAAGTTCATTTGAAACAACAAATGGATTAAACATGAGCAAACTAGACTAAATTTGGGGGCCCTTGTCGTTTTTTATTTTATGGAAAACCCCTGGATTACAAAATGGCTGCCGTTTGACAAGAAAAAGTCCAATTTCTTTGCCCGGTTATTTTTGCTTCAACGGACGAAACAAATATTTGTAATCAATTTTTAACGAAAATCGCTTTCTGAAGGCCCTGCAAATTGAATTTCCTGTCAATTGCGCAGAGGTTCACGTGAATCGGTTCATCCGTTGGAGGTGTAGAGCGCACTGTGCGCTGAAAAATACTGTTTCCAGAAAAAACGCATTTAAATTTGAACGTTGTAAACAATCGTATTTAATGTTCGTTTTTGGCAACCCACACAAACAAACCCACGCGTTCTAATCACTTTGAGGATGCAAATGATGAGAAAAAAAAATCGAATTTTTCATCGTCAAGGACGGTAACTTGTCCTTAAGGGGTCTTCTCACTTTAGACGTTAAAAAAGGCTATTTTCATGATTTGTTTTTTATAGGTTTATATTATAGATATTGATATAAAAGTTGTTACACTTAATGAATACACTTTCGAAATACATTCAATTAAAAAAAAAATGTATTGATGTAACCCAAACAAACTTTAAACGCGTTTTTCTCGAAACAACGTTTTTTGACGGCTTGTTGATAAAATTTTCGAAACTATTGAACCGACCCTTATAAAATTTTAACCACATATTCTTCACAACTATAGCTATAGCGCATATCAAGGATTTTTTAGATTTTTATATTTACATTTTTTTTTCCCCAAAACGGTGAAAAAACACTTTTTTATTTTTCGAAAAATGTCCGCCATTTCGTTATTTTTGCATATATAAAAAATCGTATGATGTGCGCTATAGCCATTAACATACTGAATCTAAAACCGTTTGTTTTTTTTTGTTTTGGATGATCCATTCGAAATTTCATCAACAGCGTAGATCTACAATTTTTTAGGACATTTTTTAAAATACCATTTTCGTCTATAAATAATGACTTAAATAAATACATTTGAAAAAATGTATTTCGAAAGTGTATTTATTAAGAGTAATAACTTCTATATCAATATCTATAATATAAACCTATCAAAAAAATTCATGAAAATAGCCTTTTTTAACGTCTAAAGTGAGAAGATCCCTTAAATAACTGGAGATATTGAACTGAAATTTTTTACCCAATTGGCGGAGTGTCGCGGCGTTGTTGTACATTATGTATGCGAAAACATTGCGCAGTGCTCGCATTTCAGAGATATTGTAAATGTTCAATTTTTTTTAATATTGATATTTTTTCATGAGTAACTTTGTGAATGTTTGTAATCATTTTTGTAAACGCGCAGTTATCGAGTCCGCTAACGGACTGAGACTATTTAGACAATCTGGATATCGTTCGGATATTTTTTAAAGCGCGTCAATAATGTCTCTGTTATTCGGAAGTGATGTTAAGGGGTCAGCCTACTGTGGTGATCCGAAAATCAGGATTAATAAAAAAAAAATTCAATACGTATGATGATGGAAAAAAATCGTTTGGACATTTTCTTTGTATGTACATTATTAACGGAGACTTTGTCCTTGAAGTTAGCGGGACATGTTAGCGGCTCAACATGAGCAGCTAGAAGAAGAGGAGGGATGCCTCTATGGACCAGGCATTGCCGATTAGCGGTAATTATAAACACATTTGTGTAAACACATTACAAAACTTTGAACGCGTTTTTCTCGAAAACACGTTTTTAAAAATGGCTGACATTCTCCTGACCGCTGTAATTAACATATCGACCTGAAATTTGGAGAGCATGCTCAGAAAATATGTCTTCACGGAATGACGGATCGTTTTTTCGATAGATACATTTTTGCATTTATTATTTATCTTTTTATGCGAAAATTCGATTTTTTTTTAATTGCCGCCATTTTCCGAAATTTGTACTAAACGAAAAACCCATCCGTCAATCCATGACCAAAGGGTCACAGATTGATAATATGCTTTGAATTTGTGTTTCAGATCAACAAAGAGGGGGCAGTGATGTCAGCCGTTTACCTCCCGCGATTTAAGGACCTGTTTTCGCGGAGCTGCAACGGCCGCGATTTTAGTTTTTTTTTCAAATTTTTTTTTTTAACGTTCTGTATATCATGAATAAAAGCAAGAAAAAAACCGCACTCAAAAAGCTTAACTCGTTTCCTTTAAAAAAAAATGAAATGTAAACACCTGAAATATGGCACTCCAAGGACAAAGTCTCCCTTAAGGGGGGATTGTCTTTTGTTTCGCAAAATTTACCGCTTTTTGGGAATTTTTTTGTGAAGAAAGTATACAACGGAAAACTTGTGAAACTTGGCGTATAGTTTTATTGATCTGTTTACTACATACAAAAATTTTTTTAAACAATTTCATCAAAAAATCCGCCTCCCACCCCCCTCGACGCGCGATGGTCCTTTTTTGATGGTGTGCACGATTTCTCAAAAACTATTCAACCGATTGCCTTCAAATTTGGACAGAATGCTCAGCCGACATCCTTTTATCGTTTGATGAAGCAAAAAAGCAATACGTTTAATAGTTTTTTATTTATAACAAAAAATCGATCAATTTTTTTCGAAAAATCGATACTTCAAGTTCAAAACGTCACCAAATCGTCAATTTTTTTTCCCTTCATCGAACGATAGCTATATGTGTCTAAAGTAAAATGCTTTTTGGGTTTTTGTTGCAGGATGAACGTGAAGGCTGTAATCGTGCACACCATCAAAAAAGGACCATCGCGCGTCGAGGGGGGTGGGAGGCGGATTTTTTTATGAAATTGTTTAAAAATTTTTTTGTATGTAGTAAACAGATCAATAAAACTATATGCCAAGATTCACAAGTTTTCCGTTGTATACTTTCTTCACAAAAAAATTCCCAAAAAGCGGTAAATTTTGCGAAAAAAAAGACAATCCCCCCTTAAGATCTTATAGGAATTGAAATATTATAAGTATACTGTATCGTTACTGCGAATAAAATGGAAATAAAAGGGAGGAAAGTGAACGGAATTGAGGAAGGCCTCGTGGATTAGTAAATAATCGAAGAACAACAAAAATTCTGCTCAAGCTTGTTTAATTGTTATTCATATTTGAAATAGATTCTTTATGAGAGGGAGAATATTGGCAAAACGTCGTCGATATCCGGGATGACTTGCTTCCTTCAGACATTGACCGCATCTGGTGAAAATCATATTCAAATGTTAAGAACTTTGACGAAAGTGGGCTTGAAGTTTAAGGTAATCCTATCGCCAGGCTTCGATCCATAGGATTTTAATTTTTTTTTCGAGCTTCACTAAATATATTAATAATCGTCTCTGTAAACTTTCAGGGTCGGTTATCGACCTAATTAGAGAAAAAAATATATAAAAGTTGCGTATTTTTGTGAAGGAATTCCGAGACGACATGAAAAAAACAAATTTCCGGTCGCTACAAAAGTGTATATAATAGTGGAAATCCGTCAGATTCTTAAAAATAGACTCAGATTGTCAGAATAGAATAGAATTACCTCCCTGTACTACAAAATGCACGTCATTTTTTCTAAATATATATTTAGCACTGATTTGAACTGCATTGCGCTAAATACAAATGATAGCTTATCGCAAACCAATTGGATTTGCCGATTTTTCAACGATTTTATACTGATAGATTGTTTGTCACGATACTGATCAATTATTTTAACCAATTCTTTCATTAATTCGCAGCGCTATATTTTGTTCATTTTATTGGCATAAATAGACTATTTTTTAAAATAATTCTGGATATGCAGCACTGATTTGACTCCACTAGATTGCACGATAAATACTTAAAGGAAGATAAATAATTCTTCAAGGTCGAAAATTGATGGCATATCTAACAGCAAAACTTGTGACGTTCCACATCCACTCGGGTGAGAATTAATAAAAAAAATTGTTGTGTATACCGGCTTCCGGAATATCTGTCGGGGATGGGGTCGAACGTCCGCCTTGCCGTTTTCCGTCCTCTCCCCTGCATCGTTTATTTCCGCGATACATGACCGTTTCCGGTTCCGGATGCAAACGAGCCGACACCGCAGTCTGTCGAAGTCAAATTGAATTACCGATAACACATTTTCGTTTTGACTGATAACAGTCTGCTCGTCCCCAGCTCGACCAAAAAAACAATAAAACAATGTAGGCCACAAAAGCGTAAAACAAAGTATGAAAAAGAAAGAGGTACCAAAATGCCGACAAGAAGGACGAAAAGAACTCCAACGCTGAGGAATTTCATGTTTGACGATAAAGCTCGATCGTGCACTAAGCCGTAATGTAGAACAAGTCATGCTTATGTACCTGGATGCCTGGCATTGTTCTAGCTTTATCTCCCATCGAAATTTGCTCGTGGTTTCCGCCATTTATTCCACTTCCGGTATAAAACTTTTTTGTTATCAGCGATCGTTACGACATAACGATTCAAGCGAGAGCTGAAAATATTCGACCGTTGCATTCATCTTTGTTCGTTAATTTCCCACACGGTTTCAATTATCGCCAACTTTCATTTTCATTATTTACTATCGACAAGAAGTAAAAGCTCTTATTGTCGGGACACCTCAGGAAACTGTGAGGAGAACAATATTTTGAGGTTATGTATCAGTCTTGAGTAACACTTCCGCGGTCTATGAGGAAAATAAGAAATGAATATACACAATATAGTTTAGCTCGTTTATGTTTTTTTCTTTATATGTATGTGAGTATAGGCTGTAACGCAAGTTCCTTATCGATTTAAATAATTCATCGTGTATCAATTGTAAGCATGATGGGATTCTTGGACATCATTGGGCATAGATGTCGCCTCGTATGCCAGACGCTCAGCTTCCCTTTGAGCAGCAATCGCTGCGTGCTCTTCGGCGATCTTATTGAAGAGCGCCAAGTGTTTATCCTTCGCTCTTGCGACACTGACCGTCTCCTAAAAAATAAGATAATTCGACTAGCCTCAATCGCTCTTGGATGTTGGCGGAACAATGGGAATTCTTGCATATATTTAATGACGAGATTCAGTATTACGCTGGCAAAAGGTGCGGCGGGTTGAATGTAATTAGGCGTAAACGGGGTCGTCCATGACGGACTATTTAAATGACTCAAAACGAGAATGAGATAATCGCTAATCTGATCTCGACTCGTCTGTACACCGATGTTCTTTTCGGCGTAATATCAACGTTGATTCAATAAAACTTTGGAATTAAAAAAATTTACATTTGAGGAAACGTTTTTTTTCTATAAAAAGGATAGGGCTATTTTAAGGAATTTAACTTAGAGGGACCATTTCGAGGAGTTTGACTTAACGGGACTATTTTAGGGAATTGTACAGGGACCGTTTTAAGAAATTTAACTCAAAGCGGCCATCTTAAGGAATTTAACTTAATGGATCCATTTCGAGGAATTTAATTTAAAGGAATTGTTTTAAGAAATTTACCTTAACAGGACTATTTTAAGGAATGGAACTTAAAGAGACCATATTAAAGAGTTGACTTGAATGGGACGATTTTCAGGAATATAACTTTCAGGGACCATTTTGAGAAATTTAATTTAGCAGGACCATATTAAGGGGCTACATCAGTGTGAAACTTTCAAAAAATCGATTTTTTTGCCTTTTTCGACAGTTTATACTTTCAAAAATATGAGATGAATTTTTGATACTTTCAAGATTTATATTTTCAAGAATATGAAATAAGATTTTTCAAATTTGCTGACATTGTAACTCAAAGAGCAATTATCCGATTGACTTGAAATTTGAACTGAGTACTCTTGAATATATTTACTCTACAATGACGTAGGATATTTTTGATTGGATGAAAATTGACGATTTGGCATTTAAAAAACGACCATTTTATAGGTAAGAAAAGACTTTTTCTCATAACTACGTTATATTTTGATATTTTTCGAAAATCCTACGTCATTGTACAGGAAATACCTTCCAGTTTAACGACGTTTTTTCCTTTTTTGGTTTCAGCTACTCAATCGCCCGGAATCACGTCAGCAGTCAAGGAACTTTTTTTTCGGCGCATAAGTCGATTGGACCTCAACATTTTTGTATGAAAAATTATGTAATATAGGTCAAATATAGCCAAATATATTCTTAATTTTCCGAAACGTTTAATTGAGTACTTTTCTTCCAAAAAATTCCCGAATTTTCAGCGTTTATACTGGTATAGCCCCTTAAGGAATTGAACTTAAAGGGACCATTTTAAAGAATTGAACTGGAAGGGACGATTTCGAGAAATATAAATCGAAGGGACTTAATAAGGAATTGAATTGTAAGGATTTTAACTGAAGGGAACCATTTTAAGGAATTTAACTTAAGGATCCCATTTTTAGAAATTTAACCCACAAAGACAATTTTAAGGAATTCAACTCAAAGGGACCATTTTAAGGAATTTAGTTAAATTCCTCAACATTTTACAGTTCAAATGGTACCTTCAGATTTAATTCCTTAACATGGTCTCTTTAAACTTAAAGAGACCATTTTAAGAAATTCAATTTAAAATCGCCATTATAACAAATTTCACTTATTGTTAAAGGAATTCAACTCAAACGGATCATTTTGAGAAATTTTGGCTGGGAATACGATATCGAATTAAAAAAAAATAACTACTGTTACAATGTGAATAAGCATGCACTTTGAAAGGGATACTTTTTTACGGTCCGAACGTGACCTATCTTCTACTCATATCCCGTTCTGCACGACAATGCATATTTTTTCTACGGGATTGTCGTTTAAGGGGTTAGGCCACAGTAACGGGTATAAAATCATGTGCGAATTTAACATGTTTTTTTGGGTATGAAAAAGTGGCTCACTCATGTAATTAATTACACATCTTTTTAGTATGAATATCGAGCTGTTAGAATTTTTTTCTATGTACAAAATGGCCGACTACTCTTTGTTTTAGGTAAAAAATTGTGGATGCTAAATGTCACGCCGCGGAGCGCCTAAAAAAAAGATAAAAGAAAATATTAGTCGGCGATTTTGTACATCGGAAAAAAATATTTTCTATCAGCTTGATATTCATACTAAATACATGTGTAATTCATTTTATGAGTGAATCACTTTTTCATACGGTTTTTTTCACTTCGCACATGATTTTATACCCGTTACTGTGGCCTAACCCCGTAATAATAATTAAAAAGAAGTTTCGTGCAGAAAAAATGAGTTTCATTATCGACGATTGCACACTCACATTCGACCAACGATCGGGGCCAGACACGAAGGAAGAGTGTGACAAAAATTTCTCGTACTTACCCTAGGGACGTACGGTGCGGCGGAATTATGAGAATTGGCTTCGGCGATTTTGTGATAGAGTGCGTAGTGTTTTTCCTTGGCGAGTTTGACGGCCTCCGAATCGACCGGTAACGCCTGGGTGTCTTCGTAATTCACGAGTAACGGATGAAAGCCATTTTTGTCAGCGGTGTACTCGACAGTGCGGACTTTTTGCTTAGGATCCACAAAGGAATAAGATCCTTTGAAAAATGAGAAGGAGAAAATAAAAAAATAAAATTAAAAAAAAAAAAACGTTTTCGTCGCATTTTTGCTGGATCAGATTAAATTCTTCTACGATGCAACGTCCGACGTCATCATTCGGCACTAATAATAGCGGCTTACCGTGAATAACACCGGAGCCATCGCTGGACTCTTGCTGGACACGATCGACGTGTCCCGGAAAACGTCCAGCGCTGTATTGAAAACTGTACGGCCTTGGTGGCGGTGGCACGGTCGTTCGATCATTATTGTATTCAGGCAAGATGTGCGATACGTCGCCGAGGCAGCCACTGCTCGCCAGGACGAGCAGCATCTGATTACCAGATAAAATTCATACAAAACGAACAAACGAGTCCATAAAAATGTAGAAAAACATAAAAGAGCTCTTTGAACAAATAAAAGACCGGTCAAAAATAAATGGTCTGAAACTCGATGATTGTTCATGCACAATAAACTATCTTTGAACTTTCGTCTGTAAGTGCAAAATAAGAATTTTTCATTGACGTCGATTATTTTTAATACCATATGTTTAAGGGGCCCGTCCACTTTGAAAATTTCAAAAAATCACAAGCAAGCAAGACTTGAAGATATCGACGATGATGAGCAATCAGAAGGGATTTTGCACAGTGCAGGAATTGCCGAATTGAGTTTAGGTTAGAGTTTTTCATAGTATAAACTTCAAACGCGTTTTTCTCGTAACAACGGTTTAAAAATCTCGTATCAACGGTTTAAAAATGTTTACATATTGTAAACATGATTCGCAACAAGATGATCCTCGATGGTTATAAAATTTTGATTTTTACTCTTTTTTTTTTGCGAAAAACTGCGAAAAAACGGGTTTTTGAAACTTTTTTCGTTTTTCATCTGCCATTTTTTTATTTTTTCATAAAACCTTATATCCGAGGGTCATTTTGTAGCTGGTGTCATACTGAATCTAATGGACTTTGATTTTTTTGTTTCAGACAAGCCGTTGTCGAATTGTGATGGAGCTACCTAGCCCACCTATTTTTGAGGCGTTACGTTAAACTATAGTTTTTGTACTTAAAAATGAATAAAAATGGAGTAAAATTTAAAAAATGTATTTCAAGACTTTATTTATCAAGCCCAACAACTTTTATATTCATATCTTTTATAAAATCCTAAAAGAAAAATCGCGAAAATAGCCTTTTTTCGTGGCTCCAAAGTGGACTGGCCCCTTAATCGGAAAAACTGAGCGATGTTTCTCTATTTAAAAATCATATGCCTGTTGATTACATTTTTTTAAAATTAGGTTTCTACGGGATTGTCTAGAAATATCGTCAAAAAATAAATAAATGGTTTGTCTATAGGAAAGTAAGAAATGTTATTGAAGTTTGCATCATTGGAATGCAACCAAAATATATTTTTTCCATCATACCTATTTTTTGGCTCATTTAGGCTACAAAAATTCCAGAAACATTTTTGACGATCTTTATTAGAGGTCCATAACCCGAAACTCATAAAAAGGGGGGGGGGGGGGGGGGTAGATAGTAATGAAAATACAGAATAGAAAAATAAAGAAGAATTTTCGTTGCAAAAGGGGTGGGGGTTCAGATAGTAATAAAAATACAGAAGTGAAAAAATAAAGACGAACTTTCGTTGCATTTGAAAGATGCAAACTTCAACACCATAGTCAAAAAATGTGGGAGCGAAAATAATTTTTTCAAAATTGTACATTAATATAAAAAGGAGCTAATTTTTTTTAGCTCAGATTTATCAAGACCAAAGTCGTAGATATTAGGAACAATAATAATAAAAGTAATAATGATATTCATAATCAAGTAAACAATTTCAATAATAATATTCATATTCAAATATGTTTAATTAATTAGTTAATAATCTTTTAATTATAAAACTCTTGATAAGATTTTAGCTATAGAATATTTAATAATAACATTAATGATCAGGCAAGCAATAACAATAATGATAATAATAATGATGAACAGAAATGATTATAAAAATAATGTGTCGTACGATTGGATTATACTCAAAGGGCTATTCGGGAGCTGCCCTGCTATTAACAGCATCCCAAAAGTGATTGAGCACTACACCAAAATCTTCATTCTGAATTAATTGCTCCAAAAACATCACAACTATTTAATACTTCACCTAAAAAAGAAAAAACTCACAATAATAGGATGGAACATCCTGTTGAAAAAAATGCAAGAGTCGGGCCACTTGTTAACGATGTCACCTTCTAACGTAAACTGAGAAAATATTCCAGTGAAAGTAAAATATATATGAGAGACCATGAAACGTGTAACGTCGTACGTAAAGCAGCTTTCACAAAGTCTTGGAAGACGCAACCATTTCAAAATATAACGTCGACGCCTTGGCCATAACGACGTGAATATTCCTTGAGGTTTTTGCCGATTGCACAACTCTTGGGATGAACCTGTTCGATTGATTATTATTTCTCGATTGGCGCGACTGGTGTCGATGACGCTCATTCTTGAGTCATTTAGTCTTGTGATGAAAACGCAACCAGGCTGTTAGTACAATAAATAACGAGGATTTTATTATCCTGGGCCATCACGCGATCGAGAACAATTCATTGTGGAAAGTGAACATTATATTTTCTTTTATCAATACGCGATATCAGAGATGTTTGAGAAAAAAATAAAATAATATCGAAGACCTTTGGTTATTTTATTGCGAGGACAAATAAGTCTCTGCCGTTTGACAAAAGATGGCTCCACCAGGAGGTTGTGGTTGAAATTGTCAGATGTAAAACTTCAAATCGTAAGGTTGGACATCTGGCAAGACCATAACCTTGAAATATTAGCAATTTTGTATCAGCATCGCATAATTTTTTTCGTGCCAAAATGTCGAGTTTTGAGTTGAATAAGCGTCATTTGCGGGAACTTTATAACTCTTCTTTACTAATTTAATTTGAAGAAATCTGCAGCTGAGGCAACTTAAAAAATGCAGTTTTGAGATAAACGCTGCACAGCCGCCATTGTGAAATTAGTCGCTTCAAAAAAATTATTGTATACAGTTACTGATATGTATGATAAACACCTTTTTTTGTAATCTCGATTTATTTTGTAGTTTTTCTGAAAAAAAAACCCAAAAAGCCTATTTTTTCGGCCTCTAGAGTTTAGGCCTAAGGCCTTAAACAGTTTACACATGGAAAATGTTAGATATTACAAATGATTTTCTTACATATGTTAAAAATACAAATTGTACAGAACCGGTGCGATGGTCTAGTGGTTAGCGTGCTCGCCACTAAACCAGCGGACCGGGAGGTCCCGGGTTCGAATCCCAGTCGCGTACATTTCGCCGTGAAATGTTTTTTTTCGGCAATTCGCGGCGAAATAAGATTAGTTCCACGACTGGGGGGCGAACTCGATGACCGGCTGTATTGGTATAGGTTTTCCGCAGTTTCCCTATACCCATGACAGAAATGTCATGATGAATATAATACAGAGGGGGAAGTCGGCTGCGGCGGCAAGAGGGGGGAACAGGGAGAAAGATGGAGAAAGAAAGGAGAAACAGTAGAGGAAAGAACGGTCATAATGATGGGAAAGAATAGGTAACAAACGCGAAAGCGTGCACCTAAGGAAAAAACCAATAAATATAAATTGCACAAGTCTCAAGTATAAACAGTGTGAAGCGATAGGACTACCTCAAGTGAGAGAAGTTGCCGTGAGTGGTTTCAAAAGTTTGAGAACGGTGAGTTTGACGTCGAAGACAAAGAACTTAGCGGAAGGCCGAAAGTGTAAGAAGACGTGGAATTGGAAGCATTATTGGAGGCAGATTCGTGCCAAACGCAAAAAGAACTTGCACTTACATTAGGAGTGGTTCAACAAGCAATTTCACATAGTTTGAAATCGTTGGGAATTATTCAAAAGCAAGGAAATTGGGTTCCATATCAACTGGAGCCAAGAAACGTTGAGCGCCGATTTTGCACATGTGAAATGCTGCTTGCCAGACATAGGTCGAAACCTACTTACATAGAAACACTCAATTGGGAAGTTTTACCTTACCCGCCGTATTCACCAGACATTGCTCCTCTGACTATCATTTATTTCGATCGATGACGCACGGCCTATCCGAGCAGCACTTCACATCATATGAAGATACCAAAAATTGGGTCGATTTGTGGATAGCCTCAAAAGATGAAGCGTTCTTCCGACGCGGTATCCATATGTTGCGAGCAAAATGGGAAAATGTAGTGGCTAGCGATGGACAATACTTTGAATAAAACATAAAGTACCGTTCTTTCACAATAAATGCCCAATTTTGGATAAAATACGGCGGAGACATTTGTTAATACTGATTTGTTTGATTAATACCTCTTACCCCCCTCCACCATCTCACAACAATGTCTCTAGTTGATGGTCATCTATCTGAGCATTGGCAATTTTACTCCAGATGCTATAGAGTTACGAATACGTGCGTCGAAATGAGTGCCTTCGCGGCTGAAGAAAAAATGTCTCATTGAGTGCTTCTACTCTAGAGGTAAAGTGGTATGCAAATATGGGATCTGTCAAATAACGATATGACATCTGGCGGCGGAAAATCAAAGTACATTCAGGGCACAGCCTCCAATAGCAATTATACGTAACCGTGCGATAAAAGTATTTAATTTCAATTAAAAACATAAAATTGGTGTAAATGGAATCCGCGAAGTTTTCTCCGCGTAAAAACTACCGAAAGAATATTAAGGGTGGCCCCTAGTTAGTCCACTTTGAAGCCACGAAAAAAGGCTATTTTCGCGATTTTTTTTGAGGATTTTATAAAATATATGAATATAAAAGTTGTTGGGCTTGATAAATAATGTCTTGAAATACATTAAAAAACCATTTTTTATTCATTTTTATTCATTTTTAAGTACAAAAACTATAGTTTTACGTAACGCCTCAAAAATAGGTGGGCTAGGTAGGTCCATCGCAACTCGGCAACGGCTTGTCTGAAACAAAAAAATCAAAGTCCATTAGATTCAGTATGACACCAGCTACAAAATGACCCTCGGATATAAAGTTTTATCAAAAAATAAAAAAATGGCAGATGAAAAACGAAAAAAGTAAAAAAACGCGTCTTTTTTCGCAGTTTTTCGCAAAAAAAAGAGTAAAAATCAAAAGTTTGAAACCATCGAGGGTCATCTTGTTGCGACTCATGTTTACAATATGTGGTTCAAATTTCAACAGAATCGGTTTATTGGTTTTAGAGATATGATGGAGCTAGATTTTGAAAACGTTGTTTCGAGAAAAACGCGTTTGAAGTTTATACTTTGAAAAACTCTTACCTAAACTCAATCTGCAATTCCTGCACCGCACAGTGGTTCCAAACGCCGAAAAGCTGGCCAAAAATAGGGAAAATCGCGTTACTAAATATAGGACTTTTTTGTGTGCCATATGTTAGGTTGGTACCTGTACTTTAAGAACGCAGCATTACCAATGCCAATAATACACACTTGTTGGCAGCGTGGCGTCGTGAAGTTAAGGTTAAATTTCGTGAATATCACGTGTTTTCTGACGTAAACATTTAATTTAGACAAGTTAGTGTTAATTATTCATGGTGAAGTGAATTGTTTCGAATAGAGGGATATCTGAGGTTAGTAAAATACGTTTTGTTTGAAATTTTAAGTGCTTGTACATTGTTTATATATTATTGTTTGTAAATCACAAAATTTCGTCATTTTTATGCCACTTTTACTTTCTCATTTTCTCGAAAGTCCCGCTAGATCTCGGGCTGAAATTAATTGCATATGGTAAGGGCATCATAGCACTAAATTATGACGCCAATAACTTTTGCCCGAATTTTCCCGAAATTGAGAAAATGCAATTTGAAAATTTACTTAAAAAAATGGCTAAAAATATGATTTTTAGGTTATATGAAGCCCAATATCGTCAAAAAAAATTGTTTAAGTTATTTAATGTTGAGTATACATACTACCAATGATTTTGACATTATAAACAATGAATTTGTTATAAACAATAAATTATTTTTTTCAAAAAACTTAATTAAATTTTTTTTCCAAGTTGATTAAATGTCAAATTCTGATTCAGCGACGTCGAAAACCCCTTAATCAACAGGTTTTATCATTTACAATTATAATCATTTTTTTTTGGTCCGCCATCTTGTTTTTGACTTTGTTTTGCATTTTTGTATGAAACTGATGTCAAATTTCGATTTAGCGACCTCAAAAACTCCTTATAGCATCATTTTTTATTGTTTAAAGTTGATATAAAAATTTTTTTGGTCCGCCATCTTGTTTTTGACTTTTTGACTCTTTTTTTTCGAAAAACTAACATCAGATTCGGATTCAGCGACCCCCAAAACCTATATATACCCACCACCATCCGTTTTTTCGATGATTTCGATTTTTGGCCAGCTTTTCGGCGTTTGGAACCACTGTGCACCGTACAAAATCCCTTCTGATTGCTCATCATCGTCGATTTCTTCGAGTCTTGCTTGCTTTCGATTTTTTGAAATTTTCAAAGTGGACTGGCCCCTTAATAACATACCTTTTCTCCAAATCCCAAATAAATAATCTAGTAAACAAAACAAAAACGAAAACAAACTTTTTTCGGCCCGCCACTGGTGTCCTCCCTCGAACTGAGCGATCGGTCACCCATCCAAGTATTGATCCAGGTCAACCCTGCTCGAAGATAGCCGCAGCTGCATCCCGACCGGACGTCTACTACTCCGGTCGACTTCTTGTCAATTCTTTCTCTCTCCTTTCGTTCTTTTCAATGAAGCAAATGCATTTGTCGATGGTAAAAATAATATTTATTTATCGTCTCACCAGCCCGAAAGTGCATTTGAACGTAGGCGAAATAATACCGAAAAGTTTTCGAAATTGTACACCGTGGAGGAATAAACATGAATCGGGCGAGAACCGATCGGATCAATCGATCTCTAACTTTTTGAAGCTACCCTCGACGCCGAAGAGATCGGTTGCGCTTTTACCCTTGCCAGGACGCAGGGTCTCGTTCACTCTCATGGTAGCTTCCTCCTCCTGGAACCAAGACCTGTTGTCCTCCAGCCACTTTAAATTCTTCGCCTGTAGATCCGCCAGTGATCCCGCCTTTCCTCCGTTCTCGTTCGGTAATATATCCAACGGTATGAACTTAGTCAAACTCTCGTTCGACGAGTGTATGTGCAGCTGAACAATAAAAGCACCGCTCTATTAAATTGTTGTTTAGACAAAAAAAAAGAATTTCATTGTATTTTATGATATTATAAACAATGAATATTATATTTTATTTAATTTTATCGTATTTTTTTTATTCGAGACTTTTTGGGCTACATTAATTTATGTTATGGAGGAGATTTTTTTGAGGTTGCTCCATCCATAGCGTTGCTAGTAAGTCAGGGAGTATGAAAGATAAAAATGGCGCGACGAGTGTTTAGACTTTTTCGACAGGACCTTTTGTATTTACGAATAAATAGCAGCCTTCGGAATATTTTCTAGTCATATTCTTAAGTTAGAAAAAAAATCAATCAAGATATGTGTCATTGTTCATCAGTGCTTGTATTTTATAAAAATTATACGTTGTGAAAATTTTCTTCTTGTAATAGATTGGCTAAAAATCGTCAAGAACAATAAAAAATAGCGAAATGGATATCAATTTGTATGCCGGGTGTCCTATTCTAATCTTACACCCGATTTATCTCGAAAAATACTGCTTCGATCAAGTATTGAGTTTAATAAAATTGTTAGGGTCTAGGGCGGATGGCAAAAAAATCTTTTTTGGTCCCAAATTCAAAATGGCAACGATAAGATGGCCGACATGTTTTTTTAAAAATGGGATCATTATTTTTTTCCACCAAAACATTTATCAGGTCGAAACTAACAACTTTTGTAGAAAAAGTTTTTGGATATCGTGCATAATTTTTTGGTTAGAATACAATTTTTTTTTGAACTTCCCCTTGAACCCTAAAAGTTTTATTATACTCAATATTTGATCGGAGCAGTATTTTTCGAGATAAATCAGGTGTAAAATAAAAATTGGACACCCGATATATCATTCAAGTACAATAAAAAAATAGGATAAATTATAAACACGTGACGTAAGACTTACTAAAAATAAAGAATGTACAAATAATTTACAGTGTTTAGGCATGATTATTATAAGGAATTCTAGTTATTTGTCCTCTTGCTACTTGACGCATTTTATTAATTAAGAAATCAAATAATTATGAACGAATATTAATGACATTGATAAAATATAAATTGAGAAATATCAATAGAATCAATTTAATACCAATTAAGGAATAAAATATTAATTAAGAAATATTAATGAAATCAACATAATATTAATTAAGGAATAAAATATCAATTAATGATTTTTTAAATATTCAATACATCAAAGCGCCTACGAACTTATATACAACATAAATAATGATGATTCAATTATAAATAAACGCTTGCCATATCCATAAGTTCCTTTTTCATGAACGGTTTCATCATTCCCAAAATGATGTCCATAACAGGAACCGTGTTCATAAAATGCAAGCCCTTCAATCTTACAGGAAGGGCTTCCTGAAGATAGTAGAGAAATTTTTTCAAGCCCATTGGACTGAGACGTCCGGCATGGCCAAACACTATGCCGTCGAGGTCGATGAGAATAATGTGGCCCTTGCCGGTACCCTCGGTGTGTAGCCACAGATCGAGTACCATGTTGAAATAGTTCATGCAGTCGTTATAGACGTAGTGAGACGGATCGGAATCGACCAGTTTTCCATAAATTACTTTGTAGCCGTCCATAGTCGGCTTCTCCAGAGGCATGTAAACCCTGACAAAAGTATCGGGGGTCATTATCGAAAATGAGTTTATTCATTTTGGGATAAACGTTAAAACGCAATTGCAATTGATGTTGAAGTGACGCATGATTTTTTAACATAGTTAATTATAATTCGAGTTGATGATAATCCAAGTTAATTGTAATTACAGTTAATTATAATTCGAGTTAATTATATTTCAAGTTATTTATAATTCAGGTTAATTATGATTCGAGATAATTATAATTTCGTTTATTCATTTTGGGATAAACGTTAAATCTCAATTGGAGTTAATGCTTAAGCAATGCATGATTTTTTAACATAGTTAATTGTAATTCGAGTTGATTATAATTCAAGTTACTTCTAATTACAGTTAATTATAATTTACGTTAATTATAATTCAGGTTGATTATACTTTAGGTTAATTATAATTAACGTTTTCAAGGTAGGGACTGGTAGGTGGCCAGAAAAATGCCTACGGGAAGATGTAAGAGTAATTATCAATGGTAACCCATCAAATTGAGAAAAATAAATAAAATAAGCAATGGAAAGCGTAGGTGAGGGAGCTGATAAGAAAAATAGAAATAGGTATAGACATTTTTATTGAACAAGAAATTCAATACGATTGGAGCAAAGTCGATGGGTCAACATACTGCAAGGAATATAAACATAGGAAAACAGGTTTACACAAGGAACAATATGGGAGGACAAGATGACTAGCGGAGAATTGAATGAAACGTTGGCGATGATAAAATGTCGTAATGTCAGGGCAAACGGGGAAAAAGGTTATGTAGTCGTCAAATGTAGAATATGCAAGCAGGAAATTGAAAATTTGAGACATATTTGCGAGTGTACGGAAGTTGAGGGAACACTAAACCAAGAAATAGTAAATAAAGTGGAGCAATGGCTGGAAAATAGCAGGGGGTTAGAAATTGACCGGAAAATAGAAGCGCAACTGAAAATGCAACTTTCAAAGTAACTATGCGATTACATCGGACAATTTAAGAAATTAGCAGCTAGGATAGATTTAACGGGAGATATACACCTAGATGGTCGAGGTCGAGAATTTAGAAGCTATGAACATTCCGTCGACCGTAGAAGACCTACACTATGGGCCTGGTATCGATGATTCCATGTAAGTTGACAAATTTCATGATTTATTCATTCCCAAATTTTCAAACGCGTTTTTCTCAAAACCACGTTTTTCAAATCGGTACCCAAAATTTCTCGAAAACCAATGAACCGATGCCTTGAGGTTTTTTGTGGTTATTCTATACACCATTATCTAGTACTTGTCATAGGATTTTTTTTCCCGTTACTTAGTTTTTGTTTTATACGCAAAATAATAACTAATTTTTGGCCCAAAAATCACTATTTATGTTCAAACGTCCGCCATTTTGTCATAAATCGATATTTTCAAAATCGGCTATGACAAGTACTAGATTATAGTACCTAATTTAATAATCTTTTTGGTTTTTTTTCAGATGATCTTTGAAGAAACGCCAGTGGGTACCGTATACGCAGATTTTTTTACGACGCTCCAAGGATCATACAATATCCTTGTACATTTTTGATATTTTTAAATAAAGAAAATTAAACATATTTTTGAATGTATATACTTTGAGATAATTAAAACCCCAATTCGAAATTTCAAATAGTTTTGCTTGAAAAAAATTACAAAAATGACCTTTTTTCCGGCTCCTAGGTGTATATCTCTCCTTAATACGAAGGGCCAACCAGGTGCAGATGAAAATACAATAAAAATGTAATTTAAATTAAAACTCATACAATTTTGCTGTGATTTTTCTCTATTAATTAAATGTAACGTGCTCATTAGAGAGTGAATGTTGATAATTTTTGTTTAACTGCAGTATGATGATTTAAAGATTTTTGTCAGCATCCCATTGAATCAAAAGGCAATGGGCGATTGATAGGATAAGGTACTCACGCTGTATGGAAGGCCTGGCGAAGCTCCTTCGGACCCAGAGGATCTCTACCGGAAAAGAACTCAGGCACGTGAGTCCGCACAGTATAATAAGTGTCTATGGTTGGCTTCGTTGCTTCGATCCGGTAGTAATTACTGTGCAAAAAAAGAGCAAGTTCGGCGTCCGAGATATTTGGCAAGTGAGGCTGTTTCGAGCACCACTCGCGCAACATCTGAATGTCGGATTCTTTCAGCTCCGAATTCTTCTTCATTTCCTCCTCAAATGTGATCCCTTGAGACAGCGGCATGTCGATGACAGTGATGAAACTAGGAATACCAAAAAACATTTATCGTTTTGGTTTTCGTTTTATCCATCGTAAATGATCCTAGGAATTCCGCTTTGAACTTTCAGCTCTTTGTTATGTTCTTTTCCATGCTCTACAGTTGTTTTACATTCGTCATGAGGAATTCAGGCAACGATATTTGGGTGTAGTCCCGAAAAGAACATACCTCTGATCAATGTGAAATTTCGTGTTCTCGTGTGTTTTGACTCGCTGATTACGAATATGATAGTTAAAATACCCGCGAATTCGATTTTCAAATTCAAAACCCACAAAAACTGATTTTTAAAAAGTTTTTCTACTTTATTTTAATAAATGTTGACCATAGACAAAAATGTTTTCTACAAAAGTTGTAGCCTATAAAAAGATTGATGTTTTATGCTCTATACAGTTTTCATGTAAAACCATTCTGTTGCGAGAAAAATGGGATAATGCTCCAAAAGTACATTTTGCTAAACTCCATCAGTTTCGATGTTATCCACTTACGCACTTTATCGGGGGGAGGTTGGAGTTTGTTTGTTGTTTGGGTATGCATATAGTGTTAAAAATCAAACTGCAACCTTCCCGCGGTAAAATGCTTAAGTAGATAATATCAAAACTAATGGAGTTTAGGAAAATTTACTTTTTGGAGCATTATCCCATTTTCCTCGAAACAGATTGTTTCTAGACAAAACTCGTAAAGGACATAAAAGATCAATCTTTTTATACGCTACAAGTTTTGTAAGAAACATTCTTCTCTACGATCAACATTTATTACAATAAAATAGAAAAACTTTTAAAAAATCAGATTTTATGAGTTTTCACCTTGAAAATCAAGTTTGGAAAAAGTTTCGGAAAATCAAAATCGGGTATTTTCACTATAATATTCGTGATCAGCGGAAAAAGTACATGGGTACGCAAAATTCCAAATTAATCGGAGGTTCTTCCTTTTCGCAACTTTATCCCGATATTTATATTGAAAATTTAAATTATTTTTGCTGGATCCTTTGAGAAATGAAATATAATTCATTAACAATAAAAATAATAAATAGATGCTTGTCAATAAATAAAATGAAATATAATTGAGGAAGAATGGCGGACCTTTTTTCCGCAATTATGTTTCATTGTAATTGTTGGCAGAAATTATTCTAATTCAATAGAAACTGACAGAGATCGACTAATGAAGGGCTCATTACTTTTATTACTGGAAAAATTAATTGTTCAGCTCCAATCAATTTTACTCTGCGTATTATCGAAATGGGTTCGAGTCAAATTTATCTCAGATATTAGAAACATTTATGTTGCTTGTCATGTTAATAACCCGTGTTTTTTTTGTGATCGATAAAAATAAACGTTTCAGCCTTGATTAAATTCCCATCCGATTTTGACAATAACTGTAGCGAATCTACGAGATCGTGGGAAAATATTTATTCACGAACGAACCGGTGTATAAAAAAATGCAAAAAAGTATTGAAAATATTTTTTTCCCAACACTCGATGGCAATGCACTTATTAACAATGAGGTCATTGACCTTTACTTTAGACCTGAAAGAAAACAAATTGAGCAAACCAGACGTGCAATGAATGCTTCGAACCGACAAACGATTCTACTCCACCTTTGTTGCGACTATGTACATATAGGAAGCTCAATTGCTCCATGAAAGACGACTTACATAAGCTCAGAGCTCGAATGACCTCTCTCTTATTGCAATAATCTATTCTACAATTAAAATGATAGGAGATTATTACTTTATCATCATTTCATTTTTTTTATCATTATTTTATTACGATTATTTTATCATTTTCACTTTATAATCAAAACGATAATTAACGGGTTATGCCTAGAAGTAACAGTAAAAACAGCTCGTTTTTGGGATTTTTTTTAGAAAATCGTCACGATGAATTTCTACAAAAAGTTGAAGTTTGCATCTGTGGAATTCAACGAACATTTTTGTTATAATTGTATTTCCTCATTCTCATTATTATACTAAACTGTTTTTCTGCAGATTTAGATTCTATATTGTCAAATGAAACACCCCAATAATGTTTTAATCATTCTTGAAGCTTACATCTGACGGAAAAAATATGAGAAGAAAAAATTCGTTGCCCTCCAACGATGCAAACTTCAATTTCATAAAAATTAGGTATTTACAAAAGTATCATCTAAAGAGTACTGTAATTTTTTTGTGTAAAAATATGATATTATAATCGATTTTGAGTCGATGGCCGGGAAGCGTCCCTCAAAAACGTCTTTTGCAGTGAGCAATGCCCCTATCTACCTCGTTATCTAATATTAAAATATCGAAGAGATTTCGTTAATACATTAGTTTATCCTACGAGAAATCGAGGGAATTTGGGAAATGTCAATTTAAAAAAAATTGGCCCGTGTTCAAAATGAGTTTTGATTTTTGCAAAAAATTGGCATTTTTTGTTCATAAAATCAAAAGTATACATCGGGAAAAAAATCCCTTCGATCAAATACAATATTTTGACATCTAGAAAAAGGTCTCTAAATTTGTCGATTTTGATCCGATCACCTCGACATTTTTACGGAACATTTATACCATGATATACGGTCAAAATATATTGGTTTTGAAAAAAAAACAACATATCGACTTTTAGAACTAGGCACAATCTCTTCAATAATACAAACCATTTGGTAACCTAAACTGTGATTAGAAAAATATAAAGAAGAGACACATCGAGCGTATGTAATTGCATAAATTAAAAATGTAATTGGAGTTACTTATCAGAGAAAAAAATCCCGAAGAAATTCTTTTTTTTGCACAAAAAATAAATAACCTTTTCTCTCGAACCTTTTTTCTTCGAGACACGTCGCGGGGAATAATTCTTCTGTCGTATATTCTCGTGCAGTCCTTAGTATGGCAACTGTACAATCAAACAGTGCATAGAGTACTGAGCCAACGTGATCGTGCCGATGAGAATTAATGCTGTGGTCGCGTGGTCGAAGAGTGACTGACATATGCAGCGCACGGAGAATTTAGCGTGACCGAAGGACTATGACTTTGCAACGCAATCGACGCGTGCTTATAATTATAGGGTCCAGCGTCAGAAAACCGGAGAGCATTATTACCTCGCTTATAAACTATACTCGTGCAAAAGTCACATATTTGCTAGATGAATAATGACAATAAAATTGAAGGTTCCCGAAATTTTCTGGCCTTGAATACCCTCCAACAATAACACGTTTTATTTTGTGGTAGCAATCGATCAAGAGTCAATCAAATGACGTAAATTAAAAAAAAATAATTCCTTTGATAATAATTTTTATTCGATGGGCTTAGAAACTGATTTTTTGTGTTTAAATTCATTTATTGGGATAATTTTGCCGGATTATAATTATTACTATAACTACTATCATTTTATTATAATTAATTATAATTTAATTGTAATTAATAATTAATTTTAATTGCTACAATTTAATTATAATTATTATTACTACATACCTATTAAATTATATTTAATAGGTATGTAGACCCGCTTGACATGTCGTCTAAATATTTAAATAATGCTTTTCGGTTAAAACAATTGAACGAAAGTTGAAAAAATTGATATGTAAAAAAACATTTTTAAAAAACGAGCTTTTATTTAATGTAGGTACTAAAAAGTAGGAAAGAATTTTTTTCCACCATGTCACTTATATGTGACTATAAATAAAAGCTTGGGGCGCTCAACTTTTTAAATGTTTAATAAATTTGAACAACTCAGTTTCACTTACCTTATTTATTTTGGCACAATAGTAATTAGAGAAATTATTATCACACGTTTATACTCAGTTTCGGGATTTTTATTTAACAAATCTAAGGTTGTTTTACAGTAAATTAAATACAGTTGATATTTTAACGGATTTATGTAAATTAAAGATGATACGTCAAAATTCTGAGCGCCCCAAGCTTTCATATATAGTCACATATAGGTGACTTGGTAAAAAAAAATTATTTTCTAATTTTTAGTACATTAAATAAAAGCTTGTTGTTTTTAAATATTTTTTTACAGATACATTATTTTCTACTTTTCAGTCTTTAATTGATTTGACTAGTTGGTTGATACTAGTAGTTTACTATTTACGAGTTTGTACATTAGGCACATGGAATGCTCGTAAAAAATAACAAAGACTGTAATTGGGGTTGAACCTACGACTAATTGCTGCATATAAACTTTTCACATACAAACGCAGTCGGCTATGAATTTGTTTGTATGTGTTAGTGAGATTTTATATGGATGAGTAGATATCGCTAATTTCAAATGAAAAGTTGAAAAAGTTAAGGATATATTTTTTTAAGTTGAATCATGCATTGTCACCTTTTAGATGCATGTTTGCAAATTTTCAGAGCTCTAAGTAGTCGGGAAGTGGGCGAAATATCGATTTCCCGTTTTGCATCTCACAGAAGGTCAGGTTAAGGGGTTACCCCCACTTGCGATTTTGAAAAAATCGATTTTTTTTATTGCATTTTTTTGAAGTATAAGTATCTGAGAATATGTCCTGAAAATTTCAAGTCGATCCGAACAAAATTGACTGAGATATGAGCGTTGAAAGAGAAGAATCCGGGTTGAAAGAGAAACTTTAAACGCGTTTTTCTCAAAATGGCATTTCTGAAGTCGGTGACCAAGATTACTCGAACACTAATGAACCGATCTTCTTGAAATTTTGCAGGCTTATTTAATACATAAAAATGTAGTCTTTAATCGTTCGATTTTTTTTTTCGAAAAAAAATGGCCGTTTTCTAGCCAAAAAACGGCCGTTTTGTTTCGTTAAAATCGAACCATTAACTTTGACTGTCCGCTATTTTGTGAAAAATGAATATTTTTTAAAATCCTTCGATTAAAGACTAGTTTATACTTATATTTGACTAAATCCATCCGCATTTTTTTTTTCAGATGATCCACTTCGCCGCAATGTTGGTCACCGCAAACCGTGTGTATAAAAACATTATTTCATTGACGGCCATTTGCCACTAAACAATGTAATATTTTTCAATAAAAAAATTACTGAAAGTTCTTCAAGATGTGTTCTTTAAGATGGTATATTGATCGATTGAAAAAGTTTTGTAGTTTTCTTTAAAAAAATTCACGAAAAAGGCCTATTTTTTGCGCTACAAGTGGGGGTAACGCCTTAAATAAAAGCTTGTAAAAACGCCTCAAGTCGGCCATACTACGAGTATTCAGTTCCACAAATAAACATATTTAAAAGCCTTCGAGATTAAAGTTTCAAAATTTGCGATCCAAGACCCTCCAATAAATTTGTTTTTGACAAAGACTAGTTTTACACAACAGTCCTGATTGCGATCGTTATACATTCATAGTTTCTGCATCGACGATATCGCCGCACAGCTTAAGAAACCCTCGTTTTACGGAGCGCCGCGTGTCTTTCATTATGTGGGACGTAAATATGACGTGGGACTTTTTTGTTTTCCCGCCTGATAATCATATCGCATTACATTGCAAATATGATAATTAGCGTCAGTATGCGTATGGTGTAAGATGAAAACAACACATGATGACATGCGAATGCCAAACGTGGCACGAAAGTAGTCGAGCTCTGTAGTTTTCGAATTCCGAGTGTTGGTGTGGAAGCGATGATGTAGGGAAGATTATTATTTCGCGAACAAAAGAACAAAATGGAGTCACGTTGCTTTTTCAAAAAGTGATTCCGCCACTTTCTCGGGGACTACGGCAGTCATGTCAGTGTCACTAACATAATGAGACTACTTACTCATTTTTAAGGCTGTTTTCTATCGAATTATTCACTCCATATAACGAAAAGAGCATGGCTTGAAATTGACAAAAAAATACTTCCGGTGCAGACGACAGATGGGGCGATTTCATAACGAACTCGTTGACAGCAATGGGAAGGACAAATGCCACTTTTCGTCACTGGCAGCGCTAGCATAGCACGTCCCGAGTTTGTGTTCAACCAGACGGTCTAACTTATTCATTTATTTACGATTTCTCTAATTATTTACGGGTAGATAGCTGTTTTTTTAGTGGTTCAGTGTTGTACGTAGGATGTACTGCTGAAGGAACACATTTTTTCCTAAGGATGACGCCAGGCGCAAAGAGTGAGAAATAGCTTTGTCCTTTTCCTCCCGTTACTTTGGCCCCTCTGCTTCTGAGAATAGATTGGTTTTTTGAAATATTGCATAGTTCATTTGTTACTAACAATTATCTGACGATTTTTTAGGCAAATTTTTCACTTTCCAAAAATTTGCCCAAAAAATCGTCAGATAATTGTTAATAACAAATGAACTATGCAATATAAAAAAAATCCTGCGTACTTCTACAGACAATGTATTTTTCAAGATATATTCAACATTTCAAGTGAATCGGTTGAAAATTGTCTGAGTTATGTTTCCGGCCGACTTAAAAAATGCGGTTTTTGAGATAAACGCTGCACAGCCGCCATTTTGAAATGAATCGCTTCAAAAAAATTATTGTATACAGTCACTGATATGTATGATAAACACCCTTTTTTGTAATCTCGATTTGTTTTGTGGATTTTCTGGAAAAAAATCCCCAAAAAGCCTCATTGTCAGCTTCTAGAGTGGCCTAAGGCCTTAAGGGGAGATACACACCTGGGAGCCGGAAAAAGGTCATTTTTGTGAATTTTTTTAAGGAAAACTATTTGAAATTTCGGATTTGGGTTTTAATTATCTAAAAGTATATACATTCAAAAATATGTTCAATTTTCTTTATTTAAAAATATCAAAAGTATACAAGGATATTGTATGATCCTTTGAGCGTCGTAAAAAAATCTGCGTATACGGTACCCACTGGCGTTTCTTCAAAAATCATCTGAAAAAAAACCAAAAAGATGATTAAATTAGATACTATAATCTAGTACTTGTCATAGCCGATTTTGAAAATATCGATTTATGATAAAATGGCGGACGTTTGAACATAAATTGTGAATTTTGGGCCGAAAATAAGTTTTTATTTTGCCTATAAAACAAAAACTAAGTAACGGAAAAAACATCCCATGACAAGTAGTAGATAATGGTGTATAGAATAACCACAAAAAACCTCAAGGCAATCGGTTCATTGGTTTTCGAGAAATTTTGGGTACCGATTTGAAAAACGTGGTTTTGAGAAAAACGCGTTTGAAAATTTGGGAATGAATAAATCATGAAATTTGTCAACTTATATGGAATCATCGATACCAGGTCCATAGTGTAGGACTTCTGCGGTTAACGGAATGTTCATAGATTCTAAATCCTCGATCTCGACCATCTAGGTGTATATCTCCCCTTAAGGGATATGCATAACTTTGGAATTTCAAAAACTCAATCTTCGGTTTATTTTATTTTCTTATTGCGTAGAGTATTGACATTGATTTGGTTAAAAAAATTTGTAAAAATTCCAAAAATTGACCGAGTTATGGCGATTTTAGTGGAGCAGGTCAGAACGTCTCGTTGCGTTACGGCTCTAGCGCTGCGCGGTGCATTGTATGGTTTCTAAGGGCATTGATATGACTTTGTCCAATCCGGCTGTTTGATTGTTGTACGGTGCAGGAATTGCAGATTGATGGTACGAAAAATAATTGTGATTTTATCTCAAGCAAGTAGTCCATACACCAAGGCATTTTCTTACGATTAAATTTTTCGAAAAACAATTGGGACGAAAGAGTGCATTTCATAGGTAGAAATTTTGAATAAATTTTTTTTTTTCATTAGCTCTCTTAGTAATGGAGATATAAGCGATGAAAATTAATCTTATCACCTCTCACTCGACGCTTCATCCCTTTCACTCGTCGTTTCGTCTTTCTCATTAAAATGTTCCTTGCTCATATCTCCATCACTAATGGAGCTAGCGAAAAAAAAGAAAGACATTTTTTATTGTAAGTTCAAAAAGAAACATCTTTTATTTCAAACTTTTTTCTACAAAATGCACTTTTTCGTCACATTTTTCATTATAACAATTAAATTGTTTATAACAAAAAAACGATTCTATAATAAAATAAATGTTCTATTCGTATTGCCTCTACCAGAAACCATAAAGAACCATCGATGATATTGAGTAGACCTAAACAAATATACGAAAATGGTATACGGTAAAAAAGGATTTAGTACGTTTTCTTCTCTTGCGTTTATCTCGAAAGTATACTTTGCAATTTGGCGTACGTCATATCTCAAAATCTAATCGTCCGATTTACTTCAAATTTGGATTAGACAGATTTTATAACATATTCCATTGACTGACCGGATGATTTTTTCATATGTTCGTCCGTTTGTTAATAATAAACGTTTGAAGTCGTTATTTTTGGTCGAAAATCGACCTTTTCTTTAAAAACAGTGCAATTTGTGCGATGGTTAAAATTTCGAAAATGTATCCGGTGAGGATGTAGCTTTACCATTGTACCGTATAGAAAAGTATATTTGTCCATTTTTTACTTTAGATGAATCCACTTACTGGAATCATGTACGCGACCGAGCCGTGTGGAGGCTACAGCTCTGAGATTGAACAACAATGATTACGTTCTTTGTATATATTTTGCAATAGAAAAAACGGTCACTCGTCGAGACTATGTACTATCTGTGTGCGAAAAATCGATCTCTTTTTTCAACTTCAAGGTTATGCACACGCCTTAAATGAGCAAATTTTATTTTGAGTACTCATTGCACACAACAGAGAATGCAGAGATGTCACTCTTCTCTGCACGCAACAAAAAATAAACTCTGCAATAACTTCAATGTCTTTCAAAAATATATGGTACAAATAGAGACGTGGGTCGCTCGAAAAAGTCCGTTTTAATAACGGCAACACAAGAAAATTTCGAAGTAACGAAAAATTAAAAAATGTAATGTTTAAATATTCTATTTTCAGAAAAATATGTATAATCATTCACTTCAGGGGACGTGACGTGCGTTTGAAAAATTAGGACGTGCTATGGTGGCGCCATCTGCCCCGAACTTTGCGTTGCCTTTTCCATGTTCTTCAATCGACCCGAGTTGCCACTCTGGTCGATTGAAGAATATGGGAAAGAAACGGGATTGTGTAGCCACACAATCCCATGTTTTATTATATATAATCAATGCATGACAAATGGTGGATACGAGTATGAAATTTTACAATATTTCACTCGACCGGCAGTATGCATTTTGACCTGGAATACGCACGAATGTTTTTATCAGGGAGGCTAGAGTGGGAGGAGTCCGATCTCTTATGGAGAGACTTGAAAAAAGTGGCTACAAAAATGTGGTCATACCGGGATGGCGCCACTATTGCTAAGACGTCGAGAAGTGAGCTGCGTGTGACAGAGACGGAACAAGTAAATAATGAGAAGTGAACTGTGCATAAGGCAGCATGATACTTGAGAAGTAGGCTGCGTGCGAGAGAGATGCAAAATGATATATAGCCAGATCGCGCGCAAAAGTTACCCCCTCTCTAGCCTCTTACGCGCCCATCACACAATCATAGTAGCGTGTTCGTGAGCGAACGACGCTCGGACATCTTCGGAAAGAGCCGAGCGCGCCGAAGTTTCCCGACCGCGCCTTCGTCAGCTACACCAACACATGGACGCCGAGCTCGTTCATGTGCGGCCAAGCCGAAACGAAGGCTTCGAGGGAAAAAGCAATCCGAGTACGACTCGCGCGTGACGTCACTCGACGGAACGCGCGAGGCTTTTAGATGATTTCGATGCTTATTTAGCTCTTGATTCTCTGCGTTATCAATGTATACAAAAAAATGTATCGCGCACCCTGATCGCTTTTTTTTAGTTTATACGTTAATTTAAATATAATTATGAATCCAAATTACAACTTATTTGTCTTCTAAAAAATTGTTTACACTCTACTCACACCCATCGTTATGCCAAATAAATTATAATTCATAAAAGTAAGCGGAAATATATTTATATTCGTATTATTATATTAATTCTCATACTTTCATCAAGCGATAAAGCATTATCCCCAAAAACAAGCGATTCATTCATCTGGCCGCGAATCGTCAGTAACAGAAAGTGCATATTCTACAAGCGATGAGATGGTCCCGTTGGTAGCGTTCCTGGCTTCGGTCCGCAGGGGCGCGGGATCGTTCCCCGCGCTCAGTGCTTTTTTTTAAATTCTGATTACCATTAATTCTTATTTGATTAGTTATTTTTATTAGTTATCATTATTATTTTAATTAGTTATCTTTTAGTGTCGAAAAATTTATCGTCTAAAGAATTGTTTGCGCTTTACTCACACCCGTCCCTATGCGAAATAGATTGTAATTCATAAAAACTAAGCGAAAATATATTTATATTCGCATTATTATATTCATTCTCATATACTATCATCAAGCGATAAAGCATTATCCCCAAAAACAAGCCACATCCATCCGGCCGCGAATCGTAACTTATGAGAATGAATATAATAATACGACTATAAATATATTTCCGCGCTAGCAATTTTGGCAACTGCAAAGTCAACCGAAATAATCAACGGTTGAATTTGGACAGCTTTACAACTATAAAGTCGACCGTAAAAAAAATCCTAATGGTTGATTCAACGGTTGTTTAACCGCGGCCATTTTGTTTTCGCTGGATGGTTGTCTCACTCCGTCGCACAATCTGCTGCGGATATCCCCCCCCCCCCCCCAGTGTTTGATGACTCAATTCTCCGCAAATCATCAATTTAATTATCAAGACAGTATAATTTGATTAATCATTAAATATATTGCGTCGAGTCAACCATCCAATCAACCGCCGAGTTAACCATCGAGTCAACCATCCACAGAAAACGCAGGATGGTCGACTTTCAAAGATGAACAGTTGAGAAGCTGTCCAAATTCAACCGTTGAACTTTTACGTTGACTCAACTGTCTTGTACAACCGGTTGACCAAAATGACAGGGCGCTTACTTTTATGAATTACAATTTATTTGGCATAGAGACGGGTGTGAGTAAAGCGCAAACAATTTTTTAAAAGATACATAAGTTGTAATGTAGATTTATTATTACATTCAAATTAACGTACAAACTAATCAAATAAGCGGTCGGAGTGTGCGATAAATTTTTCGGCACTAAAAGATAACTAATAAAAATAATAATGATAACTTAATAAAAATAACTAATCAAACAAGAATTAATAGTGATAATAATTTTAAAAAAAGCACTGAGCGCGAGGAACGATCCTACGCTTCTGCGGACCGAAGCCAGGAACGCTACCAACGGGACCATCCCATCGCTTGTAGAATATACACTTTCTGGTACTCACGATTCGCGGCCGGATGGTTGATTGGCTTGCTATTGGGGATAATGCTTTATCGTTTGATGAAATTATGAGAATTAATATAATAATACGAATATAAATATATTTCCGCTTACTTTTATTAATTATAATTTATTTGGCATAAGGACGGGTGTGAGTAAAGCGTAAACAATTTTTTAGAAGATAAATAAGTTGTAATTTGGATTCATAATTATATTTAAATTAACGTATAAACTAAAAAAATAAGCAATCAGGGTGCGCGATACATTTTTTTGTATACATTGATAACGCAGAGAATCAAGAGCTAAATAAGCATCGAAATCATCTAAAAGCCTCGCGCGTTCCGTCGGGTGACGTCACGCGCGAGTCGTGCTCACATTGCTTTTTCCCTTGAAGCCTTCGTTTCGGCTTGGCCGCACATGAACGAGCTCGGCGTCCATGTGTTGGTGTAGCTGCCGAAGGAGCGGTCGGGAAACTTCGGCGCGCTTGGCTCTTTTCGAAGATGTCCGAGCGTCGCTCGCTCACGGACACGCGCTACTATGATTGAGTGATGGGCGCGTAAGAGACCAGAGAGGGGGTAACTTTTGCGCGCGATCTCGCTGCACTGCTTGCTGGGATGCGTATTCGATCCTCTTCCATCTCTCTTACACGACATCCATACTCAGCTTCGTGCTCGAGGTTTTAGAGATAGTGGCGCCATCCCGGTCTGACCACATTTTTGTAGCCACTTTGAAATGCACAGATCGGCCTCCTCCCACTCTAGCCTCCACGATTTTGTCACTGGGGATGCTGCAGTAGTCTTAGATATAAAAACTTTATATCTAAGACTACTGCAGCATCCCCATTTTGTCACTGGGGATGCTGCAGTAGTCTTAGATATAAAGTTTTTATATCTAAGACTACTGCAGCATCCCCAGTGACAAAATACAAAAACATCAAAGTTGTCCGATAGACGGCTGTACCGATTGAGCATCGCTTTGATCAAATGACCAATCAGCGTGGCATAGCCGAATGCATATTTTCATCTTCAGGACACGTGTCGCCCGTCCGATTGGCATTCCCAGGGCCAATATTTCTCTTAGACGGACTGTATTTCGAGCACACGAGTATAAGCGATAGATGTTTATCTTTTAACAGAGGGGAGCCGTTTGCACAGTCAGTAAAAAATCCCGTAGCACACTTTTTTTTTCAGGATAATTCACTTTTCCGGAAAAGGAAGCGTGTCACTTTTTTCCTCTTTCAATAGAGGCGCAATATGGAGCTCCTTTCTTTGAACTTTCGGTAGGTTCGAAGTGTACTTCATCCGGATATCACGTTGACACCTTTTGTATATTTCTGGCTGGCTTAATTAAGGGGTTAGGCTACTGTGAAGACCCGAAAACAGAGTTATTAAGAAAATATATTAAAGGAATAAGTGAGATGATTGAAAAATCGTTTCGACTCTATTTGTTGGTACATTAACAAAGTGGTATACCAAATTTGATAAATAAATATTAAGGAGGTTAGAGCGATCCAGTTACGTCTCATGACTGTTTATGAGTTTTCTTCAATAAACCTCAAAAAATGCATACGAGATATAGAATTATTCTGTAGATGCTAATTTTTCATAAAATATATAATTTAATGGGAAAATTATGTATTTTTATATTTTTATGACGAGAATAAGAAAAAAATTTGTGTTACTACCAACTTGAAAAGTAAAACATTATCTTCAATGATAATTATTATGAAAAAAAACTGCGCCAGCGAATATTTTGTACAACTCAGAATGGAATTTTGATTCATTTATATTTACGCTGCGGCTAGCCGTCCGGTTATCGGATGAATAAGCGTATGTTATTCGTCCGGATAACGGCTTAGTTCACGCAGTTCACGCTGTTCAACGCCCCAAACAAACAAACCCAAACCAAACAAAATTATAAATATTTTATTCGGAAAAATGTCGACTTTTTTTTCGTTCTTTCTAAGAAAAAAGATGTCATTATTGTTAATAACTAATCAAAATCAACTGTTAAGACGAAAAACCTCAATCAAGACTAAACTACTATTACACTGAAAAAGTGTATCAGATTTCAGGTCAATCCGTTTATTGGATGTCGATCAATCGTGTACACCGTTTAAAAAAACATAGTTCCAAGAAAAACCCGTTTAAAGTTTTACCAGCAGTTCTATCAGAGATTAGTAGGGAGATGTACAACGCTCCCCTTTTCGGCGTGCCTCAGAAAGGGCGCTAAATCGCGGCGGCGAGTTCGGGAATATGATTTTGTGTGCATCGCCTCTGTCGAGGTTGCAGATTCCCTTGTAGCCGCGCGAGTCGTGAGCACCGCTCAAGTCGATATCGCAGCAGCGTGCACACGAATGGGTAGCTCGGTGGGGGAAAAGTCTCTGCCCCTCGCTCACTCGACAGGCAAACGGAGCGAGGTTTTCCGTCCGATCGAGCTCGACATATGTGTGGCCGTACTGCGGATTGGAATATGCATTAAATGAATTTCAAAGAGAAAAACATGTATCGAGAAAATTGTTTTCTCTCGGTTGGCCGTTTATGCCGAGAATGCGGGTTAAAAAAATTAACGACGAACCGCGTTGAAAAATAAAACGCCGAAACGACCGTGGAAGGTTCAAAAAGAAATCTTGAGCCTTTGCCGCGGTCGTTACAGCGTTTTTTTTTTTCAACAGTAAACATTATGAATAAGGGTGTATCATAAATGTTTTTCTATCCTCAATGAGCGTCGTGGCTCAGTTGGCAGCGTGACGGATTGACGATGCTTGCGGTCCAGGTTCGATCCCTGGTTAATCGACTTTTTTAATCTATTTTTTTTTCTCCATTTTATATTCAAAAAATTTCGAACTTTCGCGAAAGCGAGAGTCAGTTCGAAATTTTTTGAATATAAAATGGAGAAAAAAAATTAGTTCGTAATTAGTTCGTAAGAGAGTAAGAGAGTAATGCCTGGACATGCGAACTTACTCTCGCATGTCCAGGTATTATATTAAAAAAATTATGGTGAGCCATAATTTCGGTGAAAAATACAAATTTTTTTCTTCGGCTCACCATAATTTTTTTAATTGTCGAGAAAAAAACCGCTACTCTACATTGTAGCGACACTACCCACGAAAGAGCTGATTTTTTTTAGCAGATGTGACATGACCGGGTAACAGCTGGGACAACGACCCCGCGTATCGTGCGGAGGGCCCCCGCGGCAGGGTGCATAACGGCGCCATTTTTTAATATTTTGAACGGCAATTCATTAACGTTATTCTTGAAGCCCTTTCTGACGTTGTGTAAAAAAATAAAAATATTCTGGCCCATACTTTCGAGTTTATTATTATTATTTTTTAATATACCCATTTTTCGATCGGCCAAGGTGGCCAGACACCTTAAAGTCTTTAAGAGGGGATATACATTTACAACGATCAAAAAATCAATTTCTTTTCTTTAAGGGATAATACCACTCTAGGAATTTGGAAAAATCGTTTTCAATTGTCTTCAATAATACTTTGGGGTCATAAAAACAATATGCAATTGGTATGCAGCGAATTTTTTTTTAAGGTTGGATAAGTGTGTATACGTAAGGCAGGTTTGCAGTCACGAGAGCCTCGCGGTTGATATATCAGCGTGCGGGCTCTGAGTGCAGACGACGCGGGTTCAATCCCCGGTAGCCAATGTCTTTTTTTAAATTAAACATATATGAATTAAATATCATAAATAATGCCTGGACAGGCGAGAATAGTTAAAGCGAGAGTAAGTTCGACATTTTTTGAATGTAAAATGAAGAAAATAGATTTAAAAAAGTCGATTAACCAGGGATCGAACCCGGACCGCAAGCATCGTCAATCCGTCACGCTGCCAACTCAGCTACGACGCTTATTGAGGATAGAAAAACATTTATGATACACCCTTATTCATAATGTTTACTGTTGAAAAAAACGCCGTAGCGACCGCGGCAAAGGCTCAAGATTTCTTTTTGAACCTTCCACGGTCGTTTCGGCGTTTTATTTTTCCACGCGGTTCGTCGTTGATTTTTTTAACCCGCATTCTCGGCATAAAGGGCCAACCGAGAGAAAACAATTTTCTCGATACATGTTTTTCTCTTTGAAATTCATTTAATGCATATTCCAATCCGCAGTCCGGCCACACATATGTCGAGCTCGATCGGACGGAAAACCTCGCTCCAGTGCAGCCAGATCGCGCGTAAAAGTTGCCCCCTCTCTAGTCTCTTACGCGCCCATCACACAATCATAGTCGCGCGTGTCCGAAAGCGAGGGACGCTCTGACACACCTTCGGAAAGAGCCGAGCACGGTCGAAGTGTCACGACCGCGCCTTCGGCTGCTACACTGATACATGGACGCTGAGCACATTCATGCGCGACCAAGCCGAAACGAAGGCTTCGAGGGAAAAAGCAATCCGAGTACGACTCGCGCGTGACGTCACCGACGGCACGCGCGAGGCTTTTACATGATTTCAATGCTTATTTAGCAATTGATTCTCTGCGTTATTAATGTATACAAAAAAATGTATCGCGCACTCTGATCGCTTTTTTTTTAGTTTATACGTTAATTTAAATACAATAATAAATCTAAATTACAACTTATTTATCTTATACAAAATTGTTTACGCTTTTCTGACACCCGTCCTTATGCCGAATAAATTATAATTCATAAAAGTAAGCGGAAATATATTTATATTCGTATTATTATATTAATTCTCATACTTTCATCAAGCGATAAAGCATTATCCCCAAAAACAAGCCATCCGGCCACGAATTGTAAGTACCAGAAAGTGCACATATTCTACAAGCGATGAGATGGTCCCGTTGGCAGCGTTCCTGGCTTCGGTCCGCAGGGGCCCGTAGTGCAAATTTTTCTCCAAATTTTTCATAATTTCTCATATTTTAGTCATATCTGAGATTTTGCGAGAAAAAACGATTTAAAACAGATTCAAGTACTGGTCTATTTCCCAAAAACACATTTTTTTTACTTAAAATTCATGATTTCTCATTTTTTTTCCCGGTAATTTCTCTTTTTCCTTTGACCTGAGTGAACGGCTGCGGAGATATTCGAAGAAAAGTTAAAGATGAAAAGAAATGAGATTTTCGTTAAAAAACTTGTTATTATTATTATTTTTTTGCGGAAATTTCCCTTTTCCTATTACCTGAGTGAACGGCTGCGGAGATATACAGAGAAAATTTAAAGATGAAAAAAAATGAGATTTTCGTAAAAAAAACTTGATAATATTTTTTTTTCCGGAACTTTTTCTTTTTCCTATTGAGTGAACGGCTGCGGAGGTATTCGGAGAAAAGTTGTAGATGAAAAAAAAAAAGATTTTCGTAAAAAAACTTATTACATTTTTTTATCTCTCATAATTCTGAGAAATAATGAATTTCCGAAATTTTTGAAAACATTATTTTCCTTAGGGGTAACACCACTGTAACGGCCTGCCACGAAGCGATTTAGACAAATAATACTTGGGGTAATTATTAAGCATATAGACTTCCGGTTGGGATCGTGTTGAGTGTGCACGCGCTGCAAGGACCGGGAGTGGAATCGAAAGAAACAGAGAGGTGAAAAGTGAGAAAACGAGATAGTAAAAGGTGATAAAGAAAGGACAGCTGAAGAGGAACAAAAAGTGACAATGGAGGAGGTGAGAATCAGTGAGGGCGGTGAGATATGTGGAAACAAAAATCAGCCAAGAAAGGAAGAGGTTAGGAACGAAGCAGTTAGAGGAGCGAGGGGGGCGGATGAGAGCGGAAGCTGGGCAGGAGAGAAGGAGCAGCAGCAGCGCAGTGGTGCAGGCGAGTACTTCCAGGCAGAAGCGGCCGATAAGGCAGAGCGCGGAGTTGGAGAGACGGAGAAAAGGAAGAGAGGGCGCCCAAAGAAGAAAGAGACGAACAGAGACGTGAGGGAGTTCTTCGGATCGCTTGGAAATCCAGAGGGAGCAAGTGAGGTACAGTCGCCGCCGATGAAGAAAGGTAAATGCACTGATAATAATAACTGCGGAGAACAGGAAGAAGAGCAAGGGGAAGGGAGGCAAGAAAAAGAGGAAAACAACGGCGGCGTGTACGACTGGATGAGCGGAATTCAGGAAGCGGAAATAAGAATGAGGGGGACGTTAAGGAATAGTTTGACAGAACTGGAAATAAAAATGAAACAGTGGTGGAAGGAAGAATTAAAGCAAATTCAAGAAGAATGTGAGAGAGACGGTGAAGATGAATGCGAGGGGTGTGAGAAAAGCCGACGAAAAATAGAACAATACGAAGACACCATAAGGGAAATGAAGAAGGAGGCAGAACGAGACAAAACGAAGTGGGGGGAGGAGCGGAACCTGCTGCTCAAGATCATCAGCAGGCTTGAAAGTAGAAAGGAAGGACAGGAAAAGGAGGAAACAGAGGGAAAGGATCCAGAGGATAGGAACGGCAGGCTGAAGGTAGTCAGGGGGCCATCGGGCAAGATAACAGAAACAGATCGAGGAGGGGATCGAATAGATGGAGCCAGTGGTCAAGAGGAGGTGGGGAGGAATCCCAAGGAAACGGGAAGTGGAACGGGAGCAGCGAGAGGAGGTTGGCAAGAGGTGAGAAGAGAGAGAAGAACGGGGAAGACAGATGGAAACAATAATCAAATGAGTGTTATTGAAAACGAGAGAAAGAGGGAAATAGGAAGGAGGAAGCCGATGCCGATAGGTGAACGAGAGTGGAAAGAAGAAAGAAACAGAAGAGAAACCAGAAGAAACAATATAAATGTCTCTTTTCGAGAGAGTGAAGAGAATAAAAAAGATGCGGTGCTGAAGAAGATAGAAGAAAGGTGCAGGCAAGAGATAAGAAGGCAAACAATTACAAAGCATGTGAGCAGGGGCGAGATGGTCTTAAAATTTAAAAACTGGACAGAGAAATTGGAGATCATGAGGAAAGGAAAGGAGCTGAAAGGTACGGGCATTTGGATAAAAGACGACCTAACAAGAAGGGAAAAAGAGATCCAAAATTGGCTCCGAGATGTAGCGGAAAACGAAAGGAGAGACGGCAGACAAGCGGAAGTGAAATATATGAAAATCTGGATGGAAGATATGTGGTGGAGATGGAACGAGAGGAAAGGAGACATCGAAATTTGGAGATACGCGGAGGGATCGAGGCAGCCCTTTCGGAACGAGCAGGGAGAGCAGCGATAAGGACGTCGGGGAGAAAGAAGAAAGAAGAGAGAAGAGAGAAGATTCGGCGGAAAAGAGCGAAGGAAGGCGAAATAAGAAAGAACAAGAGGATGAAAATAAAGAATTTAAGATAGTAGTATGGAATATTGCAGGAATATTTAAAATTGGCGAAGCGTGGGAATTTTTAGAGGAGGCGGATATGGTGATCTTACAGGAAACGTGGGTAGAAAGGAAAGATGAGGTAAAGGCAAGCTCAAGCATGAGCGGTAATTTTAGCTGGAGTTTTAAAGCAGCGTATAAGGAAAGAGGGGTTAAGAAGGGAAGGGCGAAAGGTGGACAAGCAATCGGGATAAAAAAGAAATTTGAAGAAAGCTGGGTGATAAATGAATGGAAATGCGGGCTGATACTGAGCAATAATAGAATAGAAAAAAAAACGGCAATAATTACGATATATAATAATGTCAAGATAAAAAATATAGAAAAAGAGCTCAGAGAAATAATACTGGATGAAGCAAGAAAAAAAGAGAGAGTTTTAATTGTTGGGGATATGAATGCACGAATAGGGGAGGAGCAAGCAATGAATGAGGAGGGGATGGTCGAAAAAGACGAGGAAATAAGAAAGTCACAAGACAAAATAATAAACGCGGAAGGTAGAAGAGTGTTAGGGCTGTGCGAGGAATTGGGATTGAAAGTGATGAATGGGAGAATGAAAGGGGACAAGGAGGGCAAAGTGACTTTTGTAGGGGGGGGAGAGGAATGCTGTGGATCGGTAATAGATTATGTTATAGCATTAGACAGGGGGGGAACAAAAGAAATTAAATGGATGGAAGTGGTTGAGAGAATAGAATCCGATCACCTGCCAATTATGTTTGCGATTGGGGAAAGGGAAATGGCAAGAGAGGAAGAAGAAGAGGAAGAAGACGATCAAGAAAAAATGAGGTTGATCTGGAAAGAAGATAAGGCTAAAAGATTCATAGAGGAAATTGAAAAAGAAAAAGAAATCGAAAAAGGAGAAGAAGAATGGGAGGGTGTAAAAGAAAAAATACTAAGGGCAGCGGAAAAAGCCGGGTTAAGAAAAAAATGGAAAAAAACAAAACGAGCGAGAAAGTTGCCAAGATGGTTTAATGAAGAGTGCAAGGAGCAGAGAGGGGTAGTATGGGAAAAATTAAAAGCATTCACGAAACAAAGAAGCCTGGAGAAAAAACGACAATTGGCAGAGGAAAGAAGGAAATTGAAAGAGACATATAAGGAGGCAAAAGAAAAATGGAGGTACAAAATTTGGGAAGAGGTCGGAAAAGCAAAAAATATGCCAGACTGGTGGAAGGCAATTAATACATATAGGAATAGGGGAAGGGGAACAGTAGGTAGGAATATAACGAAGAAACAATGGAAAAAACATTTCGAAAAATTATTGAACGGAGAGGAGAAACAGGAAGAAGAAGAGGAAGTGGGAGCGGAAGAAAAAAGGGTCTGGGATAGAGAAGAAAGAGAAATAGGTGTAGAAGAAAGAGAAGAAAAAAGGGAATTCTATGAGGAATTCAGTAAAAAAGAAATGGAAGGGGCGTTAAAAAAATTGGGAAATAGAAAAGCGGCGGGGGAAGATGGAATTAGTGCGGAATATTTTAAGGCGCTACCAAAGGCGCAAAGGGAAGAAATGAGAAAGGCATTAAATAAAATATGGCTGGGAGGAGAAATTGCGAAAGGGTGGGAAACGGCAAGAATCGTGCCAATATACAAGGAAGGGGAAAAGGACAAAGCAGAAAATTATAGGGGGGTATCATTATTGGATGTGGGTTATAAATTGTTAACGAAAATGATGACAGAGAGGTTAGGCAAGTGGATAGAGAAGAACAAAAAATTAAGGGAAAGTCAGGCAGGTTTCAGAAAGGGAAGAGGAACGAGAGACCAGATATTTACGTTGAATGCAGTTATTAATAAGAAACTAAAGAAAAAAGGAGGGAAGTTGTATGTAGCGTTTGTCGACTTTAAAGCCGCATTTGATAGAGTATGGAGGGAAAAAATGATTATAAAATTAAAAGAGAAGGGAATAGAAGGAAGAATGTTGGATACAATAAGGAAAATATACAAGGAAACAAGAGCAGAGGTGCAAGCACAAGGGAAAATCACGGAGAGTTTTAGAACAAGACAAGGGGTAAGACAAGGATGCGCGCTTAGTGCGGTATTATTCGATTTATATATAGATGATTTGGAGGAAAAGTGGGAAAGGAAAAATGAGGGCGGTGTTGTGATAGGAAAAGAAAAGATTTTCGCAATAAAATATGCAGACGATGTAGCGGCGATTGCAGAGACGGTGGAAGGGTTGAAAAGTATAATAAAGGATCTAGAGAGATGGGCGCAGGAAAATAAGATGGAAATAAATGCAAAGAAAACAAAAATCATGATTTTCAGTAACGGAGGAAAAGTTAAGAAGGAGGAAAAATGGGAAATTAATAGTGAAGAAGTAGAAATAGTCAAGGAATTTAAATATCTCGGATATTGGTTCACGTGTAAAAACTCAATTTGGGCACAGGGAAAAAAGGTGACAGGGAAAACGCAAAAGGCAACGAATATGGTGTGGGGAATTTGGAAGAGGGCGGGGAGAGATATGATGGAGGAGAGGCTGTATTTATTAGAATCAATCGTAAAAGCAGGAGCAATGTATGGAGTGGAGATATGGGGAATGGGAGAAATAAGCGTATTTGAAAAAATACAGAGCAGGTATTGTAAGATGGCATTAGGAGTGGACAGAACGACGCCAAATTATATGTGGAGGAGAGAGCTAGGAGTGCTTACTATGGAATATGTGATAAGGGAAAGAGCGACGAGATATATTAGAGAAGTGATGAGAATGGATGAGACAAGGTGGCCAAAAGTTTGTTTAATAGACGAAATTAGAGCGATAACAAACGGTGACCCGTCAAAATGGGGGAAAAACCTGGTGAAAGTATTAAGAGATATGGAGATAGAAGATATAATAACAATGATAAGGGAGCGAAAAGAAGTAAAAAAAATAGACGAAAGGATAGAAGAGGGACTGGAAAACTTAAAAAACAGAATCTTAAGAAGGGAAGAAGAAAAAATTAGAAAATCGACGTATAACGATAAGTATAAATATATTATAGAAAAGGACGAGATGCCATGGAAATATTGGTCAGATGAGGGAGTAAAGGGAAGGGACAAGGAAATATGGGCGAGGCTAAGATGTGGCAACATAGGAAGGGCGGGAAAGAAAGGAGAAAAGGATTGGAGGTGCAGGATATGTAAAGAAAAAAATGAGACATTGGAACACCTAATGATATGTAAAAAAGGTAGGGAGTTAGTATCAGAGAAAGCAAGGAAGAAAGCAGAGGAGTGGATGGAAGGAATGGATGAATTGGCAGTAAAGGGGGAAATCATAAATATGCTGGGAGGAAAAATTCAAATAGGGATATGCGAGTATTTTAGAGAAATAGAGGAAATATGTAGAAAGATGAGTAAGGAGCATGGCGGAGGAGAGATCGACGAAGGGGACGAATAAATGAAGAAAGGGAGAATGTGAAAATAATGCGGAATGTAGGAATGTAGGGAATAGATAGTAAGTGAAAAGTTCGTTTGTGAAATTGTCATATGTTTGTAAAAAGCTTTGTGAAAAAGTTGTGCAAATAAAACTCGATACTACTATTAAGCATATATTGAAGTATAATGCAAAAATTTTTTTGGGAAAATATTACAAAATGGCGACACTGCAGCAAATTCTTCCGAGGCATGTTGAACTTAAGGTGCTCTACGGCACGCAGTATAACTTGTGTCAATTTTATTCTGGACAAAATGATTTTTTTCAAATTAAATCTAGATGAGTGTAGCCAGTGAACCACGTAGGGGATTTTAGAAATAATGATTTTTGAGTAATTGCCGAGTATTTGACTAAAAATGTTCAATTTTTTTTAAGACAGTTATTTTTTAATAAACATTGTTTAAATTAACTTATCGAAAAGCCCCTACGGGGTTCAGTAGCTACACTCATGTAGACTTAATAAAACAAAATTCTTCTTTTTAGATTAAAATTGGCACAGTTATACTGCGTGCCGCAGAGGTTCGACATGCTTCGGAAGAATTGCTGCAGTGTCGCCATTTTGTAATATTTTCGGATAAAAATTTATAGCCATATACTTAAATATATGCTCAATAAATACCGCAAGTATTATTTGCTTATCACATTTTCTTCCGCCAAAAAAATATTAAAAAATGCGCTTCCTGTAAGGTCCTTACAGTGGTATTACCCCTTAAAGTCTTCATATAATTTCCAAGATTTTCCCGTGATCGTGATTAAAATGATGAAATATTCGGAAAAATTCGAAAACAATTCGGAGAAACTCGGATGTTTGCGTAAAAATAAATGTCCGCCAAACTCTGAATTCTTCTTATTTGTTCCAATTCATAGAAAAAATCGGAAAAATTTTCCGGAAAAAATCGGAGTTTTTCGGAAAAAGATTTGCACTAGGAGCGCGGGATCGTACCCCGCGCTCAGTGCTTTTTTAAAAATTATTATTATTATTAATTCTTATTTGATTGGTTATTTTTATTAGTAATCGTTATTATTTTAATTAATTATCTTTTAGTGTCGAAAAATTTATCGCTCCCTTTGACCGCTTATTTGATCAGTTTGTACGTTAATAAATACAATAATAAATCTAAATTACAACTTATTTATCTTCTAAAAAATTGTTTGCGCTTTACTCACACCCGTCCCTATGCCAAATAAATTGTAATTCATAAAAGTAAACGGAAATATATTTATATTCATATTATTATATTCATTCTCATTTACTTTCATCAAGCGATAAAGCATTATGATAATGCATTATGATAAAGCATTATGATAAAGCATTATGATAATGCATTATGATAATGCATTATGATAAAGCATTATGATAATGCTTTATCGCTTGATGAAAGTATATGAGAATGAATATAATAATACGAATATAAATATATTTCCCCTAACTTTTATGAATTACAATTTATTTGGCATAGGGACGGGTGTGAGTAAAGCGCAAACAATTTTTTAGAAGATAAATAAGTTGTAATTTAGATTTATTATTGTATTTAAATTAACATACAAACTAATAAAATAAGCGGTCAGAGTGCGCGATAAATTTTTCGACACTCAAAGATAACTAATAAAAATAATAATAATAACTAATAAAAATAACTAATCAAATAAGAATTAATAGTAATAATAATTTTTAAAAAAGCACCGAGCGCGGGGAACGATCCCGCGCCCTTAGTGCAAATATTTTCCGAAAAACTCCGGTTTTTTCCGAAAAAATTTTCAGATTTTTTCCGAATTTTTCCATGAATTGGAACAAATATGAAGAATTCGGAGTTTTGCGGACAATTATTTTTACGCAAACATCCGAGTTTCTGCGAATTTCTCCAAATATTTCATCATTTTAATTACGATCACGGGAAAATCTCGGAAATTATATGAAGACTTTAAGGGGTAACACCACTGTAACGACCTTACAAGAAGCGGATTTTTTGAAATTTTTTGTTTTGGCGGAAGAAAATGTGATAAATGAATAATACTTGCGGTATTTATTAATCATATATGTAAGTATATTGCTAGAAATTTTTATCCGAAAATATTACAAAATGGCGACACTGCAGCAATTCTTCCGAAGCATGTCGAACCCCTGCGGCACGCAGAGGTTCGACATGCCAATATATAATAAATGTGCCAATTTTAATCTAAAAAAAAGAATTTTGCTTTATTAAGTCTAAATGAACATTTTTATTCAAATACTCGGCAATTATTCAAAAATCAATATTTCTAAAATCCCCTACGTGGTTCACTAGCTACACTCATCTAGATTTTATTTACAAAATTATTTTGTCCAATATATAATAATGTGCCAATTTTAATCTAAAAAAAAGAATTTTGCTTTATTAAGTCTAAATGAACATTTTTATTCAAATACTCGGCAATTATTCAAAAATCAATATTTCTAAAATCCCCTACGTGGTTCACTAGCTACACTCATCTAGATTTTATTTAAAAAATTATTTTGTCCAGGTTAAAATTGGCACAAGTTATACTACGTGCCGCAGAGCACCATAAGTTCAACATGCCTCGGAAGAATTTTGTGCAGTGTCGCCATTTTGTAATATTTTCCCATAAAATTTGTTCGCTATACTTCAATATATGCTTAATAATTACCCCAAGTACTATTTGTCTAAAACGCTTCGTGGCAGGCCGTTACAGTGGTTTACCCCTTGAGGAAAAGAATGTTTGCAAAAATTTCGGAAATTCATTATTTCTCAGAATTATGAGGCATAAAAAAATGTAATAAGTTTTTTTTACGAAAATCTCATTTTTTTCATCTATAACTTTTCTCCGAATATCTCCCGCAGCCGTTTACTCAGGTCATAGGAAAAAGAGAAATTTCCGGGAAAAAAATGAGAAATTATGAATTTTCAATAAAAAAAAATGTGTTTTTGGAAAATGGACCAGTACTTGAATCTGTTTTAAATCATTTTTTTCTGCGAAAATCTCAAATATGACTAAAATATGAGAAATTAGGAAAAATTTGGAGAAAAATTTGCATTAGGGGCCCCTGCGGACCGAAGCTAGGAACGCTACCAACGGGACCATCTCACCGTTTTACAAAATATGTGGATGATTGGTTTGTTTTTGGGGATAATGCTTTATCGCTTGATGAAAGTATGAGAATTAATATAATAATACGAATATAAATATATTTCCGCTTACTTTTATGAATTATAATTTATTTGGCATGAGGACGGGTGTGAGTAAAGCGTAAACAATTTTATATAAGATAAATAAGTTGTGATTTAGATTTATTATTATATTTAAATTAACGTATAAACTAAAAAAATAAGCGATCAGAGTGCGCGATACATTTTTTCTATACATTAATAACGCAGAGAATCAAGAGCTAAATAAGCATTGAAATCATCTAAAAGCCTCGCGCGTGCTGTCGGATGACGTCACGCGCGAGTCGTGCTCAGATTGCTTTTTCCCTCGAAGCCTTCGTTTCGGCTTGGCCGCACATGAACGTGCTCAGCGTCCATGTATTGGTGTAGCTGCCGAAGGCGCGGTCGGGACACTTCGACCGTGCTCGGCTCTTTCCGAAGTGTCCGAGCGTCGCTCGCTCACGGACACGCGCTACTATGATTGTGTGATGGGCGCGTAAGTGACTAGAGAGGGGGTAACTTTTACGCGCGATCTGGCTGCCTGCCTCGCTCCGTTCGCCTGTCGAGTGAGCGAGGGGCAGAGACTTTTCCCCCACCGAGCTACCCATTCGTGTACACGCTGACTGCGATATCGACTTGAGCGGTGCTCACGACTCGCGCGGCTACAAGGGAATCTGCAACCTCGACAGAGGCGATGCACACAAAATCATATTCCCGAACTCGCCGCCGCGATTTAGCGCCCTTTCTGAGGCACGCCGAAAAGGAGAGCGTTGTACATCTCCCTACTAATCTCTGTAAGTGTACCTTCAAACTGCGATTCCTCCCCAATTTGAGTTGCCTCAAGCGACGAGTGGGCGTTCGTCATTTTCCCAGTAGCCTAACCCCTTAAGGGGACGTATCTGAGTAAACGAGAAAAACAGTTTACCTGTTTTTCTCGGGAAATTTTATCTGCAAAACTAATGTTTCAATTGGATTCGGGTTTTTAAAATTGGGAAATATGTACATTGAGGTATGTTTAGGAATTTTTAAAAATAAATTCGTTGACCGGAAGCAATTTAAACGCGATTATCTCGAAACATAGTTTTCAAAGTCGGTGCCAGATGTATCTCGAAAACGGTTTGTCCAATTTTGTCCAAATTTCGATACAATATTCTTCGATAGTTCTTCTCGTTCGTTCACGTAGGGGTTTTTCATTTGATTGAACCATTGCTTTTTTATGCAATGTGTATGCAATCCAAAATCGCCGGAAATTGCGAACGAAAAACGAATGTTAAATTAAAACGGTCGCAATTCCGTCAAAAATGAAAATTTCAAAAAAATCCCACGTGGCGAACGAGAAAAACTATCGAAGAATATTGTATCCAAATTTGGACAAAATCGGACAAGCCGTTTTCGAGATACATCTGGCACCGAATTTATTTTAAAAAATTCCTAAACACACCTCAATGTACATATTCTCCAATAAAAAATACCCGGATCCAATCGAAACATTAGTTTTTGAGATAAAAATTCCCGAAGTTTACCTGTTTTTCTCGCCGTTTACTCAAGTACCCCCCTTGATACACTATCGTTTGAAAGTACGGAAAATCCCACACGAACATTAGTGCCCTCTGTCCCATGGCGGAACTTCAGGCGAGCCGGTACGGCGCGTCACCGCCGTCACCGTGTCAACCGTCTCGACTTCGCGTTATTTCTGCTCACCAAGGTGAAGCTCCACGACACGTCGCATGCCGGCTTGTTTCAGGAGAACTCGTGTCAACGTGAACTAATCGAAAAAAAACCCTTCGACGAAACCGCGCGTTTGTCGGGCTCCGTCGAATTATTGACCAGAAAAAAAAAACAATCGCAGCGCCGAAAAGTTTCGCTGTAGCGCCACGTGTGTGGCGTCGAACAGCTGACCGAGCTCGCCGATAAATGACACATCGACAATAACCATCGAAGCCACCAAAACACGTGAAATATCCGAAAATTCGCCAAAAATCCTCAAGGCGGACATGTCAATATTTCGAAAAGCAATATTGCGAAAAACCGGATCAATCGTCGTGCCTTCGCGTGAGTCGTAACAAAAACCAATAATCATGATTCTCTCACGAGCAACGTTCATATTAGCCTGTCTGATGACGACGGAAGCATCGAAGAAGTACGAGAAGAAGGATCTGTTGGGTCTGCGCGAGGAGGTACGTTCCATGTTCGATCACGCTTACTCCAGTTACCTCAGGTACGCCTATCCCTACGACGAGTTGAGATCGCTGAGCTGCGACGGTTTCGACACTTGGGGCAGTTTCTCCCTGACGCTGATAGACGCCCTGGACACTTTGGCGATAATGGGCAACTACACGGAGTTCCGTCGAGTAGCGGAGATCATAAGTGCCCGAGAGAGTTTCGAGGCGAACATAAACGTCTCTGTATTCGAGACCAACATTCGAGTAGTCGGCGGCCTATTGAGCGCTCATTTGCTCTCCAGAAAGGCGGGAATGACTTTGGAGCCCGGTTGGCCTTGCAACGGGCCTTTGTTGCGTCTGGCGGAAGACATGGCCAAAAGATTACTGGCGGCGTTCGACACGCCCACGGGAATGCCCTACGGCACGGTGAATCTCAAGTACGGGGTGCCCGAGGGTGAGACGAGTATAACGTGCACGGCTGGCATAGGAACCTTCCTGCTGGAGTTCGGAACTCTGTCGAGGCTGACGGGCGATCCTCTGTACGAGGAGGTCGCCATGAACGCGGTGAAGGCGTTGCACTACTACAGATCGAGCATCGGTCTGGTGGGTAACCACGTGGACGTTTTGACGGGACGTTGGACCGCCCAGGACTCCGGCATCGGAGCCGGTGTCGACTCGTACTTCGAGTATCTGGCCAAGGGCACGCTGTTGCTGCAGGATCCTCTGTTGGCTGCGATATTTCACGAACACCGAGAGGCCATAGAGCGATACGTGAGGCGAGACGATTGGCATCTTTGGGTCTCGATGACCGAGGGCCAGGTGACGTTGCCGGTGTTTCAATCGTTGGACGCCTATTGGCCCGGCGTGCTGAGCCTCTTCGGCGAGGTCGACGACGCCATGAAGTTTCTTCACAATTATCATCGGGTCTGGAAGCAATTCGGCTTTACACCCGAATTCTACAATATCGCGCAATCCGAGGCGGGCACGAATCGCGAAAGTTATCCACTGCGACCGGAGCTCATAGAGTCCGTTATGTATCTTTACAGAGCCACGGGCGATCCGTATCTCGTTCAGGTGGGCGTCGATGTACTCAGGAGCCTTCAGCACAGCGCCAAAACTCATTGCGGCTACGCGACGATAAACGACGTGCGGGATCATCGCAAGGCCGATAGAATGGAATCGTTTTTTCTCGCTGAGACCACCAAGTATCTTTATCTGATCTTCGATCCGGACAACTTTATTCACAACAACGGCCAGCGCGGTGACGTCGTGCGTACCCAGTGGGGCGAGTGCGTGGTCGACGCCGGTGGCTACGTCTTCAACACCGAAGCTCATCCCTTGGATCCAGGTGCGCTCAGCTGCTGTCGACCCGAGATGAGCGTCTTTCCCGCGAAACGATCGAGCTTGCGAACTTTCGTCGTACCGGAAACGCGGCGCGAGGAGACCAGAGAGGGCCGGTATTACGACGCGCTCGATGATGGCCTCGACAATGGCCGCAAACACGTCGAAATGGTGAAATTGTCGCAGATACGCCGGATTCTCGTCAGCAAGGAGAACAGAGATAACGAAGCGGAGAATCATGACGATGTCGATGAAGATCGCGACGCCACCGTTGAGACTGTCGAGGACGAGGGTGACGCGGGCGTTAATGATACCATGGAGAACGACGATTTCGTCATGCGCGTCGTTTCACCGCCTAGCGTTGTTTACAAAGCTGACGACAGCGAGGCCCTCGAAGGTGACGACAATCAATCCTCATCCTCGAGCAAAGACTATCTCGAAGCTGACGAGGACAACAAAAACGAGACCGGAAGTGACGAAAAGGACTTCCGGTATGCGAAAAAAGGGAAATTCGAGCCTCAGGCCTTGCTCGAGAAGATCAGACGGAACAATTTGTACTCGACGAACTTCACGAGGCCTCTTAGTCATCAGTCGTTGTCCTGTCAGTCTCAACCGTTCCTACAACGCATGTCGATAGTGGGAGAATTTTTTTGAACGATTGCAGATTCTCCGTTCTCGTTGTTACTGTCGTATGTATATTACGGTTACGTGGCTGTGAAATTCAACAACTCGTTCAATTGTCCAAAGATATTTTAATAAAGTTGAAAGTACGCTGTCGTTGCGTCGTCTTGGGTGTTTGGGAGGGTGTGACGAGAAAATCAATGCTTGCCCCCCCCCCCCCCCCCCTTTTAAACAATGTTGAAGTTTGCATCGTTGGAATGCAGCGAAGATTCGATTGTTTTCGATTTTCGACATTTTTATTTTCATCGAACATCGTTTTTGATAGATTTAGGCTGCACGTCTCTAATACGAATCTTAGAAAAAGTTCGCAACAGCGTTGACACGACAGAAATATTTTTTTTTCGTCGCGTTCCAACGATGCAAATTTCGACATTATTTCAGACAAAAAACGATACACAACGATCTACGAGTGACATTTATAAAAAAAGGCATCCAAGAATTTAGCAAACGATACGTGGAGAGGCTCCGGAATTATCCCAACACACTAGCTCGTGGATTACTAGATCGTCGTGGCGAAATAAAAAGACTCAAACGCGTTAAGGAGGGAGCCTGAATTAGAAGGTCGGAAAAATCGCTCGATTTTTCTTTATTTCTTTGATTCTTTATTTATTTCGTTTTTTTAAATTGCTCAATTATTTTCAAGGAAACGGTGAATGGATTTTTTAAATTGATACTGATAGTCAATATATACATATAGAAGACTGTACACAAATTTTTGTACTCGAATCTACAGTATAGTTTGCGGTGTACGCCGCTTCCAAGAGGACACCGACGAAATTCCTGCTCGGCGGTTGACAGCGATCAAGCCATACGGTTCATTTGAAAAATAAAAATATATTTAGAAACTAGACATATAGGTCTACAGCATCACGTAGGGGAATTTCGATATCTAAAAAAAAATGGCGGACCAGCGAATTTTATTTCCGATTTTCATGGAAAATTTTCATCGTTCATAAAAACAAAAAATTGAAGGGGGTAAAAAAATCCCTACGTGGTGCCATAGAGACTGGATTCTCGAATTTATGACCTGGCGCATGCAAATCGGATGAATAGTTTTTTTAATATGTTGTCAATCTGATTGATAAACGTTGTTTCGAGAAAAACGCATTCAATGGTTTCAATGGTTTTAAGGGGGTCAACCACCCCTTAAAGAAAAGCGTGTCACCCCTTATTTTTTTCGATATGTCTATAGTGTTCTTTCATCGCTTTACGCTCGAGGAATTTGGTTTTTTTTCTTTCATTCGGCTCGGTGAACTGCTCGTGAGTGAAACTGCAAAACCACCCCTCGACACGCCTCTCATTGAGGGGTGGTTTCCCGCGTTGAAACCGTTTTTTCGCAGTTAAAAAAAACGTGACTATTAGTTTTCAATGGTTCAACACATGTATGAGTCTCAACAAAATCGAAGGCGGACCCTCAAGTGATGTTCCTTGTAAGAGCGTTTTTCTAGGCGCTGAGCGGGACGACGCAGAACTTCTCTGGATCAGCACTTAGGACGAAAAACAAAAATTAGGTCATTCAAATTACTTGTGCTAGAGAAGTACACACGATTATGAAAAATATTATTTTTTCGCAAAATGTAATAATTTTGATTTTTTTGCCTGAAAAATGGGCTTCAATTAGTTTATAAAAACGGGAATCGTCGATGAATCGTAAAGATAGTGTGTACTTCTTTAGAGAATCTATTTAAGAGGCAGCCGTTCAAATTGACAAGTCGATCGGATGAGAACTGCCCGAAGTATGCATTCTCCTGATTTAAAATACAGGGTTTCGAAAAAAACGCGTTTAAAGTTCCAAAAATGATTAGGAGCTATCGTTCACACGACGGAATTGAAGCTCTCATTTGAATTCTGCGTGCACCCATCGAGACATTTTAAGGCGGGATATACATTTTGGATATACATTTGAAGAATAAATTAGGCAATTTTTACGGATTTTTTAAACGAAGAAATAATTATTCTACATTTATCAAACTGTAGATATACTTTAAAAGTATATTTGAGTATACAAAACAATTTTTTAAAATTCATTTATCATAAAAATGGCGGAGCTGTGGCAGTGTTACAGCAAGGTTGCCGTGGAAGTTGCGAATTGGCGTGCAGTCTAGCTTCCCGTAGATTTTGATTTGCAAAAAAAATCAAAATTTTAGTAAGAACATGTATAGGGTCTATTTGTCAGTAATTAAAATGAAGAAAATGCAAATAAAAAAAGATGATAAAAAAAATCAACAGTTCACGGAAAAATTTCTGTAAAATTTGGATTAAAAAAGTACTTTTTTTTTCTAATTTTTTAGAAACCATTTTCGTCAAGTGGAACGTTATTAATATTTACTAGTTTACTAATTATTAGTTATTACATTACTAGTTATTACTAGTTTACTAATTATTAGTTATTACATTACTAGTTATTACTAGTTTACTAATTATTAGTTATAACATTATCAATATTTTTACCAAGTTTCACCTCAATCGGCTCAATTTTTTTTGAGTAAGTCCTGCACGCCAATTTTGAAAATGCGGTTTTGAGAAAAACGCGTTTGAAGTTTACACCGAATTCGAAGTGAATTGCACTGTGTACTTTTGGTAACTAATTACTGAAGTAATCTGTTCCAAAGTAATTAAATTATCAATTACAGTAATAATCGTAATTGTTAGTTGTTAATTTAATTACTCTTTGCCCATCTCTGCCTGCCCCTCTGCGCTCTCGCTTCTACCTGCGGCGGGCGTTCCAAATCCCAGCGGTGAGGCACAGCCTTGACGGGCTGTAACATTTGAACTTTTTCGAATTGAAACTTTGAAAAAATATTCTACATATATATTTCTATCGCTTGATGAAAAAAAAACCGATTTTTCGGTCGTTATAAATCTATATATCCCGCCTTAACAGTAGGTCTTCAGTTAAGTCGTATATTTTTTGTACAACGAATGGATTAAACGCCTCCAAATTGTTACTTTCACCGTCTAGGCTGTTTCGTGCATTTCAATAGGCAATTTCATGCAAAATGAGTACATAATTTAAGCCAAAAAAAAAAGCGTAAAAAAATTTGGTTTTGACTGAAATGTAACGCTTTGAGAAGCTTATTTAAAAATCTCGATATCATTTTTTCTACACAAATTGCGGCTGTTCGAAATATGCTTTTCTTGATTCTGATACAAATACAAGCACTTTTCAAATCGATTTAAAAAAATATTCCTCAAGATGCTACTTTTCAGAATATTTTGAGCCAAGGTTGAAACAACAGTTCCAAAAATTGACTGAGTTGCAGTGGTTTGAACGGAGCACTGCTGCATACGCTGCATATATATATATATATATATATATATATATATATATATATATATATATATATATATATATATATATATATAGCGAATTATAAAGTCAATTGACAAAGTGATGAACCGGAGACCTCGGGTCCCCATCCAGTCAGTCGGTATAATGACGTTCTTAAGCGTGTATCTGCCTGTGTTTATATTACTCTCGCTGCAAAGAGGGATCGCCGGATTTGCTCTTGAGGATAAGGCCAATCGTACAGACGTGACGAGAATCGACGGTTGCGTCTCGTGCGGTCTGTACAGGTAGATAAGCTCTCATCCATTATCGATATCTTTACTCTCTCCCTCTTTCATCTTCCTCTTTATCTCGGTCCAATGAAAAATCTTTTAAAAAATTCTAATTCGATCAGAAAAGCCCGTGGCCAGTGAACCAGGAATTCAAATTTTTTGGAGACATTGAATTGTCAGATAGTCGGCGGGGTTTCCAATTTCCAAAGACTCCGCTGGGTCGAGTTTTGTCTCGTGAATTTTCAAATAATTTTCGCAAAGTTATTCGAGGATAAAAAATACAAACGCCAAAAATACAAATGCAAAGTTATTCGAGAATAAAAAATACAAAAATACAAATTACTCTGTGGCTTGTTTTTCCGCCTTGAGCTGGAATTTGTAAATTTTTTTGGTGTAGGGAGAGAGAGAGAGGAAGAGAGTTCAATGGAAAAAAATATCGAAAGAATTGTATACTCTCTCTCTCTATCTGCTAACCCAATCTCTAATTCTCTCTTTGTCTTTTTCTCACTCAATTCATTCGGTCAGAAGAATTGATTCAATCATCAATAGAAATATCGAATAAAAAAAATGAGTTAACGGATATGAAGATAATGTAAAAAAAAGTAGTATAATTTACGCCGAATGAAAAACGCAGGTGTCCCGAGAGCACGAGCAAATGTCTCTTGGGATCCGTACCCGATTCCTGCGAATGTTGCACCGGCGGTCTGTGCGCCAAGCTCGATGGAGATGCATGCTGGAATTCCAGCATCCCACGATTGCCCTCGAAAAGTCGTATCGAGGGTTACTGCGCCAGAAATTATCTGTGTCAATTGCGATCCGATCTTCAGGACAAGGTAATCATGCTCCCGAGTGAAAATTTACGAGGGTGTGTGTACATCGCTTTTCATAATTAAGCAAGTTGGAGTGGCGTTGAGGATGAGCTATGTTGACGGAAAATTGAATTTTCGGGGTCGCGTGAATTGAGACCCTTTCGAGAATTATTTTAAGGGCGCCACCACCGTGAAGAGTCGAAAAAAGTCGTCTTGTCCGATTTTTTTTTGTCTACTAGATTATTTATTTGTTAATTTATTTTATAATTAAGCCAATTGGAGTGGCATTGAGGATGAGCTACGTTGACGGAAAATTAAATTTACGAGGTCGCGAGACGTTTTCGAGAATTTTTTTAAGGCCACGGTGACGCTCCGAAAAAAGTAGTTTTTTTTCGATTTTTTTGTCTACTAGATTATTCATTTGAGATTTGAAAGAAAAGTATGTTATTGAGCATACATTGAACTGTTTTCGTGTAATTTTTTTATTTAAAAAAATTAAAAGTTAACGTTATTAAGGCATAATAGAGGCTCTGTATAAAAAATGTGGTCCAACGGCCGGATGGTTCACTTGATAATGGTTGGTCTCAAAGATACAAATAAAAAGTTCTATAATCCAGATAGATATAGTTCTCGCTGTAAGTAGCCTTGCTTCGAAGAAAAATGTCCACAAAAAGGCGGGTGTTAAAAATAGTTTAATTTTGGCGAAATTTTAACTTATATTCTTGAATTTGCTTGAAAAATACCAAAATTCAAATAAAAAATATGTACAGATATTACGCAAAGCGCAACTGTTTCATTTCATTGAAAATGTAATCAGACTTTTCGGGTAATAAGAAAACAGGTACATGTAAATAATATGAGTTGGTTTTTATAATTTTTCAACTAATATTGATACATTGAGGTATATAATTGGGTTTGTTTGCGTTGATTTAGGTTTGATTGTATAATAATTGTTATCTAATAACAGCATAATAACATTAATAACAAGATTAGAATGGGGTGGGTAAAGGGCATTTCGCAGCTTCCCCCACTCTACTGCAACACAGCAGCAGTGGAGTGGGGGTAGCGTTAGTTTCGTGTGACTAACATATACAGTTTTAAAAGCATTTTTAATGCTAAAACGGCTACATACAACGATAGCTACTGCAATTACGGAAATTTTGATTTAAAAACATCGACAATCGGTCAATTATAGCTAGAGTTATCCAGTCAGGTCGAGAAAAGTCGTTGCGAGAAGAACGCGATTGAACTTTTAGTATACATGAATCGTTGCGCTACCTCCTCTCACTAAATCGTCTGTAAGTCGGTTAATTTTCAATACTTCGATTTGAATTTTTTTTTCACATATTCCGGTATATGTATACTATGAGAAAGTGCAAAAAAAATAATTTGTTTGACCCGTCCCAGTGATGTCTCATCTCAACATGTTTCTATTTTCTATTTACACGTTTTCGAAATGTCCAATCAATATTTTGTTCTAAACACCAATAAATACGTATTTTTGCGACCAAAAAATTCACTTGTCAAATGTTAAGTCGAAAATATTTGTATCAAATATTTTTAAGGCCTTAAGCCACTCTAGAGGCCGAATAAATAGGCCTTTTTAGGGATTTCTTTCTTCAGAAAAACTACAAAATAAATCGAGATTACAAAAAAGGGTGTTTATCATACATATCAGTGACTGTATACAATAATTTTTTCGAAGCGATTAATTTCAAAATGGCGGCTGTGCAGCATTTATCTAAAAACTGCATTTTTTAAGTTGGCCGGCAACTCAGCCGGCAACCCAGCAATTTTTCAAAGTGAAAAATTTGCCTAAAAAATCGTCAGATAATTATTAATAACAAATGAACTATGCAATATAAAAAAAATCCTACGTACTTCCATAGACAATGTATTTTTCAAGATATATTCAACATTTCAAGTGAATCAGTTGAAAATTGTCTGAGTTATGTTTCCGGCCAACTTAAAAAATGCAGTTTTTAAATAAACGCTGCACAGCCGCCATTTTGAAATTAATCGCTTCATAAAAATTATTGTATACAGTCACTGATATGTATGATAAACACCCTTTTTTGTAATCTCGATTTATTTTGTAGTTTTTCTGAAGAAAATAATCCCCAAAAAGCCTAAGTCCTTGTTACGATGAGCGAGTTAATTGTCTCATAAAATATATTCACTCGTACAATTTGTGTCTCGTCAGAAAAAAAAATCCGCAATGTTTGGTAACTGTACTTGGGCTTGATCATTCGCCAGCAATACGAGGAAGACTTCTCATTTCGAAATAGCAAAAGACAAGCGGCAATTTCGAATAAATTCGTTGATGACGGTCTCCGTGGGAGTCCTACATGGGTTTGTCTCCGGCAAATAGTTAATTGCAACATGCCAAGACTCCGCTCGTAGATTGGAGCTTTCGAGTGTCGCTGACCCGCGAGCTTCGAGTCACGTCTCGTCTCCACTCGTGAGTGTGGGTCGGCTCGGATTGTTAAACGCGTCGCAATCATGCAATCAGACCACGTGTGTGCGCGCTCTTTGCAGCTCTCTACAGTATAATCCCCCGTTTTTTTGCAATCAAGAACACTTTCTCTCGAGACCCTTTTTGGAGAAGATTTTATCACCGCGCCGTGTGACCTACGAATGGGGGGGTGTAAATTGGTAGTTTTTGGAGACACTTTGACGTTGTTGTCATGACGCAGGACGATCCTGAGGCAATTTGCGTCTGCATGGAGCAGAGTTCGGCTTGTGGCAATGACAACAAGACGTACCCCACGCCCTGCGCCCTTCACGAGAAAGCCATGAGACAAAAGAACTCATCCCTCAAACTCCAACATCTCGGACCATGCTTGAGTCGACCGTGGATCGTTTCGCCTCTCGAGGACGTCAGGTCGGACTTTGATCATCGTGTCGCCCTGCACTGCGAGGCAAAGGGATTTCCCCTGCCTGATGTCTTTTGGGAGTTCTACTCATCCAACGGCCACAGGGTGTTAAAGTTGCCAAGTAAAGTATCGGAGCGAAGATGACAAGCAATGTGCAAATCGCCGTGCGAAATAATCTGACGTTTTGGGTCAGTCCACGGTCTTACATATAGGTCTTGCAACTCCAGTGGTGGGGGATGGATCCTTTGCGGAGTCGTCCGTTAGAGTCGCTGTAATCGCGGGGTGCGACAAGTACAACAATGGCCACCCATTTTCGTTGTAGCCTAACCTCAAAATCTAAATGTTCCACAAGTTACGTATTAAAAAACGGACGATATTCCTATGCAAATATAAGTACATAAACTCATAAACTGACGAGTGTAAATCAGGAAAATCTATCCGGTAATCAGGTGGCGGAGAGTCCATCAACCCCACTATTGAAATCCAAGGGAGTTTGAGGTTATGAGGTTTAGCCGTCGGGAGTGAAGTACGAGGGGAGCGCCCTATGCTTATGCACGCAGCCGATTTACTGTTACCAACTGTTAGCTTTCAAATAATCGTCATATTAAACGTGCCTTTTCGAACTATTTTTCTCCATCTATTTGTAAAAATATGCATTTTCGAACATTCGGTGATGACTTTAAGTGTTTTCATTACTTTGTATAATTATTTTCTATAACTTTTTCACGCTCAATTAACGCAAAACGAATTGGCAACGTCGTAAATCGTGGTAAATCATAGTGCCCAGGTTGGCAGAAGTGTCGCGAGGTTATATGCGCCCCGTTCGTAACCTCAATATCGGCCCAAGGAGCTGTCAAAAATGAATATCGGTCCGAGTCAAGAAAATTCCACTGGAAAGAAAAAGTGTGTACTAAAGCTGTCTATAATCTCGAAGAAATAAACAACTTTAATAATTTTCCGATATTCTAAAAAGAATTATGTATGGAAAAAAAATCCGCGTTATTTTGTCTTTGCCTAGAAATGTCTAGAAATGTATAATTTCTGAACATAGATATCAAATTAATATTAAGTAATTATTGCTAATTAAGAGAATAAGTACCGATAATATTCGTTGTTGATTATCCTGACCGAGTAGTTTGAGGTTCCCGAGCATAATTACCGAATACCGATAAGATAGGTAGCATTTGTGCCATCTACGACGTTGCCATGACTGCACAGTCTAATATTTTGTGTGCTTGATTTTTGCACAAATTCGCTATTAAAAACATTAATAACTTTATAACGGTACTGTGAATTCTCATTTTTACGGTACCAAGGGTTATCCGATAATTAGTCGAACCGTACCTATTTTTTCAGCTCCGTGGTAACATTCACTCAGCAGATATTAATAATGTACTGAAAAATGATCGGGAGTTTTCCTTAAGGCGTTACCCCCACTTGTAGCGCAAAAAAGGCCTTTTTCATGATTTTTTAAAAAGAAAACTACAAAACTTTTTTAAACGATCAATATACCATCTTAAAGAACACATCTTGAAGAACTTTCAGTAATTTTTTTATTGAAAAATATTACATTGTTTAGTGGCAAATGGCCGTCAATGAAATAATGTTTTTATATACACGGTTTGCGGTGACCAACATTGCGGCGAAGTGGATCATCTGAAAAAAAAATGCGGATGGATTTAGTCAAATATACGTATAAACTAGTCTTTAATCGAAGGATTTTAAAAAATATTCATTTTTCACAAAATGGCGGACAGTCAAAGTTAATGGTTCGATTTTAACGAAAAAAAAACGGCCGTTTTTTGACTATAAAACGGCCATTTTTTTCGAAAAAAAAAATCGAACGATTAAAGACTACATTTTTATGTATTAAATAAGCCTGCAAAATTTCAAGAAGATCGGTTCATTAGTGTTCGAGTAATCTTGGTCACCGACTTCAGAAATGCCATTTTGAGAAAAACGCGTTTAAAGTTTCTCTTTCAACGCTCTTTCAACGCGGATTCTTCTCTTTCAACGCTCATATCTCAGTCAATTTTGTTCGGATCGACTTGAAATTTTCAGGACATATTCTCAGATACTTATACTTCAAAAAAATGCAAAAAAAAAAAAAAAATCGATTTTTTCAAAATCGCAAGTGGGAGTAACCCCTTAAGCGTGATGTTTTTAACCCACGAAATACGTCGAGTTGCCGATTTTTTTTCTGAAACACGGTACTGTGGATCGTATTCAAACTGCACAGGATGATCAGAGGTTATAAAAGTGCAGAAAACTTCAGCTCGGTGGTAACCTGTTGACTTAACCCCATAACAACCTTAATAGGGATAAATCAATTTTGTTCTTTCATGTATAGAATACATTCTAGCTGAATGGGTTGATGCATGGTTGAACAGTTTATCTTCGGTTCAATTCCCGTGCACTAGTTTTTTTTTAAATGCATATATAGCTGCAGAAAAAGGAATGCAAATTTTAATAAATTGTGCCCGCGAATTTTATATTTTCCCCGCAAAAACTATTTCGAGTGGATAAATCCTATAAAAAACAATTATCGATCCCTTAAAATTCAAGATAATGGCGAAATGAGGAATATTTATGAATTTGTATTGTGCAAGTACAAAATAATCGCAGATAAAACGTATAATGTAGCGAAATAACGAACATTTTGTTGGTTTGTCGATTTAGCGATTTATTTTAACAATATTTTGTCGTCTTATATTTTCCCGCAGCGCATTTTGCCTCATGCGCAATCCAATATAACATACAACCGTATATGATAAAATAACCGAGCCATGTTCTTCGCACGGAAAAGTAAAATTTAAAGTCTCTCGTACGTTTATTGCGCTCGACTGACTATGTGGTCACCATACACGCGGAATCGCAGAATACGCAGGTTATGTTCTCCCTATCAAAACAACATCCCCCGATACTAGCGACACCAAAGAAAGCTTCAATACGCGAGTCACCCCCACCATCGAAATTCGATCGAGTTGCAAGCCTGCCTGTAAGACCGTGAGTCAGTCAATATTCATTTGGATATTTGGCCTACAGTTGGAATTTTTTTGCAGACGAAGAACACGGGGGAACGGTCAACACGAGCGAAGGCCCTGAGCCTCTTATGCGAACCTCTTGGTTGCAATTGGCACGATTCGCCAAGAATCAAGTGGGAACGTATCATTGCATCGCCAATAATACTATTGGGGAAGCGAGTACAGCTGCTTTCGTGTCTCATGGATAATAGCCACCCTATCATGTGTCTTTATCAGTTATAATAACATTTTTTTAATTAATAACAGCGTTATTTATAATAAACATCAACGTATCGTATTTGACATGGGCTATCGAATAAAATAATATTAAAAAACATGATTGTTTCGCAGAGTTCGTTTACGGAGGGAGATCCTTTTAGACAGCCGAAAAGAAGCGAATTTTCAAGATTTTTCTGGGCCGAAAGTATTCATTCTGCATTATCCAAATTTTATGTACATATTATTACATCTCTTACTTCTTCAAGATTTTTTTTTAAATTAAAAACTGCGGCTGTATGACAAGGTTCAGAGATGGTTGGCGCCTGAGTTGTCTCACGGCGTACAACCTGGCGCCTGGTGCATTGGTCTGAAACATCGGAGCCAGAGAGTTTTGGATTCCTAAAACCCACACGCTCTATATGAACCTAAAAAATCAGAAGAAAAGTGAAAATTCGAAAAACGGCATGTCTCTGAAGGAAATGTTACATTTTTCATGAAATTTTAACTATAGTATTGGTCAACGAAAAAGTAGTTAAAAAAAATAATTTTTAAGGAACTTTAGGTTCACATAGACGGTAGTTATGTTATCTAAGAGTGTGCAAAATTTGAGAATGATCATTTAAATAGTTTTTGAGTTATCTTGTACGAGGTGCACGAAAAAGTGGTTTTCAGGAAAACGCGGTTAATGTTTCAAGACTCAAAAATGTGGCTAAATGACCTACCGATTAATCTGCGATTCCGAGGTCACAAAGTAGTCCCGCGGCTTTCGCGTGGAGTTCATTTTGGGCCATAAGCTCTTCTTCACGTTATAAAGGGATTTCCCCCCTTAAGAAAACTATACGAGCCAATTTTTTTTACTCACCATTCACAACAGGAATTATATTCCAAAATATTCGAATATTTTGTGTACGTGAATTGTCAGGATTTTTCAATTACCTTTATTTTTTTCGAGTATTTTACAGATCTACAGTATACGTGTTAACTAGAGTGTTTTCTATCCTTCCGAGATGAAACTTTCCGATGCTGTAAAAGAATAGCCCGATTTTTTTTTACGAATTATACCAAATGCGCTGACAATGAAATTTAGAATTTTTTTTTACACAGCGTAACTCTGCAACGTGGTCAAAAGATACTTCGTTGAATTTTTAATGCAGTTATTTCGTCATATTTCGCGTATCAAAATAACGAAGTCATGTATTTTCCGATTATTTCGTAGATGCCTTAGCGATTGGAACGACCGATGATCGGGGATGTTGTAACATTAATTTGAGATAAGTGAAGTGAAGCTGTCTGCAAGAGTGAAAAGCTGCTTAAAAAGTATACTTTTTGCTTGAAAAATGTTTCTTATACGAGTACGAAACTTTTTCTCCAATTTTCTTGATTTTCCGAATAGATCACTAGCACGTTTTCTTTTTGTATTACATGTAGAATGATATTTATATGACACGAGCATACAGTGAAATTCGTATGAGCTGTTCTGTCTTCATCCATACTGACGTCAAACGCATTCACGATACGACGAAGCGAGTCAACATTGGAAAAAGTGATACTCCTCGGAGATCATACAATTTGAATAATGAGTCTCGAATTTGAAGCGATGTCTGGTAGTCCACATTCAAAAATAACTAGAAAATCGACGGTCCAGATGTGAATCATTTTTACCGCAATAACCATTGCGTCGATTGAATTAAAAATGGAGCTTGCCAACATTTTTCAGAAAACAAAAATGTTGCTGTTTGTTTTTCTACTTGTCAACTGCCCACTGAACCTTTTACCAATTGTCCTGTGGCGGTGGTGGCCTGAAAAAAAAACCAATACAAACGTAGTTGTATTTCTTACTGGATACGAAATCAGCAAATTTGGATGTAGGCGTATAACGTACTCGGGAGTTCGCCAGGTGTCTCGATTCATGACGACAGTGTCGGGGCTTCCACTGTTGACAGATAATCAAACCAAGCATCAATTGAATTCCTCGTCCAAGATGGCAAAAAAGGTGTTGAGGTAGTCCTATCGCCAGGCTTAAATCCACAGGATTTTCATATTTTTTTTTTCAGCTTCACTAAATATATTAATAATCGTCTCTGTAAAATTTCAGGGTCGTTCATCGACCTAATTACAGAGAAAATAAATATTACAATAGCGTATTTTTGTGAAGGAATTCCGAGACGACATACAAAAACCCAATTTCCGGTCGCTACAAAAGTGCATATAGTGTATGCGCGAATCGTTGGAATAACTATTTTTTAATTTTTCTAATTAAGGGGAGGTACCTGAGCCAACGGCGAGAAAAACAAGTAAACTTCGGGAATTTTTATCTCAAAAACTAATGTTTCGATTGGATCCGGGTTTTTTTAAATTGGAAAATATGTACATTGAGGTATGTTTAGGAATTTTTAAAAATAATTTCGCTGACCGTAAGCAATTCAAACGCGATTATCTCGAAACATAGTTTTCAAAGTCGGTACCAGATGTGTCTCGAAAACGGCTCGTCCGATTTTGTCCAAATTTGGATACAATATTCTTCGATAGTTTTTCTCGTTCGCCACGTAGGGGTTTTTCATTTGATCGACCCGTTTCTTTTTTATGCAATGTGTATGCAATACAAAATCGTCGAAAATTGCGAACGAAAAACGAATGTTAAATTAAAACGGTCGCAATTCCGTCAAAAATGAAAATTTCAACAAAATCCTACGTGGCGAACGAGAAAAACTATCGAAGAATATTGTATCCAAATTTGGACAAAATCGGACAAGCCGTTTTCGAGATACATCTGGCACCGACTTTGAAAGCTATGTTTCGAGATAATCGCGTTTGAATCGCTTCCAGTCCACGAATTTATTTTAAAAAATTCCTAAACATACCTCAATGTACATATTTTCCAATAAAAAAAACCCGGATCCAATCGAAACATTAGTTTTTGAGATAAAAATTCCCGAAGTTTATCAGTTTTTCTCGCCGTTTACTCAGGTACCTCCCCTTAAATGTGTACATTCATTAAACACTTTACACATGGAAAATTCAGTTATTACAATTTTTTTTTTGCATATGTTGAAAATATAAATTGCACAAGTCTCAAGTATGATCAGTGGTATGGCTAGTGTGAAGCGATAGGACTACCTTAGAAGGTATTTGGACTCACTCTCGTGATGCCAAAAGTGCCAGATCCTTTACGGACCTTTCCCGTCTGTAAACCGAGGCCAACGTGTGTGCTATCGGTGTGCTGAACATCATGACGACAGCGCATACGAGTGTGGCGAACCAAAAGCCGTCCATCGGTCCCAATATGTGTTGACACAGTAGCAATCTTAGACCCTGAAGAATGTCCCATAGCGGTCGGCATTTGGCGACTCCGGTTCCCATCTCTGACAGCACGTGAACACGCCACTGATCCAAATAGCCGCTCAGCCGTTCCACGTACCTTTTGGATCTCTGGCGAAGCAAACGACCAATCGCGATCCGTTATCTCCGAGAACTACCAATGAAGTCGCGGCGCTTCCCCCTCTGCTCGCGCCCCAGCGAATCAGAATCGCTCGCCCCCACCGCTCGTCTACATGGCCCGCTTGGCCTTCCACTACGCGCAGCTTCACTGTATAGCGTAGGAATGAAACGAAAAACGAAATGCCCCAATGTTACACGTACCAACTGGGCGATTTTTTCACCCTGGTTGTTGATGTAGTACTGTATCGTCTTTAGATGAGAAATCGACTGGTTGACCTGCCTCAGCAGCGGCTGCAAATGAAGCTCAAGAGCTGTCAAACGATCGACGAGCTCGCCTTGGAGTTTCGTCAGCGGTACGATTCTTCGTGTCATCAAAATACGTATGGTGGATCTGATGTCCTCCAGTTTTCTGGCACTTCGACGATCGCTCAGTTGCCTCGCAACGTTGTAAATTTGGTCGGACAGGGCGGTCAGATCTTTTCTCAGGATAGGTCCACGAATCTACGACCGTGATGGATGTAACTCATTGTTCTTGAGAATCCATTACTTTGTAAGGTTGTTATGGGGTTCAGCCGTTGGGGGTCAAGTCCGAGGGGAGTTACCAAATGTTGGCTTTCAAATAATCGTCATATTAGACCTGCGTTTTCGAACTATTTTCGAATTATATTCTATTGAAATCATTCTATATACAATCCGTAGATGTATGGATGAAATAGTTAACCGGTTGCTACAACATTTTTTATTTCGCACAAAAATATCAATAGAATGAATTATTTCTTAACTACATCGAAACGTATATGCCATAAGACGTAAGTTGTTCAATTTGTTTTAAATCTTAAATAAAAAGTGAGCATTAGAATGATCGTCCACGATAATAGTGGAGAGAATATCAGATATCCAATGGAATATCCATGGCGAGAATATCAGATATTCAACTGATAAGAACAAATACTACACTTTGATCTTAGCCACAGGCCAAGAAGCGATAGTCTTCAGAGTTTCTCCGGCGCTCAAGTAGATTTTCGCTTCGTGCTACGCTTACGAGAAACGAGCGCGCGTGCGGCTTCTAGCGGATACTCCGAGAACTACGGGTTTCCTCACACCTACAATTTCGGTGGCGCTCGGCCATGCTTTGGTTGAATTTTTGTTCAACTAAATGTGCAAGAACCAAATTTTATTTTCGCATAATTTTTTAACCAATTCACACATTTGCTTAATATTTTTCAATAAAAATAAAATATTAATATTTTAACGAATGATGTACTTGAAAATTAATATCGGATATGGTGAAAAAAATTAAATATCATATTTACTCAATAGAAATTTTATCTGAATCAAACGAGCGGAATTCAATTTTTCTTATGTACTCGAATCAACAATATTCATGTTATGGATGAAACACGTTTTTGTTCGTTCCAGAAAATGCATTCAAAACTAAATAATTTATTCGCGATAATTTTTTAGATAGTTTCAATAATATATCTTTTGAATGAAAAAAAAACTTTTAATTTTGTCATGTTATTAAAGTTAATAGCGTTTTGTTTGGACTAAAATATCCGATTATTTACACCAACAATTTTACAATTGAATCAACGAAATTTCATTCACTAACACCAATAATATTGGATCAATGATTTTTTTTCTCAGTGCAGATATTAATAATCCACTGACCCATGATCAGGAGTTTTCCATAAGCGTAATGTAATTAGCCCACGAAATACTTCGAGTTGCCGATTTTTTTTCTTTCAAAATACGGTCCTATGGATCGTATTCAAACTGCACAGAATGATTAGCAAAAAGTTGATAAAGGTCGAGAAAAAATTTCAGCTCGGTGGTAACATGTTGACTTAACCCTATAACAACCTTAAGCAAACGAGGGTTTGCAAAACAGCATAGCAAACAGTGCATTTAACATTTTTTCGCGTAACGTCACTTTTAGTAAAATCAGAAGCTTCCAATGATCGAAAAGGATCACGTTGTTGTTGGTTCATGACCTGGGGGTTTTCCATACTCACGGTAGTTCTGTGCTCGGTAAGATTTGGACCGCAAGCGTACAACAATATCTGTAGTTTGTCCTGCAAAGAAGGTGTAAATATCTTCAGGCCTTTGAGATCAACCTTCAGCTCGGACATGGAGCTCGTCAATCCTGTCCAGCTCCAATGAGCTGTCAGTTCCTCAAGTTTCATCGAATTGCCCAATTTAAATGCTGGATAGGCTGCCTCGTTCTGCTGACATTTTCTACGCGTACGTTTGTAAATTTCAATAACGGAGGTAATCGACTCTCGGGAATTTAATTGCCCGGAAATCATAAAATTTCGTACTCAAAGAGATCCTTGAGCGGCGAGCTCAATCTCCTCCCGAGGAACGCCCGGCTCTCCAGGACTATTTCCAAAGTGCGAAACTCCGGATCGTACAGAGGACGACATAGCAACATCTCTGTGTGACTGGAGACTGCAAGGGCAGATATCAGAACCGCCCACAAGCCAACGGACACTATGCAACTCGTCACTACGGAACTAATTCACAATTGCCAGCGTTATTAACGGTCAGCAATTCCAGGTTTATAGAGTAGTGAGCGAAACAAATGATTTACCATAGTAGAGTCGAGCGCACTCGATTCTCGGACGAACTGCATCGACAAGACAGTGCACCGACGAGCAGTATCCAAACGAGGAAAATCGCGGTTATCGATCCTTACGAAAGTGAACAAGTGGAACAGTATCGACGAATCGTCAAGTCGTGAATGCAATTGAAAATGATCACAGGCAAAGTAGAGTTCCCAATCACTCAATGCCAGGATTCGCAGAATATACAGGGTGGACCATTTAAGGAGTTTCGGCACAAAAGTCAAAATGTTAAGAAATTGATCAAATTTGGTGATAATGTTCTTCAACATTGAGTGCGAAAACGCACATTTTTCCAAATTTTCTTCTACTTAGTTATCGAGTAATTAAGCATTGAAGCAGATTTCTCATGCCCGCAATGTATACCTACATATATGGAAACGCTATGCTTATACACGTGAACTTTAGTGTTAACTTACTCGATAACGGTGCAGAAGAAAAATTTGAAAAAATTTGTATTGTCAAATTTGGCACTAAAGAATATGTTCACCAAATTTTATAAAATACCGAACTTTTTGAAATTTTTTATGTTTTTAACATGGTTTAGCATGGCAATATTGTATCGCCCGTACCGAACATCCTTAACATGACCACCCCAAATATCTCCGTTGCCTTTAGAGTGACGAAAAAATGTCAGTAAGTAAGTTGGTTGATTTCGAAGAGCTGATACAGTGGTGAAAAATACATTTTCGTCAAGGTTAGAGTTTTTGCGTTGTCAAGGTCATCAATGGTTTTCGAATGGGAACACGTTATTTTGTGTATTAAGACGTTGTAGCTGTTATTCAGACGAATCCAACAACGTATGATATCATGACCTTGAACTGATATAGGTCGTTGGATTCGTCTGAATATCAGCTACAACGTCTTAATAAAAAAAAAACATGTTCCCATTTGAAAAAAACATCGATCCGTTATCTTTTGGATAACCTGTGCCGCTATCACACCAGAAACTATTCGAAGGTCAAGAGAATCATTCATCCGACGTCTTCAACAATGTGCCGAGGTTAATGGCCATCGCTTCGAACATTTGTTGCAATAAATTTTCTATAAAAAAAATCCAATCACATTATTCCGATATTCTTATTGTCAATACCATCACGAATTCCCGTTTTTACACGTGTATTTTGGTGAAATAACATTTCAAGGTCATGACATCATAGGTCGTTGGATTCGTCTCAATATCAGCTACAACGACTGATAAAAAAAAAACACGTTCCCATTTGAAAAACCATTGGTGACCTTGAGAACGCAAAAAACTATGACCTTGACAAAAATGAGTTTTTCACCACGGTATCAGCCCTTCGAAATCAATCAAATTACCTCCTGAAATTTTTTTCGTCACTCTAAAGATGACGGAGATATTTGGGGTGGTCGCGTCAAATGGTTCACCCTGTATATCAAGTGATATACATCACGGTATACAGGGTGTCCCACAACTGACTGCGTTCTCTGGAATGGGGGGTTGGGGGTGAAATTCTGAGTCGATTGATATAAGCATGTGTGGGTCTCAGGTCAATCCCCGAATTATTATTAATTTTTAAAGGCGGGCCAATCAGGTGCGCCGGCTCATCGGGCGCACCTGATTGGCCCGCCTTTAAAAATTAATAATCATTCAGGGATTGACCTGACACCCACACATGCTTATATCAATCGACTCAGAATTTTACCTTCAACCCCCCATTTCAGGGCACACATTCAGTTCTGCAACACCCTGATTGATTATCGTAAAAGAAAGTAAATAAATAAATATAAGAATAATCAGCATTGGGGTATAATTTCACATCCATATTTTTTTTCAAATTCGCAACATACTCTAAAAAAGGAGCTCTAAAAACAGCAACAAAAATAGGGGTTATTTTTATAAATATAAACAATATAAAAAAAACGGATATATATCGGAATATCGGATATTTTCGATATTTATAATAAATATCGGATTTTTACGAATCCAGCTCAATGGAATTACGATTGCACTGGAAGGGCATTTTCTTGTTCATGAACGGTTTTATATGGCGTTGAAGTTTGCATCGTTGGAATGCAACGAAAATGCATTCTCTTTTATTGCTCAATTTCTTTTTGGCTGATTCAGGCTGTGAAAACCACTTCAACGGTTTAGAGTATTCTTATTAGAGAAAACTTTATAAATGAATATCAACAAATTAAGAAATGAAATATGAAGAAAAAACAAATCGTTGCATTCCAACGATGCAAACTTCACCGCCATCACTTATATTCCCTACTAACGGCTATAACTTGTAAAAGTTTTTTCTTACATTTCTCTGGATTAAGTTATTCATAGAGCATCAGCCATTTTATTCTTGCGATAAACTTAGGTATTGTTTTTTATTTAATATTGCCGAGAGAAATAGTGAAAGAGAGGGAGATTGACTAAGAGATGGACTTACCTAAACCAGCGAACCATCTGGCCTGCTCGAAAGTCTTGATATACGGCACAATGTAGTTTGTCAAACGTCTGGTCGATTCAACGTGTCTCGTAATCTCGGAACTGCTCGATTCTATGTTCCTCGCCTCGTCGAATAATTTCGATCGTATTGAACTAATTTCACGACGTATACCTGCCAACGAAAATTGTGACAAAATTATAAAACCTGCATTTTTTTCTTCAATACTTCACTAGTAAAATATTGACAATTAAAATCAACCTTTATTGATAAATAAAAGCAGTATTTGTTTCTTTATTCCTTTTTAAAATTGAAGCAGCCTCGTAAAATTGATATCATTATGAAGACTATAAATAACAGAATTCGGAAAAAAGATATTGCATATATTGAAATTATTTCGAAATTATTTCGTCATGCATATGCATATATTAAAATTATTTCGAGTAAATTATCATTAAAAAAAAAAACAAAATTAACAACGCTATCGGGGTATAATAGGGCCTCTTGGCTCTTTGGTTGGTTTGAAAAATAAAAATAAAACAGTTTAATAATCTATATAAATGTAGTTCTCGTTGCACGTAGCCATTTTTCGGAAAAAAGTTTAAAGAACGGCGGGTGTAAAAAAAAGTGTAATTTAGGCGGAATTTCTTGTTTTTTTAAGGCCTTAGGCCACAGTAACGGGTATAAAATCGTGTGCGAATTTAACAATTTTTTTTCGTATGAAAAAGTGATTCACTCATAAAACCAATTACGCATCTATTTAGTATGAATACCAAGCTGTTAGAATTTTTTTTTCTTCTATGTACAAAATGGCCGACTACTAATATTTTCTTTGTTATCTTTTTTTTAGGCGCTCCGCGGCGTGACGTTCAGCATCCACAATTTTTTATCTAAAAAAAAACAAAATTCTCGTCAATCTACATTAGAATACCTAGAGAAGTACGTACGGAATAAAAAAAATATTGTTTTATTCAAATGTTGTAGGTATTTGAACTTAAGAAATGAATTTTTAGTGAAAAATTTCGTTATAACTGTTCATAAACTGCTCATAACATGAAAAGTTTTCGATTAATCAGAAGTTCCGTACGTGCTTCCCTGCGAAATGCAATTGGGAACGAAACTTTTAAATTTGAAGTAAATCGAGTGAAAATTGTTGAAAGTTATTTGTCACGCCAATTGGAAAAAAGCTGTTTCGAGAAGTTTCGAGTAGTCAACCATTTTGTACATCGGAAAAAAAAATTATTTTCTATCAGCTTGATATTCATACTAAATAGATGTGTAATTAGTTTTATGAGTAAATCACTTTTTCATACGAAAAAAATTGTTAAATTCGCACATGATTTTATACCCGTTACTGTGGCTTAAGGCCTCAAATGGAAGATCGAATAATCATAGCTAGATTTACGATCCAGCCAGATCGAGAAAAATCATTTCGAGAAAAAAGCGATCAAAAGTTTCAGTATACTTGAATCGTTGCGCTACCTGCTCTCGTAAATCGTCTGTAACTTGGTCAATTTTCAATATTTTAACTTGACATTTTTTTCACGTATCCTTGAATATGTATACTTTCTGAAAATGCAAAAAATGCAAAAAAGCGTTTGAGCGCAATTATATACTCGTGCACTTGCACTATTATTACGATTTTTTTTGCAACGATTACGCAATAGTCTTTTTTTCTTGACAATAGTGGGAAGCGAGAGGGAAATTTGTTGGCCGCAAGGGCACGAGCACCGACGATAGTCAGATTGTCATTCAATTATGCGGAACAATGAATTGGCTCGAGACCGGACACTGCTACGGACAATAAATAGTCCTGCAGCTATGTGTCAGTGACAGCTGCGAGCTCCACGTGCTCCAGCCCCACGTGGTTCAACTATCTTGGTCGTTCCCGTGCTATTGGACCATGATAATGATTTCGAAAGGGAGGGAGGGAACAAGATATAGTAGGAAAAGAGAGAGACAGCGGCGGTGAGGTCCGCTGGCGTATACGCATCATGTACATACATCGATGATCATTATATACACATACATACATACATATACATATATATATATATATATATATATATATATATATATATATATATATATATATATACACACACACATACATACATATATATCATAAATGGTGCTGCGAATGACACATGTGCCTTATTTATACACAGTCGATATCGCCATTATCGAATAATTCGTCGATGTGGAATAATTAGTGAGAATCGCGAGTACAATGGCTCTTCAATTGTGATATCACAGGATTGCCTCGTTCGATTAAACGCACATTAGCTTCAAATACATAATTACTCATTGAAGCATTGGCCGATTTTGAATTTTGGATTTTGCATAATGAAGATTTGGGTGGAACGTCCATTTTTCTTGTCGGTGAAGTTTTCATCGTTGGAAGGCAACGATTTTTTCATTTTTTATTTTTTTCACAATTGAAAGCTTTTTTTTTTGCAAATTGAAGTCGTAAATTTTTAATAACAATACGTAAAAACGTTTGGGCACTTTTCACATACTAAATCGGGTAAAAAAGGAAGTAATTATAAAATATTGATTTTCGTTGCATACCAACGATGCAAACGTCAATGTCATCATCTTCCTCAGGTGGCTGAATGAACCAAAGATGAGGGAATTTATACACACGTAGGCGTAAACCTACAAGCACACGCGAGCAGCTTTTTTGTGGTCCCATCGATCACATCGAGCCCCACATCTAGATGGATTCACATTTTTGGTCAGAGCTTCTTTTATCACGAATCTTCGACTGATCCACTGTTTCCACCCTCGAACCACTTCATCCCCTATGTTTGTCTCCCGAGACGTTTATCGGCTTGGGCTTTATCTATTGAAGCCTTCGCCATTCTCGTTCGAATATCACTCTCGCCCACGTAGGCGATAATTCAATAGAGCCCGAAAAGGGTAGAAGGGTTTTTGTCACGCAATGCTGGGGGAGAGAATATCCAAGCCCAAAAGTTGAAATATTGGTTGAAAATAATTCTTATTCTACAGCATTTCAATGACGCATTTTTCGAAATCATAATGGCCATGATTTTTTCACTTACTTTTAGTGTAAGTGAAAAAAGTGAGGAGAATTTTTAAAAAGTAAGTGGAATTTAGATAAAAGTGAGTAGAATGTAACAAAGTCAGTAGAATTTAAAAAAAGTGAGTAGGATTTAGAAAAAAACGTGAGTAGAATTTAGAAAAAAGTGAGTAGTAGAATTTTTTGAAAAGTGAGTAGAATTTTAAAAAAGTGAGTAGAATAAAAAAAAGTTTTCGGCAGTGCAACATTCATTTTTAAATTGAGAAAGCGCGAGAAAAAATTCTGACAAGTAGAGCGAGCGGCGAATGATCAAGCTTCGGTTTCGCCTGATAGGAGGTACGAAGACCTCGGAAGAAAAGGAAGATTGTGAGGGGAGAAAGATTCGAGGTAAGAAGGAGGACGGGCGATAAAGAAAAATGGGAAAAGAAGGGACCGAGTCCGTAGCATTATCAGAATATTAGTATCGACTCATTTAACTCTGAGCTTTGTCGCATAAGACTTCCAGGCCAAATCGATAAGGCGTGACCCACACAATATGTTTTTTTGGCCCCCTTCGCTCTTGCATTTTGAGAAGCGCTTGAGGATACTCGAGCGTTTCACCATTGAATCTTATAGAATAAAGATTTTTTTCAACTGTATTTGCACTAAACTTTCCCCAGTTTCCGTAGGATACATTTCATTTTGTCGAAAAAAATCTTAAAGACCATCTTAAAGATAAACAAATCTTAAAGACCATGCAGTCGAATTTATGAAATATTTACAGTTTTGTTCGATATATTTACGTGTCAGAAAGTTCCCTTTTTATTTATCGGTGGAATGTTCAACGTAAATCTTTTATTTCGAGGTGTATTGAGGAAAATTGATTTTTTTGAATTCGTGAGGTTTTATTTACGATTGTTGAAAATGATAATAAATCATTAACTTTAATAATAAAATTTTAATTAATAAAAAAGAATAATAAATAATAAATTTATAAAATTATAATAAATATATATATAATGTAATAAAATTATATTTTATATAATAATATAATAAAATAATAAAAACAGTAATAATAAACTATTAATTTTAATAATAAAATTTCAATTGATAAAAAAATAATAATCGAAGATTCTTATAAAAGGGCAATTTTGGAACTAACGACAGTGTTGGCTGTCAAGCCAAACTCAATGTAGCAAACATATTGAGGATTTTACTTCTCAATGGGGATTGTCATCGGCGCGATAAAATAATCAAATAAATAGAAAATTTGCCGAAAACCAAATTTTCGTCATGGAAAAAGATATCCAAAAAATTGTAGACGAACGTTCCCATACAAGATTAATTCTCCGTTACAGCATCCACCAGATTTTCCAAGACCGTTAAAAATTCTATAAATTAGTGGGACTGGAGTGCTATCTGGGTACGCAAACCGGACAAAGTTTTACGACCTTCTTCGTTCTATCGTTTACGAGGAAATGACGTGAAGTATTTTTTTAACGACCCGATATCTCAGTGCGAAGAGGATTCCCCCTTAAAAAAGGAAGCTTATTTTTTCTCTGCGAAGAACGTGTTTTTTCTCACGAAATATATCCAAATTATCGTCACTCTCCACTGGCTGTTCTTTTTTCTCAGTTTTTTAAAATCCCTTTTTCAGCAGACTCGCCCGCGAACGAGGAAAAGGTAATCCGCACTATTAAACTCGTGAAGCTTTGCGGCTTGCGCTTCTTTATTTTCATGCCGTCAGTCGATAAAGAACTATATGAGCTAGCTTTAGGCGGGACACCACTGTGACGGGTCAAGAATCCGATTTTTTTGCATTTTATCAACGTACACATATTCAAGAATATGTGACAAAAAATTCAATGTGAAATATTGAAAATTGACCAATTTACAGACCATTCGGTGAGAGTAGGCCGGAATCGGTCGGAATTGCAAAAAATCGATTAACTCTAGCTATATTTGTCCGATTTTCGAGTAAAAAACCTGAATTTCTGTAATTGCAGTAGCTATCACGTAACCTTTTTTTTTTATTTCGTATTTTAAAGTCCCCGTATATAAGCAAAAATTTCGCCAAAATTAGACCTTTTTTTTCTTAACACGCGCCATTTTGTAAATTTTTTTGTTCAAAAAATGGCTACGTACCTCGAGTACTACAATTTATATAGATTCTAAAACTTTTTTTATTTTTCAGACCAACCACTGTCAAGTTATCGATCTGGCCGTTGGACCACATTTTTTTAATCAGAGGATCTACCTCACTCACATAGATAATTATTTCTTTTTCAAATAAAAATTTCCACGAAATAAGTTCAATGTATGCCTAATAACATACTTTTTTTCCCTCAAATCCCAAATAAATAATCTAGTAGACAGCAAAAATTCAAAGAAATCGAATTTTTTTAGGCCCGTCGCCTGTGGCGTCCGCCTTAAGAATCTATTTTTGTTCTTCTCTTTGTGCAAAAATTTTCCTGCTTTATTCGTCAATTTATTCATACAGTTTCGTCTGATCGTCTTTTTCCCCCAAATATGTCGCGTCTTCCGGTTTCACCAAGATTTCTCTTTCGCAAATTTTCATGACACGATTTTCACGCTGGTCCGTTGACCTGTTTTTCAAAGTTACCTTCTGCATGGGGCGAGCGATCTTACATTTCTTATCTCGTGCTTTTTCGTTTATATATATATATATATACCCCCTTCATGTGTGTGTGTACATGCATATATATATATATATATATATATATATATATATATATATATATATATATATATATATATATATATATATATATATATATATATATATATATATATATATATATGCATGTACACACACACACACACACACACACACACACACACACACACACACACACACACACACACACACACACACACACACACACACACACACATATACAGGGTGAGTCACGAGAAAAAGAACACTTGAATATCTCTGTTGGATTTGAAAATACAAAGTATGTACATATCGAAATTTAAATGGTTTGAAACGACGCACATGGCTATCATAAAATTTTATTTATTTTTTTTTCGGTTTTTTAACATTATAAAAGTTAAAAAAAAAAATGGAATGGCATGTTTTTTCCCCTCGCACATTGTAGCCGGCATCCAAACGAATTCAACCATGTTACATAATATGACCTTCAGATAACCTCCAACGCAGAAATATTGAATAAATAATAATTCAACGTGTAAGAGCTTATTCGTTGAGCTGGGTTACTCGTTGAGTTATTATTTATTCAATATTTCTGGGGTGAACATCATTTGAAGGTAATAATGTGTTGCATGATTTAATTCGTTTGGGTGCCGGCTATATCGTGTAAGGGGAAAGGATATGCTATTCCATTAAAAAAAAAACTTTGTTGACCTTAAAAAACCGAAATAAATTGTTATGATAGTCATGTGCTTCCTTCTGAACCATTGAAATTCCGGTGTGTGCATACTTCGTATTTTCAAATCCAACAGAGATATGCAGGTGTTTCGTTTCTCGTGGCTCACCCTGTATTATATCATAAACCCGTTATATCTATGTCTGTTGGCTATCAGCACATCGGTCTGCTATGCTGAACGTCCTTAAATTTTTTCTAAACGAATAGTTAATATCCAGGACAGGAAATTCGTTTAAATTCCCTTCATATGAATATCCGTGCATCAATCCAGAGGTGATTCCGAAGACGTTGGGTTTTACGTAATGTTGATTATGAGGACAGCTCCTATGAGAACGGTCCTCGGAGTCGAATTCTTCAAAATTACCTTTCGGCATGCTGGGACAAACCCACCAAACCCAGAAGCTTTTCAGCTTTTCCCTTCTATCTTACTTTCGCGATAATGCCCAACTCGCAGGTACTTTCATACTGTGTGTACGCTGCTCTCTTTTTTCTCTCCCCATTTCCCATTTTTATCTTTTTTTCCCAGCACCCCTCTGTGCCTCTCGCCTTTTCTCTCTCCCTCTCTCTCTTACTCTTACGAATAGGGATTTTTCTCTCGGGAAGAGTAAGAACTATGCAGCTCGCCGTTCTCTTATCCCCTAGATAGCTCTGAGTCATGACGTAACGCTTGGACCTACACATTTGGCTGCGGTGGCAAAATCTTGATGCTACTGCGGCATTGCTGCCATATCTTATAGGTTGAATTTCGGGAGGGTAAATCGTAGATTGAAGGACTCTTCCGGACGACAGAGTCGATCTTTTTCTATTCTCGCAGCGGAAAATGTAAAACTTTCTCGCTGGATTCCAGCCAGATACATCGTCGATAAATTTTCTATAAACTCCAATTTTTCAATTGCGTTCGGAACACTTCCGTTCGATTTTCCTCGTTCGTGTTAAATATTCGGCGCCAGCTCGAAATTTGACGTTGCTGAAAATCTATTTGGGTTTGTTTGAGGTCGCGATTCTTGAGTATTGGTTAGCCGCGTTCAAACTGATCGAACGCGCGAGGCTGCCTCGCGAGGCAACCTCGCGAGGCAGCCTCGCGAGGCAATGCCTCGGCCGGTGTGGACGTGGCTCAGGTAGCCTCAGGCTCAGGCGCCAAAGCAAATTGGCTGCTCGAACTGACTCATCTTGGCTCGCGAGGCCCGCCTCGGAACCCCTTCTTTCTGCCTCGGAGGACACGGCTCGCGAGCCACAAGTCCGAGCATGGCTCGCGAGGCGTGCTCGGTCGGTCTGGACACGGCTGATGGTGAATATGTTGATTATGGGCCTTTCGGCAAAAATGGTAAAGACTTTCTCGCGAAAAACTGTGCCTACAACTTTCTTAATTTTTTGAAATTGGAAACAAATTTGTGGCCATTTTGTTGGAATGGTTATAATTTAAATATTAAGCCGATTGCGAAGAATTTTTTGTTTTCTTTCCCCTTGGAACCTTTTTCGGTGATGTCTAAATATCGCACTCCATGTTAGGCTATGGGAAAAAGGCAAAGGGTTACTTGAACCAATTTTTTGGATTATCATTTGTAGAACGAAATTAATGAATTTGTTTTTCGTATGATTGGAATGATTGTCCGCGTATAGTCCCCGTGACATTATCTACGTTCATCAAAACGATTGTACGTTATCGGGTAGTTAATTTTTTTAATGAACGTCTAATTTGTTCGATGATATATCGATTTTCACATAAAAACGTAATTATTATGAAGCTATGACGGAAGGCGGATTTCTTGATGTTTCAATCGAAAAAGTAGACGAGAATTTTTTTGATCGGCCTTACAATATTTTTCACTCGTCTTTTTTCATATAAAGTATATTTTGACACGAAAAATATAGTCCCGAAGAGTGGCCGTTGGCCTGTACATTTTTATCCCTAGTATCGTGACGGTACATCCAGTTTTTACGACCTCAGTGTGAAAAAAACTAACGCGCCATTTTTTTAGTCCGTCGAAAGAAAAAAAATGTTGAAAGTGTGTCGGAATAAACCAGACTTTACGATGCTCTTGAAAAGAATTTTCGTGGCTCGATTTTTTTTTCAAATTTATAGTCGAATGTAAAAAGTTGCTCCGTGCGGATGATGTGCCATACAGTATACTTTTATTGGGATTCGTTTAATGGCGATTGGAAGATTGTCCGGATGATGCAACGTGCAGAGCTGATCGTTCGAAGAATCCGAACCAAGAAAGTATTGGGTTTAAGCACAATATACTTGATTTATTTTATAAATCGCACGTTTGAGGACTTTTTCTTCTGGGAATCATTACTTCAAGGGTGACACCGTCTCGCGAGGCCAAAAAATGATGTGGGAATTTGAAGTTCATTTTTTTAAATTAATACTTTTTTTAAAAATGTACTCCTTAGGTTTACTTTGAATTTTTTTTTGTAAAAAGTGTCCACCGTTAGCTTCTAAAAAGACACACAAAAAATATATACTTTCTGACACAAAATAATAACAAATTATCAGTCTGTCCGAAACCAAATTATTCGCTGACGCCTTTCGTTCCTGAATTTTTCCAATTTTCAGGGTTCAACTTGAAACAAAATATCAAGGCATTTTTCAATGTATATGTAAGACACTGAGGAAATGCTAAGGGTTTACGAAAATATTGAATTTTGAAGAAATAAAGTACACTTTTATTTTGCATTTATACGTTTACGAAAAAAATGATAAAAATGTTAATAGCACAAAGCAAGTATCTTTAAATAATTTTTATAGCACGTTAGTGTTTTTTTTAAACACTTTTTTTTAACCTGAGCAAATTTATAATTTCACGATTTATTCAGCTTTTTCTTAACATATGACGATTGAAAATTTTATTGGTTTTTTAAATTTCAGTTAAGAATTATGAGCTGCATCTTTCCCGCCGATTGGGGACTGCAGTGGCACGATGCACATGGAATAGGCTGATAAATCTGCCGTCATTTGTTGTTCCATGTTGAAATTTTGATTTTAATACATTTCAAGTAAACATGAAAAGATACCTCAATGTTGACTGGACTCACTTGTTTTTTACCCTTATAAGAAAATTGCCGAAAAAACTTTAAAAAAAAATCGATTTTGTTTGTGCATTATACGATAGTGTATACGGCTATAAACGTTCTGTCCAATTTTTTTTATCGAAATTCGAATTATTTCGGTCGCTACAGCCTTTCTTAGAAAAAGTGATTGGACCATGAGATCCAGCTCTCCGAACTTAAACGCGTTTTTCTCGGAATAGTGTTTTTCAAAAAGGTGACCACTCTCAAAGAAAGAGTTTTCAAGCTATCTGTTTGCAATTTTAACAGAACATTCTTCACGTCATTCCTTATGTTGCTATGGGGGCTTTTTTTTTTTTCAACCGTCCTATTTTTTTCAAGAAAAACTGTCGAAAAAAGGCTAAATATGATATTTTTTGTTCAAACCACCGCCATTTTTTCAAATTTCACTTAAAAAAACCTCCATAGGACCATAGCGGCTTTCCTACAGATTAATAATCATTTTGAAATTTCTGTTTCAGATGAAATTTGCGGCCGCAATCTCGGCCACCATAGGACACCATTTTTTTCCACGCCATTTTCCGCAAATAAAAACAACGTTAAACAATAAATAAAAAAATTAAAAAAAACAATTATTTTGCATTCTTTATCGGTGCTTCAATTTGTAAAAAAAATTAGACCGATTAGCTTGTCCTATTTAACAAAGAAGCCGCGAAGATCGCTTATTTTTCGGGCGGTCACACTGCGATGATCCCTTAGGGCCTTAGGCCACAGTAACGGGTATAAAATCATGTGCGAATTGAACAATTTTTTTTGGCTGAAAAAGCGATTCACTCATGAAATTAATTACACATCTATTTAGTATGAATATCAAGCTGTTAGAATTTTTTTTTGCGATGTGCCAAACGGCCGACTACTCGAAACTTCTCGAAACAGATTTTTTCCAATTGGCGTGACAAATAACTTCAACAATTTACACTCGATTTCCTTCAAATTGAAAATTTATGTTCCTAATAGCATTTCGCAAAGTACGTACAGAATTTATGATTAATCGAAAACTGTTACTTTTATGAGCAGCTTATGAGCAGTTATAACGAAATTTTTCACTGAAAATTCATTTCTTAAGTTCAAATACCTACAACTTTTGAATAAAACAATATTTTTTAAATTGCGTACGTACTTCTCTAGGTATTCTAACGTAGATTGACGAGAATTTTTGTTTTTTGTTCTAGGTAAAAAATTGTGGATGCTAAATATCACGCCGCGGAGTGCCTAAAAAACGATAACAAAAGAAAATATTAGTAGTTGGGCATTTTGTACATCAAAAAAAAAAAAATCGAACCGCTTGATATTCATACCAATATATGTGTAATTAATTTTATGAGTGAATCACTTTTTCACCCGAAAAAAATTGTTAAATTCGCACATGATTTTATACCCGTTACTGTGGCCTAAGTCTTTGAGCCCCCATGGAAATTTATGTATGTAAAATATATGCAGAAAGTATATGCTACATATATATATATATCGGTCACATATATAGTGACGAAAAATAGAATAATACCTATATATTCAGTATATATGCACCAAATATATGACGCATACATGTCCCATATATTTTCGATATATTTTTCTGACCAAAAAATATATGCTACGTATAAACACTATATATGATGCATATATAAGGCATATACGACGCATATATTTTCGATATATTTTCAATCTATTTTTTTGTCAGAAAAATATATTAAAAATGTATGCGTCATATATGACTCATATATGTGTCATTTATGCGTCATATATGACGCATATATTTTCGACACATATTCCTGACAAGAAATATATGCTGTGTATAAACACTATTACAGTTAAACTTCATAAAACTTAAAACTTAAACTTAAAAAAACTTAACTTACATTTAAAGTACACTATTACATATAAACACTATATACAAATATGCTACGCATGTTTGTACATATGTGGCATATATGTACCATTTATGCAGTATATATGTGGTATATATGCAGGGTAAATGCTACATATATCATTGATAAATGATACATTAATATACAGTAATACCACGCATATACATCTCATATATAAAAACGTTACGAAAATTAGAATTTGGCACATATATGCAACATATATTTTCAATATATGGCATACATTTCACATATTTTCCAATTATTAACAAATTAAATTTGCAGTATATTTTTGCGTATATAAATTTCCCCGGGGGAGTATAAGGCATTCCGTCGAAATGATTCAAAATCGATCACCACGAAGTGTAGACGAGCTACAAAATTCCATCACCCGCATGGCAGTTTCGTTGCAACAAAAATGCAAAAAAAAACTCAATTTTTTTCTTGTCAATTTCTAAGAAACGTCAAATTTGTTTTTCCCTCGAACTTACGATTTCGTACGTCCAATGTATTTCTGGCGACGTGATGAGGAACATAGAGATACTCGCCGCGGACTTGACGTCCAGCTTCGGTCAGATTGTCCCTCGCGGTGTCCCGTAAGCGCAGGAGACGATCGTCTCGGAGCAGCTGAAATAACACAAAGTACAATCCCGCGCGTTGTATCACCGGGATCGAGAGGAGACCGCGATTTTTGTGCTCAAGGGGTTGGTGGGGTAGAAGGGTTGCACTTTGGACGGGGTGGAAAAATCGAGTTGTTCGCGCGACAAAGCGATTTTGCGTGAGTGTGTGTATGTACGAGTATCCGTGTTACTCTCGATGGATAACGACCGAGGAAGGTTATCCAGCTGAGATTGGATCCGTTTTGGTGCTTCTCCTTTTCCGCAGTATTTTTTTTTGTCGCTCTGGAGCAATGGCGAGAGGGGGACCAGAAGTGTCGGGAAAGGTAAGAGAAAGACGGGTTTCCTCGTGTGAGAGCTTCGGTGATTTATTTGTTGATACCAATTACGAGAAAGAGAGGGTAGGAGAGAGGATTCGAGGGGATATCCCGGTAGTAAATGCTGCTGTAGATGGCTGAAAGCTGATGCGGGAAACGCGTAAATACTCGTCCCATCAACGATTAGAACTCAAAGGCTGTGTCCTCAAAAACTTTCCCTCGGTTTATTCACCTCGCCATCATCGTTGTCACTTCGTCTCATTCTCATCCGCCATCTCCTCCATTCGTTATCCAGCTTTCTCACTCTCTTGCTCTGTCTAGTTGTACAGTGCACGTATCTCGGGGAATCTTTCGCCTGCACTCCGCGTGGATGAGACAGGGTGCTCGGTGACATAAACTTTAGCCCCGTTAACAACTTCGACATCCACCGACATACCGATATGTACCTTTGGGTATTGTCTGCTCTGCCCTCATCTACCGCTAAAACTAAGCGCTGGAGACGAGGGACAATCGGTGCAGGACCTCGCCAACATCCTGTCCCTTCCCCATCGTTCATCCACTTACCTCGACACAGGGTGGATGGTAAATACACTCTTTCGTCTTCCAACTTGGATCAAAGCGTTCTAATTGAAACTGGTTACAGAATGGAGAACAAGTTCAATATTGAACAATTTCCACTTATCGTTGGGCTTCGTCTGCCACATGGTGCGATCTTCTTTCCGACTTTCGATCTTTTGCAATTGAGGATTTTGTTCGGTGGAGGACCACACTGGGTACTGGCTTTGAGGTTTTTTGCAGCTTGTGCTTCGTTTGAGTTGGAATCACGGATGATTGGCTACGAGGCTTTCTGCATGTCTTCATAGCCAGTCCTAATCATTACGAGCTTTTATTTAAGGCCTTTGGCCACAGTAACGGCTATAAAAACATGTCCGAATTGAACAATTTTCTTTCGTATGAAAAAGTGATTCACTCATAAAATTAATTACACAACAATTTTCTTTCGTATGAAAAAGTGATTCACTCATAAAATTAATTACACATCTTTTTAGTATGAATATCGAGCTGTTAGAAAAAATATATATGTATATATATATTTTTTTTTCGAGGTACAATATGGCCGACTACTCGAAACTTTTCGAAACAGCTTTTTTCCAATTGGCGTGACAAATAACTTCAACAATTTTCACTCCATTTACTTCAAATTCAAAAGTTATGTTCCTAGTTGCATTTCGCAGGGAAGTACGTACGGAATTTCTGATAAATCGAAAACTTTTCAATTTATGAGCAGTTTATAACGAAATTTTTTTACTGCTTTTATTATTTTAGTATTCATTTTTTATTATTTTATTATTTTAGCAGTTTATAACGAAATTTTTCACTTTCTGAAATTTCTGATTAATCGAAAACTTTTCATTGCATGAGCAGTTTATAACGATTTTTTTTACTGTTTTTATTATTTTATTATTTTATTATTTTATTATTTTAGCAGTTTATAACGAAATTTTTCACTGAAAATTCATTTCTTAAGTTCAAATACCTACAACTTTCGAATAAAACAATATTTTTTAAATTCCGTACGTACTTCTCTAGGTATTTTATTGTAGATTGACGAGAATTTTGTTTTTAGTTCTAGGTAAAAAATTGTGGGTGCTAAATGTCACGCCGCGGAGCGCCTAAAAAAAGATAACAAAAGAAAATACTAGTAGTCGGTCATTTTGTACATCGGAAAAAAAATTCCAACGGCTTGATATTCATACGAAATTGATGCGTAATTAATTTTATGAGTGAATAACCTTTTCATACGGAAAAATGGTTAAATTCACACATGATTTTATACCCGTTACTGTGGCCTAAGGCCTTAAGGGGAGGGTAGGGGTTTCAGCGTGAAAAAAAACACTTTTTGCGACTTTTTTCATCTATATGGATAGAGTAAATTTATTGAAACCTTTTGTACAGTGTTGAGTGTCATTTCAAGAACATTCCGTGAAATTTGTACGCGAAAATATCCACAATCAAGACGGTGCCGCGTTTTTTCTCGAAACCACTTTTTCAAAGTCCGCGTTCACTGCCATTTGAAAACTACATGACCGATTTATTTCAAACTTGGTACACACTTTCTACATATAAAATACCTCCCCCCAACGGTTAGTTTGAGATTTTTTTTACATTGAGGGGGTTTACCACCCCCAAAATTGCAGAATTTTTCGTGAAAAATAGCACTTTTCACTTTACATGACCACCAAAAATTCAGAAATGAAAGAAAAAATTATCAAAGACCGTTGGGGGGAGGATTTGATGATACTTTGACTAAATTTTAATGGTGCTTGATTTCAGATAATTTCTAGCTGAGATACAGTGAACACCGCAAATCGTGTTTTTCCAAAGGCGTTCTTGGAACAGCTTCGTCACCGGCTTGTTTGTGGATATTTTCGCGTACAAATTTCACGAAATGTTTTTGAAATAATACTCAACAATGTACAAAAGGTTTCAATAAATTCACTCTATCCATATAGATGAAAAAAATTCGCAAAAAAGTGTTTTTTTTTCACGCTGAAACCCCTACCCTTTCCTTAAAAGGTACACACACGTAGATATTCGAAAAAATATGAAATATACATTTTCAAAGCTTGAGGCGTCAAACGTCACAAGTACTAACACTACTTCAAAATTTCGGATAAAAAGCTTTAAGCTTGAAAAATCGATATTTCATATTTTTGAAATATTCTCGTTTATGTACCTTCAAAGTACTTGCACCTAGGATGAGTGACCAAGCAACCATTTTAACACGCGCGCAGTTATGGCAACGCCATCTGTCGGAAAGCAGCGAGAACTTATTCAACGTCCGAGTATCTCCATGAGAAAGCATAAATGATAAAAGCTTCTTACTTTCTACCTCCCACATGCGGATGAAATCTCGTCGACTCACCCTATCGAGGCGAAGGGCCACGCCAATGCCCGAGGGATTCAAAGTTGCGCAGAGTTGACGATCCTGCGGCGGACAGTCTCTCACCACGGATTCCAGTTCGCGTTTCAGGTTGTCCATTTCTCGGTTCAGTTCGAGTCCTCGTTCGCTCGCTTTCTCGCCTTCTTTCAGCAACGTTTTTGTTCGCGCGGCGAGTTCTTGAGTCGCTGCGACAGGAAAGCACAATATCATCCAATCGTGCACATCTGATGGTGATCCGGCTTGGGTCCGGGACGAACGAAACGTAACCATGCCGCGATGTCCTACGGAGCTCGTTCCGATCTCACTCTGTTCCACGCCATGTCCGGCATCGGCATTTCTTATCTCTCCGTGTATTTTAAACCACCCGGGGCAAATGTGCAGCTACTTTATCGCGGATGCAATCAAAGCCGATGATTTGAGGCTCGCATGCGTGTATGTGGAAAGATTGGGAGTCTTGGCAGGAATGCCATATCTCGTGGAAAATCTCTGGCTCCCCGGGCGTGATCAGCGATTCGATGGCATTTTCTTATCCCTCGCGAGAGACTGGAAACTGCTGTCATCGTGTTATCGCTGCAACTAAACGTATGTGTAGGGGAGGCTGCTGTACCTTGATACATTTTGCGTTCAATCATATATAAAACTGAAAATATGATACATATACTGGTGAAATAAATTGTATCGTGAAGGGTAAATGACAGGGCTCATAATATAAATTACACAAAACCATAGGGAAATGTTTTAATAGCTTTTGCGCAATTAAGTGGTCTTCTCACTGTAGACGCTAAAAATGCTGTTTTCATGAATTTTTTGATAGGCTTATATTATAGATATTGATACAAAAGTTGTTGCCCTTAATAAATACACTTTCGAAATACGTAAAAGAACAATTTTTTAGATGTATTCATAAACAATAAAAAACTATAATATTTATAAACAATAAATTTTTTTTATAAATATTATAGTTTTTTATTTTTATATTTTTTTAAATATTATAATATTAATATTTATAAACAATACATTTTTTAATGTATTTATAATCAATAAAAAAAAAAACAAATTTTTAAATGTATTTATGTAACCCAAACAAACTTTAAGGGATAACACCACTCTACAATTTTGAAAAAATCGCTTGTTATACTTATAAAACTTTAAACGCGTTTTTCTTGAAATCACTTTGTTCAAACTGGGCGGAAACGCTGCTCTAAAACCGTTTGATGAGTTGCTTTGAAATGTTCACTGTGGTCTTACAATCACATTATCTAAAGAAGTACATAGCCGTTTTTTGATTTAATGTGAACTTTTTTTTAACGAACAAATTACTGCAAGTTTTTTTGCCCAAAAAATCAAGTTTTTAGAAAACTTGTGCTATTTTCGCAAAAATTAATTTAAAAAAACCCCTATGTACTTCTCTAGCCAATGACATATAGATTAAGAGAAAAAAAAATTTTCGTTCTAGCTCTTGTCCTCTCGGAGTTCTACGTCCGCCCGTAGAGGGATCGAAAAAAAGGCGTTCTTGAAGACTGGCTTTGTCGCCGCCATTTTTTTTTCATCAAAAAAGCAATAAAAAATGTTTTTACATACTTCAATACGTGTTCAATAAACCCTGAAAAAAACCCGAAACCCTTATCAATATTCGAAAAAAAAATTATCAAATTTAGGCATTTTTTGCTGATTCTAGAGTGGTGTTACGCCTCAAACGCGTTTTTCTCGAAACAACGTTTTTCGACGGCTTGTTGATAAAATATTCGAAACTACTGGACCGATCCTTATTAAATTTTAACCACATATGCTTTACAACTATAGCTATAGCGCGTATCAAGGATTTTAAAATTTTTTGAGATTTACTCATTTTTATTCCAAAATGGTGAAAAAACACGTTTTTTCGAAAAATGTTCGCCATTTTGTTATTTTTGCATATATCGAAAATCGTATGATATGCGCTATAGCCATTAACATACTGAATCTAAAACCGTTTGATTTTTTTGTTTCGGATGATCCATCTCCGAGATTTCATCAATAGCCCAGATCTACAATTTTTTTAGGACATTTTCAACTACCATTTCCGTCTATAAACAGTGACTTGAATAAATAACAAAATGCTTTATTGTATTTGGAAAGTGTATTTATTAAGTGTAACAACTTTTATGTCAATATCCATAATATAAAGCTATCAAAAACATTCATGAAAATACTCGTTTTTAAGCGTCTAAAGTGAGAAGACCCCTTAAAAAAGTGGTATGTCGATCAAGGTGCAACATTGCTGATGTACCTTGATCCGCATATGTTGTACCTTCATAACAGTGAGAATTCAGTCAAATGAAAGGCAACTGTTCGACCAATACACTTCCGAAATACACAGAGGAATTTTTTTATTTATTTAAGGGGAGGGTTTGCACTTTTGAAAAATCGATTTTTTTGTCTTTTCTTATAGTTAAACGTTTCAAGAATATAGTCCCAAAATTTCAAGTCAATCAGAGCAAAACTCTCGAAGTTATTGACTATTTAGTCCCGCTCCTCCAACACTGTAGCTCCGACTTCTCTAAACTTCAAACGCGTTTTTCTCGAAACCACTTTTTCAAAGTCCGCGTTCACTGCCATTTGAAAACTACATGACCGATTTATTTCAAACTTGGTACACACTTTCTACATATAAAATACCTCCCCCCAACGGTTAGTTTGAGATTTTTTTTTTACATTGAGGGGGGTTTTCCACCCCGAAAATGGCGGAATTTTTCGTGAAAAATAGCACTTTTCACTTTACATGACCACCAAAAATTTAGAAATGAAAAAAAAAATGATCCAAGACCGTTGGGGGGAGGATTTGATGATACTTTGACTAAATTTTAATGGTACTTGATTTCAGATAATTTCTAGCTGAGATACAGTGAACACCGCAAATCGTGTTTTTCCAAAGGCGTTCTTGGAAAGGCTTTGTCACCGGCTTGTTTGTGGATATTTTCGCGTACAAATTTCACGGAATGTTCTTGAAATGACACTTAACAATGTACAAAAGGTTTCAAAAAATTTACTCTATCCATATAGATGAAAAATCGCAAGCAGTGTTTTTTTTCACGCTGAAACCCCTACCTTCCCCTTAAGGGTGTCAAGGTACAGCAGCTTCCCTGATATTGGCTAAATTCGTTGGGAGGGTGTGCGAGGTGCTCAAATGCTGGAGGAAATTCCGCAAATATTTGGCACAGAGATAGCTAGCTTGGAGCTTGGAGTATGTTTGGATTTAAATAGAGGGTTGCGATAGTGATGAGGTAATCAATCAAAAAACGGTTGGGCATGATTGCCTCCCCGTCTCTCTCTCTCTCGCTCTACTCAAACAGGGTGCCTAATGAGACTGCCAATCCTTGGTGAGTGGACAATAGGTATGCTCGGCAGCCGGTACAAGGAGACCCGATGATGTCGTGAGGTGGGTACTCCACGCCAGTACCTACGTAATTTAGTTAATATTCAGTTATTGAACCGGCCATGTGCGTAGCACGTCTAAGTGATAGTTTGTGTCGGGCGGAGGTCACTCGATAGGCAAGTTCACGAGGACCCTGGCAAGGTACTCTTTGGAATATATATCATGTGGTTCACTGATCAGCAGTGATCGATTGAACGTCTACCTGAAGCACATCTGGACTTTTAAATAACGTCGATTGCCTTCAATGATACATTTTTCTGCAAAAACAGATATTCGAAGGAAGATCATCAAACTGTGATGTTCATTCTTATTGATCAATTTAAGGGATGATCACAGGGGCTGGGTTGAAATTCCGAACTTTGAATGATCAGAATGCTCAAAACTCCGAAAGAATACTACCCCGAAAAATCAAAACTCCGAAAGAATTTTACACGAATGACCAAAACTCCGAAAATCTGAACACCGTCAAAATAATTCGGCTATGGAAATTTTAAAAGTTTCAAATAAAAAAAAAAATGGACGAATTATTTCAATAATTTTTTTTTATTACGAACTGATTTTATGTCAATTTTGAAATTTGTCTAGACAATGTTTTACGTTCTACGTCATTTACAGTCAACTGTGTAGACTTTCGCTGGTAAATCTTGACGAACCTTGTAATTTCGGGACAGTAAAATTAGGAATTTTAAACCGTCGGCGCATTCAAAGTTCGGAATTTCAATCCGGCCCTCATGTCGAGATCATGCCAGCGAAAGTCTAGACAGTTGACTGTAAATGATGTAGAACGTCTAACATTGTCTAGACAAATTTCAAAATTGATGCAAAATCACTTTTTAATAAAAAAAAATTCTTGAAATAACTCGTCGATTGATTGAAAATTTTGAAACTTTTAAAATTTCCATAGCCGAATTATTTTGACGGTATTAAGATTTTCGGAGTTTCGGTCTTTCGTGTAAAATTCTTTTGGAATTTCGATCTTTCGGGGTACTATTCTTTTGGAGTTTTGAGCGTTCTGACTATTAAACGTTCGGAATTTCAACCCGGCCTCATTTTGAATGTCGGAACATTAAAATTCGGAATTTCAAATCGTCGGAGCATTCAAAGTTCGGAATTTCAACCCGGCCCCTCATCACAGTGTAAGATTTTCAAAAAATCGATTTTTTTGCATTTTCCGATAGTATACACGGTTATAATCGTTCTGTCCAATTTTTAGATCGAAACTCGAATTATTTCGGTCGCTACAGCCTTTCTGAGAAAAAGCGATTGCAGCGTGAGATTCCGGAATCCGAACTTTAAACGCGTTTATCTCGCGACGGCGTTTTTCAAAACGGAAGAATTTTCAAGCTGTCCGTTTGAAATTTCAACAGAACATTCTTCACCTCATTTCTTACGTAGCTATGGGAGCTTTTTTTAATCTTCCTATTTTTTTTACGAAAAACTCGAAAAAAAGCTAAATTTGATGCTTTCTGTTAAAAAAGCCGCCATTTTTTGAAAATTTCTTCAAAAGGATTATTAATCATTTTGGAATTTTCGTTTCAGATTAAATTTGCGGCCGCAATCCTGGCCACCATGGGACACCATTTTTTTCCACGCAATTTTCCGCAAATACAAAAAATGTTAAACAATGAATAAAGAAATTAAAAAAAATCGTTTTGTCTTCTTTATCGGCACTTCAATTTGTAAAAAATGTTAGACCGATTAGCTGATCCTATCGACCGAGAAAAATCGGCTACTTTTCGGGTGGTCACACTGTGATGATCCCTTAAAGCAGACCATTTTCTTTGATCACCTCGTGCCCATTGGAAAAATCAAGATTTTTCGTTGCTCAGCTGGCATGTTAATGAATTTCGTATGCAAGTAGTTGAGGATCCAACGGCAGGAATATCATGCCACAAATATGGTGTTATAGCGCGAGAAATGCTGCCAAATGTATTCTCCAATTAGCCTTACTCTCACGAGCTTTTCGTAACATAATCAAGCTCGTTGCGATGCAAAGCGAGGTATTACTGAACGACGAACGTTTCCGGAATGCGTAAAGTGCATTGTCTCACTGAGCGCGGGATTGTCGACAATTATATGATCAACAGTGTGAACTGGATATCGGTCTGACAAACTACGGATACGACTACTAGAGAAGGTTTGATATTCGAGGTACTACACGTTCCATCAATGCTGCTGTAAATAATCATTGGCAAATGTATTAATAATCAATCGAGCTCACGAAAACAGCATCAGAATAAAAAATCTTTAACATCAATGTGAAGAATCATGATCATGATGCGAATTCATAATACATCACATTTCATAATCATAATGATAACTTTACGAGCTGAATTTGAACACATTTGAGGAGCTGGTGAACAAAACCGGTTTTGTCCATGAATTAGTTTTTTGTAGGAGAGGTCAATAACCAAAATAACCAAATGGAGAGTTAGAATTGTTAAGGGGTCTTCTCACTTTAGACGCTAAAAAAGGCTATTTTCATGAATTTTTTAAAAATTGGTTTATATTATAGATATTAATATAAAAGTTGTTACACTTAATAAATACACTTTCGAAATACATAAAAACGAAGTTTTCAATTTATTTATGTAACCCAAACTTTAAACGCCTTTTTCTCGAAACAACGTTTTTCGACGGCTTGTTGATAAAATCTTCGAAACTATTGAACCGATCCGTATGAAATTTTAACCACATATTCTTTACAACTATAGCTATAGCCAATATCAAGGATTTTTTTAAATTTCGATATTCACTATTTTTTGTTGCCAAAAACGGTGAAAAACACGTTTTTTTTTGTTTTTTCGAAATGTGTCCGCCATTTTTTTTGTTTTTGCATATATAAAAAATCGTATGATCTGCGCTAAAGCCATTAACAGACTGAATTTGAAACCGTTTGATTTTTTTGTTTCGGATGATCCATCTCCGAGATTTCATCAACAGCGCAGACCTACAATTTTTTAGGACATTTTTTTAATTACCATTTTCGTCTATAAATAGTGACTTAAATCAATTAAAAAAAAATCAATGTATTTTGAAAGTGTATTTATTAAGTGTAACAACTTTAATTTCAATATCTATAATATAAACCTATCAAAAAAATGCGTGAAAATAGCCGTTTTTTATCATCTAATTTCTAATATATGAAGACTCTATCAAAATGTAAGCTTGGACCTGGCTTTAGTTTAAGGGGTAAGGCGACAGTAAAATTTTCAATAAATCGATTTTTTTTGCCGCTAAAACGGTGCTTTATCACCATAAGAATAAGTTACTATTCGATTTATAGCGAGACATTTTTTTTTTCACCGACTTTGAGCATATAACGTAGCCCACCTCTGGCACGGCCATAGAGTACCTGAAACTTTAAACCCGTTTTTCTGGAAACAGCTTTTTTCCAATTGGCGTGACAAATAACTTCAACGATTTTCACTCTTATTTCAAATTTAAAAGTTATGTTCCTCATTGCATTTCGCAGAGAAGTACGTACGGAATTTCTGATTAATCGAAAACTTTTCATTTTATGAGCAGTTTTATACGAAATTTTTCACTGAAAATTCATTCAAATACCTACAACTCAATTCAAATACCTACAACTTTTGAATAAAACAACATTTTTTAAATTCCGTACGTACTTCTCTAGGTATTCCAACGTGGATTGACGAGAATTTTTGTTTTTTGTTCTAGGTAAAAAATTGTGGATGCCAAATGTCACGCCGCGGAGCGCCTAAAAAAAGATAACAAAAGAAGATATTAGTAGTCGGCCGTTTTGTACATCAAAAAAAAATTCTAACAGCTTGATATTCATACTAAATAGATGTGTAATTAATTTTATGAGTGAATCACTTTTTCATACGAAAAAAATTGGTAAATTCGCACATGATTTTATACCCGTTAATATGGCCTAACCCCTTGATAAAAACACCAACTACCAATTGTTTATTTTTTTTATTTTGGACAAGTCCGGTTTTTAATAAGTATGGTGGACAACTCCGCTTTGGAATGAAAATCGCATAGACATATCCGGTTGTGAAATAAAGCAGATTCTTCGAATCGAATATAAATTTGTTTTTTATTATCAATTTAATAATGCTACACAAACTCTTTCGATTTCAAATGAAGATACAATGTATTTTTCATTCAGCCAGCCATGGACGAGTCCGTTTCTGCTTGAAAATGTTGTTTTTTAAAACAAGTTTTAAGATGTGTGGAGCCGGATTTGATGAAAAATATTTTGGGAGCTTTGGGACGCGAAAACAAAATTTGACAGATGTCAAAATTTGATTAGGGTGGACAAGTCCCTTTCTGTTCGCCAGCTTCTCATTTCCGAACAAGGACAAAGTCTCACGAAAGAACGTTGAAAATAAGATGGTAAATTGGCTATCTCCACATTATCGGAGAATCTGCATACCCCATTAAGGTTGAAAACTATCTATGCAGAAGACAAGTCCACGAGGAGCTATAGAATGTGCCTCATTGGACGGCTCGCGCCACAAATTAGTATCGATTTCTGCCGCTATCGTAACACAACGAGATAAAAGTACTCGGCGCCTATGCACACTGTGCCCTTCACGCATATTCGTTATGAATATGCAAATATTCAACGGAACGGAGAGTTTTCTACTCGATCAAATCATTCTGACAATATTGACTGTCGAAGCCCTCTCAGAACTTCACGATATGGATGTGTATATGCGTTTGTCCATGTAGGCACGCTCGTATACACATGAATATCACATGGTGACCCGGTGTAGCGGGAGATCACTCATCTGTTGGTTCGTTTGACACCTCACTCGATAACTGTCAGCGAAAAATACACGATATACGAGGTAAATGGAGTAACTATGTATACTTGCACGATGTACATTGTGTGTACATACTTGTGGCCAGCCACGAGTACGCCACGTGTATGTGTATGCATCCACATCTGTGTATGTGCCTATGCAGCAGAGTGTTTTGTCATTACCGTTTGCAACGTCGAGTAGTGCATCCAGGGCAACGTCCAATCCGGTTTCCGCCGCCAGGTCCGATTGCACAGGTCTTCCAAGCAACTCTTCAACATCTGTGAACAACCGAGGATTCTTGAGTGTGGTCCTTTTCATGAGGGGATGATCGTGTCAGACTTTGTTGTAAGGATCAGCAGTCTGGGGCCCGGAAAAGGTGAGCAACAATTTTTTGTGGGGATTCAGTTGATGGAATGGAAATTCCGCTTCGTAGCCTCTATTCTACATGTCTTCGAGTACCTTTAGAATTTTCTTTCACAAGACTTTGTTATTAAATGGCGACGCTCTATTCTTTAAAGACTTGAATTTTTTTGTTGGACACTTCCAACAACATTTTACTCCGAAGCACGTAGGGAATTTTTCATATGTTGAAAACTCTTTTCAAAAGAATTATTTTCGGTGATTCTTTATTACCGGAATCAATTTTTTTTATACTTGCACCATCTTATAAAAATTTGTGTTTTTTATTTTCAGGTTTCAGATTTCGATTTGTTGCAGGTAAAAAAATAGAGGAGATCCATCACACAGAGGTGATCCGCTGCATACAGCTTCAGCGCCACGCTTGTTTTACGAAATTTTATGAGAACATTTGTAAAGGATGCAGAATAAAGGCTATAAAAAGGAATGTTCATTTTATGAACTGGGTATCCGAGAAAAATGGTTGAAATTTACTTTTTTTGGGCTCTAGCCTGGATGTCTCCCTTACTAGCATCTCTCCGGGGGAGATATCTTTAGGCAAGGAAAAAAATTGCTGATTTTCATAATTTTTTTTCAAGGAATGATTTCTTTACCATTTTGAGCCTTAGGATATGTTTCATTACTAGTTTTAGCTGTGGCATGGTATTTTTTTTAAATCAACCTCTAAAAATGATGGAGTATGGCACGGTTTTCCAACCCGTAACTTTATAACTGGTGTGACGTATAGGTAAAAAACTAATCGACCGATTTTGATTAAATTTGGTATAAATCTTTTTAACCTTATTGTCTAGACATGACGCTAAATGTTAAAAAAAAATAAAAAAGATTATTACTTTTATAGCAAAATGTAGTCATCGTTTCGGAAAATTCAATTTTTTTGTTCCAAAGCGGACGATTTAATCAATTTTCAACATTTCTCACTTTTTCTTGGTTCATATTCCGGGTATGAGTGTTAATGAAAGAAAAATCTCCGTCGGTTTTTTTTTCGGATCAATCCCGCCGACGCTACGTGTCACGCCGTCTGACACATCCGCCGCAACACGGTTGGAAGACCGTGCCATATCTTCGCTATTTTTAAAGATTAATAAAAAAATACCATGTCACAGCCAAAAGTAGTAAGAAAACATGCCCTAAGTCTCTGAAATAGAAAATAAATCTTTCCTTTTAAAAAAAAAATAATGACAATGAGCAATTTTTTCCTCGCCTAAAGGTATCCTCCCCCCTCAAGTTCTGCAACCGGAAATGGAGAGCCGACGTAGGGAATGAATACGCGTTTGAAACGGCTGAGGAAGATTCATTCTGAACCTCGTCACGTCGTTTCATCCTCTATGGGTAATAATTTATCCGTTTCCGTAGCGCGGTCTTTCGTTATCAGTATCTGATATGCGTTCTCGCGCGACTTCAGGGATGGACTATAAAACACACATGTATATATATATGCATATCTGTAAATACGTTTGGAACGTGCGCGTTCTTCGATACGCATTACGTACGGTTTTATTGTAGAAAAGACACTTGAAAAATGGCACTTCCGTCTTTGTTGATTTCCAATGATTTTTCGCATCTTTTACGATTGCATCCTGAGCGGTCACCGAGATGCGCAGCCATTCTCCCCGGAAGCACCGATGTATCGCATTTGCACGAGGGCACAGGGAAACTATGGAAAACCTGCGTCGATAGGGCTGTAACGGGGTCTTCTCACTTTAGACGCTAAAAAAGGCTATTTTGATGCATTTTTTGATAGGTTTATATTATAGATATTTATATAAAAGTTGTTACACTTAATAAATACACTTTCGAAATACATTTTTAAAAAAATTCTAATTTAAGTCACTATTTATGGACGAAAATGGTAGGTAAAAAATGTCCTCAAAAATTGTAGGTCTGCGCTGTTGATGAAATCTCGGAGATGGATCATCCGAAACAAAAAAATCAAACCTTTTCAGATTCAGTATGTTAATGGCTATAGCGCATATTATACGATTTTTGATATACGCAAAAATAACAAAATGGCGGATACTTTTGGAAAAAACAAAACAAAAAACGCTTTTTTCACCATCTTTTGGCAAAAAAGTAAATATCAGCATTTAAAAAAATCCTTGATATGCGCTATAGCTATACTTGTAAAGAATTTAGAAGAATTTTAATTTCAGTAGAGTCGAAGATTTTATCAACAAGCCGTCGAAAAACGTTATTTCGAGAAAAGCGCTTAAAGTTTGTTTGGGTTACATAAATACATTTGAAAAAAATTTAAATGTATTTCGAAAGTGTGTTTATTAAGTGTAACAACATTTATATGAATATCTATAATATGAGCCTATCAATAAATTATAAAAATAGCCTTTTTTAGCGTCCAAAGGGAGAAGACCCCTTAATTAAAGTAACCGTGCTGTTGCCTGCCTGCCACAAACTATGCCGTTTGTGTGCATTCTGGTAGCTTCTACTGTACTGACTATCATAAAACTTCCTATTTTTAATTTTGCTTGTTTACTACTTTTTTCTTTTTACAAACAATTATTCGTGTGATTTTTTGCTCAAAAATGAAAGTTTTCCTTCAAATCTGGACCAGTTTTTTGTAAAAGGTATTTTTTAATTTTCGTACGCAGTTCCACAGCTTTTTGTATACATTTCAACGATTTTTTCGGTTTTTCGTTCTAGATTGACAACTACAGCAGAAACCTTTCCGGCCGCGAAACACTTTGCACGAGATCTTACTCTACGGTCTCAAAACTCTGACGTCGTCATTTTCAATTGAAAAATTACAACAAACAAATTTGTGCACAAAAAACTACGTGTAATTAAGTGTTCCAATTAAATTATTTACCACTATCATTATACTCCCTAAAAAAATCCTACAGCGTTTTTTGAAAAGCTGGAATGGCTTTATTCCTCAACACTCGGATTACAATAATTGGGTGCTTCTAACTGAAATAAGAATGGTTGGTTCACACATTCGTAATCGTAGATGCGTTAAACTGCATTTCTGCTCGCATATCAGTCCGGGATTTTCCCGTTGTGCTGGTAATATTGGACAGCGAAATGTTCGCTTATATTAGCAATAATGGATAATCGTTAGCGAGTGTGTAACGACCGAGGTGTTATGGTAATATCTCTCGTTGAATCGTGCGCCGGCCGGTTATTAACGGGATAGACGGTACTAGAAACCATTGATGTTGCATGTATAGTGGTGTCAATATATATGTATAATATTTAGGTGCGAATACTCCTCCTGCACACACGCACACCCATATATGTATGCATACATACACGTACGCAAACCTGCATGCATACACACATGCGTGCATACATACATGCATACATACATGTATGCGTACATATATGCATACATACGTGTATGCATACATATATGCATACATGTATGCATACATACGTGTATGCATACATGTATGCATACACGTATGTATGCATATATGTACGCATACATATATGCATACATATATATGTACGCATACATATATCCATACATACATGCATGCATACATGTATGCATACATATATGCATACATATATGCATACATACATGCATGCATACATACGTACAAACATACATAAATATATACATACATGCATGCATGCACGCATACATACATACATACATACATACATATATACATACATACATACACACATTTATATCTATATATATTTACATATAGTCGATAGTGATGGCACTCATTAAGCGGCTGTGCGTCGCTATCGTATTCAGTAGGAGAGTTCAGCGTTCATTAGACATCGGAGCGAGCCAGGCATTAACGCCCAGTTTCGGCTTACTGAATGGACAAGGACCACTAACGTTAGCTCTGTCCACCCCATTGTAAAGCATCTCTGTATATATGGCCGAGGGATGCGGTTAAACTTCTAAGATCGATGCGCGTCTCATTCAACGGAACTGTCGTTTCGTTGGCAGCGGTTAATGGAATAATAGATGGAAGGCCGAGCATGGCTCATCGAAGGGAGCTGATGGCATGAAAAATATTATATTTCGCGGTTGTTTCCAGAGGTCGTGAGATTAGCAAGGAACGTCACTTTCGTGTCCGCCTTGGATTTTGGTGGAACTCATGTACTTATATGGTAGAGCATTAAGAACTATTAGATTACGTATTTTTTTTATAAACGGAAATTCTGCCAATGCACGAAGATCATAATTCTACTATGGGTACAGGGAAAAAGAAGGTAAATTGAGGGATGAAAAAACCCTTAATTTTTCTTTCTCTCACCCCGCATTCAAGAGGGGTGCATTGAATTGAGTGGAATAGGTAGTACTTTGAAGGAGGGACAAAATTTAAGTTTAGGTATCTTTGCATTTTTGCTGGATAGGAAGATTAAGGGAGTTGACCACGTTCCACACATTTTTGACGATTTATCATCAAAATTGAGAGTTCGGGGGGAAATAAATGGTGAATTCGTATTCGGGGGTGAAAATACATCGATATGAATGCAGAACAAAGATATTCGAAATCGATTTTTTGCTTTTTGGCAAAGAAAAAGTTTTTTTCCTTAATCGCCGCTTATTTATCTTTTGTTTCGACGTGGCACTCCATCCTGTGCTCATTCTTTTTGTTGCCGTGTACCCTTCAAAATTCCGTTCGATACATTGAGGTCCGGTAGATTTTCAATTTTGGGCAGAATTTCACCGACGGACCATCGATTGTCGTAAAATTTTTCATACATTTTTTCACCCCTATTTCGGCATTCTAAAATTAAAAAATCAAAATCCCGTTAAAAAACCTCCCTTTAAATTTATGTCACTCAAATAGAGCCGGCGCTGTGGCTGTTCGAAATTTCGGGATTTCGACGATTTTGGAAAAGGGGCCTAAAGGGTCGAACTTTTTTTTCAACTTTTTTACTATTTTGAGGGTCATCTGATGGGCAATCGGGTTTTTGTCGAAAGCTCAAAATTGCGCCAGATAAACGCGAAAAAAGTTTTTTCACACACTGTTGACGATTTAAAAAAAATTCAGGGTCGGATTTTTTTTTTACTTTTAAGACATTTCAAGGGTCTGACTAATATGACATTTTTCACTGAGAACGAATATTTCAGAATTTTTTTTTTTTTAAACTCAAGATTACTTCTTTTGGACGCGAAAACCGAGTTTTGATACACGTCCGACGATTTTCAACAGAAGTTGAGAGATTTGGGGAAAGGGATGGTGGATTGAGGGCGATTGACCAAGAATGTTAAGGCCGATTTGCCAAAAACGAAGCGGATTCGGAACCGGGAGTTCTCGCGAACGAGATCTCGAGTTCAGTGGAGCATGGAACCAAGTGGATTTTTGAGTCGTTCCAAAGCTCTGGAAAGGGACACGGGGAAAGCTCGTAAACCGGATTTCGACTTATTATACTCACTGTCAAGATCAGCGAGGATGGCTTCGCTGGCAACGTCGAGACTCCTGGTGAGGCATCTGCGCATTTCGACCGATGTACCGCTATGATAATCGCTTAGATCCTGCAGAGCCGTTTCTACAACGAGAGGGATTTTCTCGATCCCTGAGCTGCTGGCCTCGTTGCACACCAGCATGGCCACCATTCCCGCTCTACGGACAATATGCCAGCGGACAAGGTGGGACAGTGTCCACTTTGTACAAAACGTACACACGAAGGTTCTAGACTCACTTAAAGTTAATGAATACAGTGATGGGATTCGCATGTTTCGTTCAGCTTCGCGAGGGAAGTTCCAGGAAGAAGAAGGCCAGGATGAGAGAGTAATTCGTGGTAATTCTGGGTCTTTCCAATGAGGAAAGTAAAGGAAGTAGCTGGAGCAAAGGCCCAAGCATGCAGCCAGATCAGGAATAGTAAACTTCTCGATTCCTTTACTTTCTATGTTTATATATACGATAGGATATGTTTATATATGTATATAGAATTAGAGAGATCGTACCCAAGAATAAAGAGCGAGACTGACAGGAGAAAGGCCAGAAATCCGGGATGCTGGGATGGCTTGTAATCCTCTCTGATCGGACGACAGGCGAGCCAGAATTCTGTGCCAGGAATAACGCACGCCAGAATACAGCAAACGCCTACTAGAGCCACGAATCCGACCTCCATATGCAAAGACTGGAACGTTTATGTATGTATATTTATAAGATGCATATTTGGTGGAGAATAACCCAATTCAACCCTCGATGATATGTAGACGCTCTGTTATGGGCAAACTGTAACTCGGTGACTTTTGCGGAAATCAAATAGAAACGCAATAAATCAAGGAATCAAATCAATCAAGGATTCAAAATAATAGAGGAAGCATATCAATAGAAAAATCACATCAGTCAAGGAATCAAGTTAATCAAGGAAGCAAATCAATCAAGGAATTAAATTAATCAAGGCATCAAATTAATCAAGGAATCAAATAGGAATTCGCATTCGTTTCATTGCAAACGCCTGCTAGAGCCACGAATCCGACCTCCGTATGCAAAGACTGGAACGTTTATGTATGTTTATTTATAAGATGCATATTTGGTGGAGAATAACTCAATTCAACCCCCGATGATATATGGACGCTCTGTCATGGGCAAACTGTAACTTGGTGACTTTTGCGGGAACCAAATAGAAATCAAATCAATCAAGGAAGTAAATTAATTAGGGAAGCAAATCAGTTAAGGAATCAAGGGAGCAAAGCAATCAAAAAAATCAAATCAACCAAGAAATTAAATTAATCATGGCATCAAATTAAGCAAGGAATGAAATTAACCAAGGAATCAAATTAATCGAGGAATCAAATCAATCAAGGAATCACATAGGATTTTGCATTTGTTCCATTGCCACTATTGAATCTCGAGATTCATTGCCTCCTGTCATATGACATTGGGAATCGTAACTTGGTGACTTTCAAATATCAGATAGAAATCAAATCAATCAACGAATCAAATTAATCAAGGAATTAAACTAATCATGACATCAAATTAATGAAGGAATCAAATAGGAATTTGTCTTCGTTCCATTGCCACTATTGGATGTCGAGATTCATTGCCTCCTGCGATATGGATTGGGAACAGTAACTTGGTGACATTAAAAAAAATCAGATAGGAATCGAATGAATCAAGGAACCAAAGTGATCAAGGAATCAAATTAATCACAGAATCAAATTAATCAAGGAATCAAATTAATCACAGAATCAAATTAATCAAGAAATCAAATAGTAATCTGTTTTCGTTTAGTTGCCACCATTGGATCTCCAGATTCGTTGCTTCCTGCGATATGATATCGAAGATACAAAAGACTTTGCGTCTTTGCTACAAAAAGAAAAACGTTTGCATCTTTCCCCAATTTCTCTAAACAGATTGCTCTCTTTGATTCACCTCGGACAGTAACTTCAAGGCTGTGACCCGATTTTCCACGACGTCCCTCACCAGATCTAAAACGAAGGGACAAGAATCTTTCATCAGTTGAAACATACTTGAAGGAAACGAAAAAAAACGGTGCAAAGTTCGGGCAATCAGGACCATCGAAGAATGTTCCTACCGGCTGGAACATCGTGAGGTTGAATGGACTTGAGGAAAAGTTCTAAAAAGTCAAACGCGAATATTCCCTTGTCGAGATGAAGGCTGGCCATTTTGTAGTGTTCATCGGGAGGTGTTTTCGGAAAGTCCAGGATAGGTTTCGCGTTGTTCCAATCATCGGGTACGTTGAGGGTCTTGAGGTGCGAGATGTTCGTGGCCCGATCGTCCATCGTAACTGGGGTGACGATCGTCTCGAGGCGGTTTTCGTTAATATCCCCGTATTGCTCGCTCGTCTCGTCATCGTAGACGACTATGTCGTCACTCTCGTCGCCAAGGACGCGATGAGCGCTCGCATCCTTGCCGTACGGCGGATGAAGAAACATCAAGGGATCCTCGGTTGTCGTGCAATTGCATTGGCTCGTTGTCGATTCCGACAGGACGAGAAAGTCGAGTGGATCTTCTCGGTCGAGCGAATACGCGTTCAACGAGCCGACGATCAACAGCAGCAGGATTCCTGCGGCAACGGAAATTCGTAGAGGCGAGAAACGAAATTTCGGTTGGATCGTCCCTGTACGGGAAGAAGGTACAGAGACAAATGGAAAGCAAGGGAGAGACAAAGGGGAAGAAGGTGTCCAACAATGCGAATCAGACGTTCGTCTATTATTTCAGTGACAGTGGACCAGAACAGACCCAAATAAAAATTTGCATATTTTGGCCGATAGAAAAACTTTTTTTGCACACACTTTTGCCGATTATTTTAGAAGAATTGAAGGTTTTGGGGAAAATTAAGGGAAGGTTCTGCCTTGTTGGGCCAAAAAACGTTCGATTTTTCACCAATTTTTTATGCGAAAAGTATTAAATATAGAATGTTAATATTTGGTATGTAGACTAAGCGATCTTTATTGAACATCAAAATATTTTTTTAAGTTGGACAAAACATGGTGGTGGGAGTCGGAGGAGCCACGTATGGCGGTGCGCGGGCGATGACATTCTTCGCTTGCGGAAGTCCTAAGTCCCGGACAGGTGATCGGAAGCAAAAAAATTAAACACATTTTTACTTTGTACAATATTGTGTATAAGTTGGCCTAGAATGGAGAAGAAAAATTGAAAAATAAAAAAATAGTGAATGATCGGAAGGAAGTTTGTTTTTTTACCCAAAAAATTTCGCAGTTTTTTGCTCACCATTTTTTTATTTTTCAATTGTTCTTCTTGATTCTAGGTCAACTTATACACAATATTGTACAAAGTTAAAATATGTTTGATTTTTCTGCTTCAGATCACCTGTTCGGCACTTAGGACTTCCCACCACCATGTTTTGTCAAACTTTAAAAAATATTTTGATGTTCAATAAAGACCGCTTAGTCAACATACCAAATATCAACATCCTATATTTAATACTTTTTGCATGAAAAATGGGTGAAAAATCGAACATTTTTTGGCCCAACAAGGCAGAACCTTTCCTTGAAGGGGGGAAATCCCATTAGACGCCCTAACATGAGTAATTTTTAATGAATTTTTTGAAAGGTGATAAAGTAACCGCATTATTTAACCATTTTGACATTATCTTATTACAACTTTCAAATGTGGAAAAAAATCTTTTTTGAACGAAACAAAATGGCGGCGTCATAAGGTATTCCTTTAGCCGTCTTTTGAAAAAACTGCTCATGTTACAGCTGACAAAGTTATTGATCGATCTGGCTGAAATTTTGGGAGGTTTCTCACTATAACATTATTGGAAGGATATACCGAAAGTTTTAAGATTATCGCGTAAATAAATTACTTTTTTGGGGTAAACATTGTCGAGAAAAAGGTCAAAATATGAACATTTGATTACAGAGCCTATTTAATTTTTAATTTTATACTTTTTAATATTTGTCTAGGTATATCCATTCAATAATGTTATAGTGAGGAACCTCCCAAAATTTCAGCCAGATCGACCAATAACTTTTTGAGCTATAACATGAGCAGTTTTTCAAAAGACGCCTAAAAAAATACCGTATAACGCCGCCATGTTGTTTCATTAAAAAAAAAATTCCACACTTGAAAGTTGTAATAAGATAATGTAAAAATTGTTAAATAATGTGATTATTTTATCACCTTTGAAAAAAATCATGAACAATGACTCATTTTCGGGCGTCTCAAGGGATTTCCCCCTTCAATTGTGAATTCGTCTTCGGGGGTTAGAAATACATCGATAGTAACTAATAAAAAAAAATTTACATCCAAATTGTTGTGCCCACCTTGGCCAAAAAAAGTTTCTTCACTGAATAGTCAATCATTTGTTTTCGGTTCTAATTTGGAACTCCGCTTTGTGCTAATTCTGTTCTTAATCGTTTGCTCTTTAAAACTCCTTTTGATTTGTCGAGTACCGATCATTTTTCGATTTTTGGCAGTATTACAAAGACGAACCATCGATTTTTGCCAATTTTTTCCTACCCTTTTGTTTCTTTTTTAGCCATTTTTCAAGTAGACTCTTCGGGGAAACTAATCCAAGTATCGGGTTGAATACAAAGGCATTGTCGACGGCTTGTTGATAAAATCTTCGAAACTACTGAACCAATCTTTATGAAATTTTAACCACATATTTTTTACAACTATAGCTATAGTGCATATCAGGGATTAATTTTTAAAAAATATTTACTAATGTTTTGGCCAAAAACGGTGAAAAAAACGTTTTTTTTTGTTTTTTTGCGAAAAATGTCCGCCGTTTTGGTATGTTTGCACATATAAAAAAAATCCTAAAAGCATATCGTTTGATTTTTTTGTTTCGGATGATCCATTTCCGAGATTTCATCAACAGCGGAGACCTACATTTTTTAGGACCTTTTTTAACTACCATTTTCGTCTATAGATAAATATAAAAAAAAATTCAATGTACTTGGATAGTGTATTTATTAAGTGTAACAACTTTCACATCAATATTTCTAATATAAACCTATTAAAAATGCACGAAAATAGCCTCTTTTAGCGTCTAAAGTGAGACGACCCCTTAAAGCCATTTCAAGGGTCTATCTAATGGGAGATGTTCCCCCAACTACAAACATCTCCAACTATACTCTTAAAAGCTCAACATTACGTCTTCTAAGCGCGAAAAGCGTGTCAATGGAAAATCGAGTGAGTTCTCGAAGCGTAGGATCGTCCCTGTGCGAAAAAACCTAACAGAGACGAATGGTAAGCCAGGGAAAGGAAAAGAAGATTTGCCCAACACGAATCAGACGTTCGTCTATTATTTCAATGACGGAGTACCAGAACCCAAACCCAACCAAAAATTGTCACTCGTTCATCAAGAATCTCCGGAAACTCAGCTGATCAACATCTTTGCAAAGAACATTTTTCACATGCCTTTATTCGTCGTCTTCATAGCTCGAACACTCGACACCACCTTCTCATTCGACTTCTTCTCAATCGACGTATTATTTACTTTACAACTATCGTGTACCGCGAGCTTTCCGCTGATTCGTCATCGAGAAAAACACTCGACATGCAAAATACCAGGCCACTGCTGTAAACTGCGATCGTCTTCTATCACGAGGGTAGAACGGCTGGCAGTTATGTTGAACCCTGCGACTCAGAACAGACTGTCATTCCAGGGGATCGTTGAGGCTTCCGTGGAAAGCCCACAAGCTCAAGTGTTGTCGAACCCTGCAAACCTTCATACCTACATACGTACACAGATGCACACAAGAAAAAGAGACATCCCTCCACACAGCAATAGCTAAACACATAAACGTATTAAGTGTATACGTGTACAGTAACGAATATAGGGTAGTTGCAAACGACATTGTGCATGGCGGGTCTCGCGAGAGCCGAAGCAAAACGAACCAGACTGATTTATCAACTTCTCAACCCCAGAAAGGCGTAGGCGACACAACTCCATGCGCAGAGCGCCGTCGTTTCCGGCATTTTTAACCGATGGAGTCCATGCTGCACAGGTTTATGCAGAAGTGTGTTGGTGTCCATCACCTACATACAAACGCGTTTACATAGCATATGCATGAAATGGAAAGAACGAGAACGAAAGGTGAAACCTATTTGCGAGCACGTTCGCTAGGCTAGAAAGAGAGTAACCCAAGCGACGAAGATGGCGAACTGAAATGAAGTAACTGGGTTACTCGACAGACCGGGGCAAACCGCCGTAGCAAGCTCGTTATGTGATCTCACTTCTACTCTGGTTTTCCGAGGCAAGTATGAGCTCACGGCAAAGGTCTTTTTCCCCTCGATATACTTTTGCGGAGAGAGGGTTGCCGGTATCACCCAGCATGCCGGCAACGCATCCAACTTCCGGACCCTTGGCTCTTGGATGTACATTAGGACTTTCTTACGACCTCCAACGATCCTGGCTTGAGTGGTTCTTTTACACGTACACGTATACACGCATTACGGTGCTACAGAGCTTTGAATTTTCATCGCGCGGCAGACTCTTGCCGCTGAAATCTGATAAGGGCTAGAACCGACAACGATGCGTTGGGTAGTTGCGTCCTCTTGGTCTCTCGCCTCCTTCGTCACGTCCCAACATCTCGACACTTTCTTCCACGAGCAGTTCAGTTTTGTTACGGGAAGTGCTCAGCTATCGCGGACTCTTGTACCATTCCGGTAGACAAAGGGTTGACGTGAGCTGGCGACAGCAAGGAGCTCTGATTGCTCAGGTCTGATGGTACCGAAGTTTAGGAAAAACGATGTTTTGACGTGCAATAGTGGTGAATTTGTACTTGATGGTCCCGGATACTCGACACTGTGCACAGTTGACGCATGGATGGACGAAAATTAGAGCGATAGTTTGGGTTTAAGGGGTTAGTCAGGAGGCCCAAAAAGATCGTTTTTTCCAGAATTTTTCTTGAGAAGACCTTTAAATCTATTGACGTAAAAATGTGTGCACATGTTATGGTAACTTTCAACTGTATTTTAACGCTTTTTATTTGTAAAAATAATTATTTTGAGAGCTGCTATAGCTGATCTTCGGGAGCACCTCTAAAAAAAGGCGTCTTGCGGTGAGCACGATATCTCTGTACTGGATCATCTAAAATGAGAAAACCAAAAATATTTCGTTAATATAATGGATTATCTTGTAATTGATCGAAGGAATAAGCAAAATAATAATTTTTGACAAAATAGCGGCTTCTGAAAAAAAATCGACTTTTGACAAAAATTTAGGCCTTAAATTGTTTATAAAATGGAAAATATTTGTCGGTGAGAAAAAACCTTCGATTAATTACTAAAAAATATTCTTGGAAAGATTGTGTTAAAATTTGAGACTGATCGGTTCAGCCGTTTCCGAGAAATCTTGCTCACCGACTTTAAAAACACAGTTTTGAGAAAAACGAGTTAAAGTTTCAAAAGCACTTTCGAACGCTCTGACACGTCATTACAAACGTGCGTGTAACTTCGGGAATATTCGCCGGATTGACAAGAAATTTTGTGTGTGTACTTAAATATATGTACATTACGAAAATGAAATAATAAAAAATCGATTTTTCGAAAATTTTAACTGTATATAACCCCTTAAGACATTATTCTAGTCCGGGAATTTGAATAAATGGATTTTTTAAAAATTTTCTTGAAGTATAGATTCGTAAGAATTTGTCCTTAACAGGAAATTTCGAAATTCCCAATGTTTACGGCAACAAAGGAGATCAAAATAGGATCGACCGGTCGGAGCTACGAACTTCAGACGCTTCTGCTGCTCGGAGGGAAGAACCAGGTGCAGAGATTAATCATTTCGAAGTCGAGGAAGGCACATTTTACGAGGCAGGAATGGCCGATTAATATAAAACAAGTATAACATGCCATTATACCACTTTCAAGGAACAGCACATAATAAAATAAAAAAATAGTGAGCGATCGAAAAGAAGTTTGTTTTTTTTTGCCAAAAAATATTGCGCAGTTTTTTGCTCACTATTTTTTTTATTTTTTAATGTTTCTTCTTGGTTCTAGGTAAACTTATACACAATATTGTACAAAGTAAAAATATTGTTGATTTTTTTGCCAGATTACCTGTCCGGGACGTAGGACTTCCGCAAGCGAAGAATGTCATCGCCCGCGCACCGACATACGTGGTTCCTCCCACTCCCACCACCATGTTTTGTTAAACTTTAAAAAATATTTTGATGTTCAATAAAGACCGCTTAGTCAGCATACCAAATATCAACATTCTATATTTAATACTTTTCGCATAAAAAATTGGTGAAAAATCGAACATTTTTCGGCCCAACAAGACAGAACCTTCCCTTAATTTTCTCCAAATCCTTCAATTTTTGTAAAATACTTGGCAAAAGTGTGACGAGGCATTGAAAACTATTAGACACGTGTTTTCTTTTATCGGCGGAAAAACGTTTTTAAGGGGGGAAATAACCTCTCACAGAAAGGCGTGTGACCCCTTAATTTAATTTTTGTTCAATACTTCTACAGTCGATTTTTCATCGCTTTAGGTTAGAAGAATTTTGGTTTTTGTTTCATTTAGATCGGTGGACTGCTTGTGGAAAATGCAAAATCACCCCTCGTCACGCCTTTCTTTGAGGGGTGGTTTTCCCCCTTAAAACCGTTTTTCCGAGGATAAAAAAAATACGTGTTTAATATTTTCCAATGCTTTATCACATATACGAGTTTCAACAAAATCAAAGGTGGACACTTAAGTGATGTTTCTTGTAAGATAGTTGCTGTTGTCTCAAATTGTACTAAAAACTTTAAGGGCGCTTTTCTTGAATCTACTTTTCACAACCTGGTTGACATGAAATCTCGAGTTTTATTCGATTGAAAAGAACTCGTGATTTTATGTTTTATTTTTATTTTATATTGAGGCTTATACTAAATGTGACGTCGATCAATCGACTTCCAGTTTGGCATGGACCTTCGGTATATATACCTCAATCACCCCTACCTCGGGCATTGCAACACTGTTATTATTACAAATAAAAAAAAACCCAAACGCACTTTAAACACAAATAGGGCAAAAAATAAACTTTTTTTCAGACAGCCGCCATTTTTCAGATTTCTTTCCTTGGTACCTGTCATAATGACATTCTTATTGATCAAGAAAATTGGTTTCATTTCTGTTTCAGATGAATGGGAGCTTTGGAATCATGTCAATCGCCTGAAGCCCTTTTTCGAGACCATATTCACAGGCTCATAAGTTTTTCAATTTTTGTGCACACATTTTTTTGCAGGTTCTTGAAACATCAATAAGAAGACTGTAAACAAATGGGTACTAGAAAAAAAAGAACTGTTTCTTTTTTTATCAAGCCCGAACAAGGGCCTGGAATTTGGGCCTCTAGACTTGAATACTGCCTAATGGGGGAAGATACGTTTAGGCGAGGAAAACATTTGGTGTTTTTATTGATTTTTTTTAAGGAAAGGTTTCTTCACAATTTTTGAGACTTAGGGTATGTTTTATTACTACTTTCGGCAGTTACATGGTATTTTTTATTTATTAATCGTTAAAAATGGCGGAGGTATGGCACGGTCTTTCAAATTGCATTTTCAAGACTGTCGTGACGAATAGCTAAAAAACTAATTGACCGATTCTCCTGAAATTTGGTATAAATATTTCTAACCTTATTGTCTAAAACATGACCCTAAGTATTTTTGAAAAGAAAAAAAAACAGTATTTTTGTTATTGCAAATGTAGTGATTTTTTTTCTCGAAAAGTTCAATCTTTTTGTTTCAGAGCGTACCATTTCATCGATTGTCAATATATTCCACGTTTTCTTGGTTCATATTCTGCGTATAAGTATTAATGAAAGATCAATCTTTGTTGGTTATTTTTCAGATTAATCCCGCCGACGCTACGTGTCACGCCGTCTGACAACATCTGCCGCAACCCGTTCAGAAGTCCGTGCCATACCTCTGCCATTTAAAAAGATTAATTAAAAAATACCACGTAACAGCCAAAAGTAGTAATAAAACATACCCTAAGTCTCAAAGATGGTGAACAAATCGTTCCTTTAATATAAATGTGATGAAGGTCAGCAATTTTTTTCTCGCCTAAAGGTATCTCCTCCCTTAAGACGGGATTGGTGTTGATCCTTATCAATTTTGCTGGGAAAAAATTGATAAGTAAGCATATCCTGTAAGATCTATTTACGCAATTAAACTTTGTCGTCATAATTTCACAATTGACTATAAATTCGTGATGATTTATTCTCGCACGAATTTCTCGGATCTCTCAGCATTTTCAGGCTGTCGTTCTCGCGTAGAGGCCCAACGCGGTTAATAAATCAATTAAATTCATACGCGTACTATTTTGGCAGTAAATGACGCGTGCGCTCGCAGACTGATCACTGCCATCAACTATTCAGAAATCTCATTAAAACGTGCGGCAATAGCTGTTTCCTCCAATATTATTTCAATTCACCAAATCTCGGAACATTATACTAAATTATTCTAAATTTACGTTGGATTTATTTATGCAGCCTGAATGGTCAGTAACTTTAGTTGTGTTTTCAAATACTGGTATACAAAAACATCCATCAGCTAGGAATAATGAGTTTGAAGTATGCATCGTTGGAATGCAATGGAAATTAAAATTTTGACATTTCTTTAAGGGGGTATCCCTCTCTGGAAACTTAAAAAAATCGTTTTTTTTTCATACTGTCATAGTGTGAAATTTCAAGAATATTTGTAGCTTCGTAGATTGCTTCAACAGTCAAGTACGAGCGCTTTTCTCGATTAATTGATAATTGCAAAAATATATCACTGTTTATATGAAAATTATAGTCGTAAAAACGAACTTTTTTTCTTCAAATTCGTCTCTTTTTTTCCTTCCGTGCCGAAAATGTGCCGAAAAATCCGGGCTTTAGTTTTGTCCACAGCGCCGAAGTCGTGGAAGTTCATTTTGGGGGTGAAAAAGTGGGGTGAAATTTCGAAAAATCAGTTTTAATTCAATAACTCTTTAGAAAAAAATCGTACTCTTTTTGTTCAAATGGGAACGTCGTAGTTCTTGAAAAGACGCGTCGATCGAGTATTTGATCATCCCCCTCCAATAATATCTTCACCCCCAAAATAATTGTTGAAGTATGAAGAAAAAAATTGTTTATTGAATAACTCAAAAACAATCGATTTTTCGGGTATGGTTCAAATGTACGAAATATAGAAAATAATGTTTCCTATATTTTCGTTTTTATGGACCGCCCTTGAATTTTGATTTTCCAACCCCGCTCGGGGGTTGAAAATTCAAAATGAAATTCTGGGAAAACTATTGAGCGCACGAATTCGCCGCCGTGGAAGAATTTGAAGCTTGAACCCTCAGCTACATTTTTGTCCACAGCGCCAAACTCTTATCTGTTTATTTTCGGTCAATAGTTTCCCCAAAATTTCAGTTTGAATTTTTAACGCCTGAGAGGGGTTCGGAGAAGCAAAATTCAAGGGTGGTCCACAATAGAAACGAAAATATAGAGAAAAATATTTCCTACATTTCGTACATTTAAACCATCTCCGAAAAATCGATTGGTTTTGAGTTATCCAATAAACAATTTGTTTGTTTTCATACTTCAACAATTCTTTTGGGCGTGAAGATATTATTGGAGGGGGATGATCAAATACTCTATCGCCGCGTCTTTTCAAGGGCTACAACGTTCCCATTTGAACAAACATTGTATGAATTTTTCCTAAAAAGTTATCGAATGAAAACTGATTTTTCAAAGTATCGCCCCACTTTTTCACCCCCAAAATGAACGTCCACGACTTCGGCGCTGTGGACAAAAATAAAGCCCGGTTTTTTCTGAACATTTTGTCTCCCGGCGCCGACCTCGTGGGGTATGAGCTTCGCATTAATCCACCCCATCCCCTTTCATCCCCTAAAAAACCCTACACCCCGATTTTTAGGCAAACATACATCACGATTGTACTATAAGGAGAATAGTGTCTTGTATTTTGAAAACAAATGCAAATATGAATTGCACAGGAGGGCAGAATTTTTTAACAAAATTGCGTTCGGAGCAATTGAGGGGAGCGATGAGATAAACGGGATATAGATTGCTCGTAGCATCATTGCGAATGGCTTCATAGGAATAGCGGAGCTACCTGTCCGGATGTCCATCATAGCGACCAACACAAGCCAAGCGTTCCTCTCGATTTCCATCGCCCGGCTGTTTTATTTTCTCTTGCTCTTCCTTCCTCTCTCTCTCTCTCTCTCGCTCTTCATCTCTCCCGCTTTCATAATGCTGGGTGTCAGATAGTACGAAGTTTGCGAAAAGCTCCAGAGACAGTTGCGATACCACAGTCCAAGAATTTCTCAGCTCGTTTCACGCTGCTTGGTTACAACATCGACTTGGTTTCGAAGCGAGCATAAACGAGGAATTCTCTCGGGCCGGTATACGCCCTTTTCGTGTCCAATACCAAAATATTCTCACAGGGAAAGCTTCTTCCCCGACGCGAATTCAGGATGGAGTGTGTATCGAAAAGAACGTCTGACACTTGTGAAAAAAAAACGCCGTGGCTAGCCGTCCGGTTGTCGGACGAATAAGCATATTTTATTCGTCCGGATAACGGTTCAGTTCACGTAGTTCACGCTGTACAACGCCCCAAACAATCAAACCCAAACAAACAAACCTATATAAACAAACTCGAACAAACAAACCTCAACAAAATTATCAATATTTTATTCGGACGAATAAGTATAAATTATTCGTCCGGATAAGTGGTTTAACAAATTAACACATTCTATCCGGACGATTATATATATGAGGGATTCTCCGTCAATTCAGCCACTATTTTTTCGACCATCTCAGATCTGCCCCATAATTGGTTATATCAAAGTACTACTAAAAGGCATTCTATGTGAATTTTTTCAGATTTTTTAATTCAACATTGTAGAAAATGCCGTTTTTTTCCAAATGAATATATCTTGGACACTAGAAGTAACTGAAAAAAATGTCTGTACATAAAATTTTTAGTTTTGTGTTAGCTTTCGAGCGGACGACTTGAAATAATTTTTACGTTCCGGTAACGCTGATTTTTTACCAAAAAAGGGGGAAATAATTTTTTTATTAAAAAACGGCCATTTTTTTTTGCTGAAAAATTACAGAGTCTTCCAATATGTCTGACGGTATCGCAAAAAAATCGCCAGAGTGGCACGGATCGAGGTTCTAGGGTAAAAAAAATGAAACCACACAAATTAATTTTTTTATACCGGAACCTCGCTCCGTGCCACTCTGGCGATTTTTTTGCGATATCGTCAGATATACTGGAAGACTCTGTAATTTTTCAGCAAAAAACGGCTGTTTTTTAATTAAAAAAAATAATTTCCCCCTTTTTTGGTAAAAAATCAGCGTTACCGGAACGTAAAAATCATTTCAAATATTCCGCTCGAAAGCTAACACATAACTACAACTGTTATGTACAGACATTTTTGTTCAGTTACTTCTAGTTTCCGAGATATATTCATTTGGAAATAAACGGAATTTTCTAAAATGTTGAATTAAAAAATCTGACAAAATTCACATAGAATGCCTTTTAGTGGTATTTTGATATAACCAATTATGGGGCAGATCTGAGATGGTCGAAAAAAAGTGGCTGAATTGACGGAGAATCTCTCATACGTTATTCGTCCTGATACTAGCTGACACGAATCACAGTAATATGTACGTCTACTGGAGATTCGGCGTGAACTGAGCCGCTATCCGGTGAATAACATACGCTTATTCGATATCCGGACAGGGAGACACTCCGAAAGAAAAATTGACCATCAAAGCACATTTCAAGGTGCATCTTAAGTAACCATTCAGTATAAAATTTTCAAAAAATATTTTTTCCTTCACATTATCCAAAAATTTGGACTTTCTTAAACATACTGTTAAATTTTGGTCGAGATTTTCGAATTATTCCGGTCGCTACAGCCTTTCTCACAAGGAAAGGTTGCGTGGTCGATCTCTCCGATTTCGATGAAATTTGGCATGCTTGTAGAATGGGTAAAAATAGGCGACACGTATTTTTTTATATCTGCGGAACCCCATTTTTAAGGGATGAAACGCACCCTCGAAAATGGGGGTATTTTTCGTCGATAACGTTATCGTTCTCATCTCCAATATATAGTAAACGGAAAAATAAACATTGTTCCATTTTGATTTTTTTTCATGTCTCGTACCGTTAAAACGTCATTGACGAAAAACACCCCCTAATTTTCGAGGGTGTGTTTCAACCCTTAAAAATTGGGTTCCGCAGATATAAAAAAATACGTGTCGCCTATTTTTACCCATTCTACAAGCAGCCGAATTTCATCGAAATCGGAGAGGTCGTGAGACCTGGCGCGGACGGTGCGCGTTTTTCTTGAAACGTCGTTTTTAACAACTGTGGAACATTTTAAACGAAGATTTTGAATCACATTTTTTGTAACATAAAACTGTCGAAAAAGTCTATTTTGGCACTTCATTTTGAAATGGGGAGAATTTGGTTAATTTTCATCGAAAAAAATCCTCCGTACGCCTCGAGACTTTTTTTTCACTTCTGATTAATAATCTTTTTGGTTTGTTGCTTTCGGAAATTTTTTTGGAGAAGGGGGACTTTCCACCTTCAGGCGCCAGTTTTTAGGCATCATTTTGCAGGGGCCACAAAAATTATACAAAAAATAAAACTAAAACCTTGAAAACTATTGTTATGTACAGCAAAAAGCATCTGAATAAACGAAGAAAAAAAATCAGACTGATCGTCGAATTGCATTGAAAAAAAAAAATAATGAATATCAGCAATTTTCAAGCCAGTCAAACTGGAATGTGCCCTTAAAAATTGATCACGTGGCAGGAGAAATAATTGGCTACTGGAAACAAAAGTCTCGATATACGTGGGAGAAAATTCGATAGGAATTCTCAGGACTCAGGAATTGCGGTAAATGTTAAATTTAAAAAAAAATCGTGTGTCACGGTGTATCTATGAAGAGAATAAAATATTATTTCGCTCACTTGGCACGCTACTTACGTCGCAGTCAGGATAGACGAACCTTCTACTTTTTCGATAAAATTCTTTCGCGTATCCGAGGCAGGAGAATGCCGAACGTTAGCCGCAAACGCGCTAGTGGAGGTATGTGTATCGAAGCAATGACAGAATACCAGCTCGTTCCTTCTTAGTGGGGAGGCAAGTGAAAAAGGCGGATACGTTGGCTTTCGAGTAAATCGGAATAGAGTGAGGGAAAAATGGTTTCTCGAGGATTTTTCAGGTGGATATTACCAAACACTTATGGTAAGCGTTTTCAGCCACAGTTGTACAATATGAGAATATATACATACATTCATGCGGTATTTCCATTGCAAAATTACTCACTGACATTTCATTTTCAAAGGATGTTTCGCAGATTTCTAATTACAAATGTTAGCTTAAGGGCTTGCACCACTGTGAACGTCTAAAATTAAGTGATATTTCGTGATTTTTTTGTGTGGAAGGATAAGTATGGGGATAATAATATACAAAAATGTTATTAGTCATATCTTCAAGTGAACAAAAAAAATAAAAAATTATTTTAAAAAATTATACAAATTAGCGACGCTGGAACCATTCTCGCTAGGCATGTTGAATTTAAGGCCTTAGGCCACAGTAACGGGTAGAAAAATCCTGTGCGAATTTAACTTTTTTTTTCGTATGAAATTGTGATTCACTCATAAAATTAAGGGGGGATTGTCTTTTTTTCGCAAAATTTACCGCTTTGTGGGAATTTTTTTGTATAGATATATAGATATATAGATATATTTGTAAGAAAGTATACAACGGAAAACTTGTGAAACTTGGCATATAGTTTTATTGATCTGTTTACTACGTACAAATTTTTTTTAAACAATTTCATAAAAAAATCCCCCCTTAAACGCGTTTTTCTCGAAACAGCTTTTTCACAACTGGTGTGCACGATTTCTCAAAAACTATTCAACCGATTGCCTTCAAATTTGGACAGAATGCTCAGCTGACATCCTTTTATCGTTTGATAAAGCAAAAAAGCAATACGTTTAATAGTTTTTTATTTATAAGAAAAAATCGATCAATTTTTTTCGAAAAATCGATACTTCAAGTTCAAAACGTCACCAAATCGTCAATTTTTTTTTCCCTTCATCGAACGATAGCTATATGTGTCTAAAGTAAAATGCTTTTTGGGTTTTTGTTGCAGTATGAACGTGAAGGCTATAATCGTGCACACCATCAAAAAAGGACCATCGCGCGTCGAGGGGGGTGGGAGGCGGATTTTTTGATGAAATTGTTTAAAAAATTTTTTGTATGTAGTAAACAGATCAATAAAACTATATGCCAAGTTTCACAAGTTTTCCGTTGTATACTTTCTTCACAAAAAAATTCCCAAAAAGCGGTAAATTTTGCGAAAAAAAAGACAATCCCCCCTTAATTACACATCTACTTAGTACGAATATTAAGCTGTCATAAAATATATATATATTTTTTTTTGATATACAAAATGGCCGACTACGCAATTTCTGATTAATCGAAAACTTTTCATTTTATGAGCAGTTTATGAGCAGTTATAACGAAATTTTTTACTGAAAATTCATTTCTTAAGTTCAAATACCTACAACTTTTGAATAAAACAATATTTTTTAAATTCCATACGTATTTCTCTAGGTATTCTAAGGTAGATTGACGAGAATTTTTGTTTTTTGTTCTAGGTATAAAATTGTGGATGCTAGAAGTCACGCCGCGGAGCGCTTAAAAGAAAAGATAACAAAAGAAAATATTAAGCGGCCAGTCCACTTCAGAGTCACGAAAAAAGGCCATTTTCGCGATTTTTTGAGGATTTTACAAAAGATAGGAATATAAAAGCTGTTGGGCTTGATAGATAAAGTCTTGAAATACATTTTAAAAAAATTGAATTCATTTTTATTCATTTTGACGATCTTTATGGAAAATCCGCCCAGTTTTGTTTCGCGGCAGTTGCGCGAAGTAATACGATTTCTTGACAATTTTGACTCAGAGGTCAAGTAATTGTCGATAAAAAAGGCACCAAGTACGTATTGGACGAAGGATGAAAATAAGACTCTCAAGCTTGCTAATATCACCATCATATTTAAGATGTACCATTTTTCGAAAGGTACAAACAGTAGGGGAGACCGGGGCAAAATGGTATAGCGGGGCATAATGGGACCGGGGCAAAATGGGACCGGGGCAAAACGGGTTTGGGGCAAAATGGAATAGTGAAAATCAACACTGCTGGAAAATACGTCATTGGGGCAAAACGGGACTGGGGCAAAATGGGCCGGAGAAAATCAGGCTCCTCCGAAAGAGGCGGTTGGGGCAAAATGGGACAGTAGAATAATTCGATGCAGAAACGAAAGAAATGCAGGGGTAAAAAACGAGGGGTAATAAATGAGTGAAAACAGGTTTTATTTAATGTTACACGATATTTGGGTCACACTCTACTTACGATACTATAATTTAACGGTGGCAATGTTTAATTTTTATTGCTTGTTTAACTAAGCTAATTTTTATCGGCACAATTGTCGCAAACGTACTCGATTAAGTTATCGTCAGCATGGGCACATGAATAGTGGGCCCATTTCTCGCATGAATTACAACGAATCTTTTAGATTAGATTAGTTACAAATATAAAAACGACTCACAATGGACGCGCATGGCGTCTCACTGCTAAACAAAAATAACATTGACTAGGGTTCAACAACAATAAAATGTACCTCATGATTTTGTTGCGAAATAATGATAGATGAATAAATACGTAATCGTTTAGATAACGAATAAAAACATAAGACATTGATTTCATGAATTGAGGATAGGAGTTTGGAATGAAAAACTAAAAACTGAAAATCCAATATGGCGGATGAAAAAAAGTTCTATTTTGTGGAAATAGTTATTTTTTCACGAAACTACGGCCGATGCATTCAATAAAACAATGGATATGTTAATTGAGCTTAACAATCCAGGTGATACGATAAGTTTGTTGATATTTATCGTTTAACTAAATTGCATTAATTAGCATATTTTTAAAGACGTATTTTGATATCGACTCATTTTATATCGTTGAGATTCGATTACGCGTAATCATTTATTAATATTAAAGACTGCAGCGGTTTTCATTTGTTAATTGAATTGTTCAAATATTTATTCTTCATTGTACGATCGGCATTTTCTGAAATTTCTTGGAAATTGTTAATCGAGCGTAACAATTCGATTCGAACAATTTAATTGTTAATGAAATTGTTTAAATAATAATTTTTTATCATTCGGTTAGAATCTTCGCAAGTTTGGTGTAGTCTATTAATGCATTAATGACTATTAATGCAGTCTAAAACTTCAATTGATTTTTTGATATTCATTGTTTGACCAAATATAATGATTGGACATGCGGTTAAGGCAATGTTTCAAGGTCGCCCCGTTCGATTTCGTTGAAATTTGATTAATCGTAGTAATTTAACATTAAAGAAGACGACAATTTTTATTTGTTAACTCAATCGCTTAAACAATTATTATTATTTTTGACTTTACAACAACAGTTCGTGCTCGGCTCGTCAGGATTCGTTGAATCCAATAAATTTAAGTACTTCAACATTCAAAAAAATACTAATTTTTCATTTGTTATTAAAGTTTGTTAAACAATTACTTTTGATTCTGCGGTCAGAACTGTACCAAACTTGACGTAAATTGTTATTTGAGCCTTCTTATTCGATTGGTACAATTTCTTTGCGGTTATTAATTATTTAAATAATCAAGTAATTTTTATAATCTGACGCGCGCAATTTATGGTTTTTTAAAAATTTTTATCTTTCTTTGTTTTTTTTAATTTATTTTCTGCCAACTGCACGTTACTGATACTGATTTTCAAGCCATTGATGAAAATCTAACTCTTGTCAATTTTTACGTAAATTGTTTTATGAAACTAGGACCGCCGCTCCCCATGAAATCGACGGATATGTGTCGACAAATATATCGGTCAGTCCGTATTATCTGCGTATATGTGGACTGAAACGAACCACAAGCACCATTTAGATTAGATTATGTTTCAACAGCTCTTTCATAGAGCCGAAGCATGAATTTTCCTGTCATCCCATTTTGCCCCAAATTCAGCGGGCTGCGACACTTCATTTTTGTGTGTCCCATTTTGCCCCTATCCCATTTTGCCCCAAATCAAGCACCCAAGAAACTTCATTTTTTGCTATCCCATTATGCCCCGATCCCATTATGCCCCAGTGCCGTTTTGCCCCGGTACCGTTTTGCCCCGCTATACCATTTTGCCCCGGTCTCCCCTACTTCAAAATAAAACTACATCAACTGGAAACGCGTTTGCTATTCTTTTCCATAACGAATTATTTCAAAGTACCTGCAGCTTTCCACGTGAAAGAATTGACTGGATTTCCAAAAGAATAGACTGACATTTTCCCATGGCAGACCACGATGAAACGATGAGGTCTCTTCCAGTGGCTAAGGAACCATGAAAAGTAATTTTGCGAGTCCATTTCAACCCCAAACAGGCAAAGTCGAGAGTACCGAGCCAAATATGGAGCGTGCTAATTGAAACTTGCGTATCGCTTCCTCACGGAGTTCGCCATTCGTGAAGCTTTCTCGATACGGATGATACGAAACGGTCGATCAGAGTTTCCCCATTCACGGTTGACGCTCTTCCCCGCTTTAGCAGCCCCGAGAAACCAGCGAGAGATTTAAGGGGGGATTGTCTTTTTTTTTCGCAAAATTTACCGCTTTTTGGGAATTTTTTTGTGAAGAAAGTATACAACGGAAAACTTGTGAAACTTGGCATATAGTTTTATTGATCTGTTTACTACATACAAAAAAATTTTTAAACAATTTCATCAAAAAATCCGCCTTCCACTCCCCTCGACGCGCGATGGTCCTTTTTTGATGGTGTGCACGATTTCTCAAAAACTATTCAACCGATTGCCTTCAAATTTGGACAGAATGCTCAGCTGACATCCTTTTATCGTTTGATGAAGCAAAAAAGCAATACGTTTAATAGTTTTTTATTTATAACAAAAAATCGATCAATTTTTTTTCGAAAAATCGATACTTCAAGTTCAAAACGTCACCGAATCGTCAATTTTTTTTTCCCCTTCATCGAACGATAGCTATATGTGTCTAAAGTAAAATGCTTTTTGGGTTTTTGTTGCAGGATGAACGTGAAGGCTGTAATCGTGCACACCATCAAAAAAGGACCATCGCGCGTCGAGGGGGGTGGAAGGCGGATTTTTTGATGAAATTGTTTAAAAAATTTTTTGTATGTAGTAAACAGATCAATAAAATTATATGCCAAGTTTCACAAGTTTTCCGTTGTATACTTTCTTCACAAAAAAATTCCCAAAAAGCGGTAAATTTTGCGAAAAAAAAAGACAATCCCCCCTTAAGGCGAGATATACACCTAGGAGCCGGAAAAAGGTCATTTTTGTGAATTTTTTCAAGGAAAGCTTTTTAAAATTTCGGCTTGGGGTTTTAATTATATAAAAGTATATACATTCAAAAACATGTTTAGTTTTCTTTATTTCAAAATATCAAAAATATACCAGGATATTGTATGATCCTTGGAGCGTCGTAAAAAAATTTGCGTATACGGTACCCACTGGCGTTTCTTAAAAAAACATCTAAAAAAAAAACCAAAAAGATTATTAAATTAGATACTATAATCTAGAACTTGTCACAACCGATTTTGAAAATATCGATTTATGACAAAATGGCGGACGTTTGAACATAAATAGTGATTTTTGGGCCAAAAATTAGTCACTATTTTGCCTATAAAACAAAAACTAAGTAGCGGAAAAAAATCCCTTGACAAGTACTAGATAATGGTGTATAGAATAACCACAAAAAACCTCAAGGCAATCGGTTCATTGGTTTTCGAGAAATTTTGGGTACCGATTTGGAAAACGTGGTTTTGAGAAAAACGCGTTTGAAAATTTGGGAATGAATAGATCATGAAATTTGTCAACTTACATGGAGTCATCGATACCAGACCCATAGTGTAGGTCTTCTACGGTCGACGGAATGTTCATAGCTTCTAAATTTTGTTGTTCGACCATCTAGGTGTGTATCTCCCCTTAAAGTCCAAGTGGTGGCTGGAGGGTGGAAACGTGTAGGTAACTGGAGCAGACTTTGGCGAGATTCCTTTCGGGGACTGTCGCGTTGACGTTTTCGCGAGCGAGACTCTGTCTATCTTGGATGTCTTCCACTCGAGCGCGACACCTTTGATATACATGGTACGTGTTTAACGCGTGTAGGTACAGGAGCATACACAGTGTCGATAAAGTCGATGGGCACGGTTCGAACTTCGCGTGCTCCAATAGCCACGTAGGCTACGTCCTCACTGAATCCAGTGACTGCGTCCTAATCATGTACATGACGTTGGTAATGTTGCATGTACTCCCTAGGGAATGTAAATGGTCTTATCACCCACGAGGGGAAATTAGATCGCACTGGGAGATTACATCGTCTTTGAGGTATTCGGTCATTAAGTGCGAATACCGATTTCCAGCTTCTTAAGGGGTCATCTCACTTTAGACGCTAAAAATACTATTTTCATGCATTTTTTTTGATAGGTTTATATTATAGATATTGATATAAAAGTTGTTACACTTAATAAATACACTTTCGAAATACATTAAAACATTTTTCGAATGTATTTATGTAACCCGAACAAGCTTTAAACGCGATTTTCTCGAAACAACGTTTTTGACAGCTCGTTGATAAAATCTTCGAAACTACTGAACCGATCTTTTTATATTTTGATGTTTACTATTTTTTGCCAAAAACGGTGAAGAACACGTTTTTTTTTGTTTTCTCGAAAAATGTCCGCCATTTTGTTAGTTTTGCATACATAAAAATCGCATGATATGCGCTACAGCCGTTAACATACTGAACCTAGAACCGTTTGATTTTTTTGTTTCGGATGATCCATCGCCGATACTCCATCAACAGCGCGGACCTACAATTATTTTAGGACATTTTTTTAACCACCATTTTCGTCTATAAATAGTGACTTAAATAAATAATCTTTTAAAAAATGCATTTCGAAAGTTTATTTATTAAGCGTAACAACTTTTATATCAATATTTATGATATAAACCTATCACAAAATTCATCAAAATAGCCTTTTTAGCGTCTAAAGTGAGAAGACCCCTTAAGGGGCTACATCTATCTAGAGACCCGAAAAAATGGCCAAATTCCAATTATTTGCTGAGAAACGGTTGGTGAAAAATAAACGCATTTTTTTTCAACACAAAGGTACATATATTGAGCGTTAAAAAAAACAACAAGAAAATGGGGTCGGCAGATGATGATATTTTTTCGCGACGTTCGGCGCTGGATACTCTACAGCTCAAGCGGTCTATCTGAAACCTAAAAACCAAACGGGTTATTCAAGTTAATAAATACGAGTCGTTGATGAGCGTCGATTTTAAAAATAATTTTTTTAACAACGTGGCGACGAATTGACACTCGAGCATCCAAAATCTATGAAAAAGCCGTCATTTTTAAGTAGGGTAGGCTGGGGTCGATAAAAACACGAGTCAAATGAAACAAATTGAAAAACTCAAAGACGGTTAGTGACAGCAGCGCGGTCCCGAGGGGGTAGGGACTCTTTGCGTATCGGAACCTGTCGCTCAGTTTGCGTAGGGCACTTTTATTTGGTTGCATCGCTTTTTCGATATAAAAAGTAAGTTTGTTGACTATTGGTATCTTGTGTATTGCTCCAAAACTATTATTCCTTCTTTAGCGTTGTTTACAATCATCATTACTATGAATATCCCAGTTGAGTTCATTGTGGTCACTACAACATCAAGGTTTTTTGCTGTTTGATAAATTATTTGAAGCGTGAGTGTGGGGGCAGTTGAAACAAACGGTTCGGGGTCAATTGAAACGTGTTTCTATTGAGCCCGAACAAACATTTCATACGCAAGCGAGTTTTCCAAATTTTGTTTTATTTTTTAGATGCCAAGAAATCGTCCGAAAAGTAAAATAATATTAAAGAACTTTAATATACCTTCAGTGATACTCAAACTAGAATAAAAAGCAATAAAATTGATTATTTTGATTAAAAGTATATTTTATTCACAGCAAACATACTTTATTACTTCATACACATTATTGACAGTACCTGGGTTTAGTAGAAACATTAATTCAATCAGCTGAAAACACCTATTTCAACTAACCCCAGGCACTGTTTCGATTGACCCCGACACAGGGTCAAATGAAACGTTTTTCGAGGGTTTTTAAATACCTTTTACCTAAGTTAAGGGCATATAAGAAGCCAAGTCAATGATGCTATCATATAGCCAGATAATCTAGCTATAATCGAAGCCCATTACGAAACAGACAGGGTATAAAATGAAGTCACACTAACAGATTTTCTCAAAAACGTTCCAATTGACTCCAGCCTATCCTAAGTATTAAAAAATAAAGATCGATTTTATAAAAGTGAGACCGTTAACGACCTCTAAATGTTTCTAATCGTATCTCCTGTGCATTTGGAAGAAATCCATCAAGTGGTTCTCGAGATATCATGTCCACCGACTTTGCAAACAGTGTTTCGAGAAAAAACGCGTTTGAAGTTTGAAGTATGGTGCTGTCACCGCTCGCTCGGCCCACTGTTACAAGCTGTAGCTCATTCAATTTTAGGAATATTTTAATGGCTTTTTTAGGGAATATAGCTAAAAGGTGATACTATGAAATGAAAATATTTTCGAAAATTTCAATTTTTTCTACCCGTCTAGGTAGGTGTGGCCCGTAAACCTTACTGACGAGTTTGGAATGGTTCTAAATATTGTTGGTATAGTAACGTTAAGGGGAGATATATACCTAGGAGCCGGAAAAAGGTCATTTTTGTGAATTTTTTCAAGAAAAACTATGTGAAATTTCGGATTGGGGTTATAATTATCTAAAAGTATATACATTCGGAAAAATGTTTAATTTTGTTTATTTAAAAGTATCAAAAATATACAAGGATATTGTATGATCCTTGGAGCGTCGTAAAAAAATCTGCGTATACGGTACCCACTGGCGTTTCTTCAAAAATCATCTGAAAAAAAAAACCAAAAATATTATTAAATTAGATACTATAATCTAGTACTTGTCATAGCCGATTTTGAAAATATGGATTTATGACAAAATGGCGGACGTTTGAACATAAATAGTGATTTTTGGGCCAAAAATTAGTTATTATTTTGCCTATAAAACAAAAACTAAGTAACGGAAAAAAAATCCTATGACAATTACTAGACAAGGGTGTATAGAATAACCACAAAAAACCTCAAGGCAATCGGTTCATTGGTTTTCGAGAAATTTTGTGTACCGATTTGAAAAACGTGGTTTTGAAAAAAACGCGTTTGAAAATTTGGGAATGAATAAATCATGAAATTTGTCAACTTACAAGGAATCATCGATACCAGGCCCATAGTGTAGGTCTTCTACGGTCGACGGAATGTTCATAGCTTCTAAATCCCCGACCTCGATCATCTAGGTGTATATCTCTCCTTAAGCTGTGCTCCTAACTCACGCGTAGTTTGAGATGTATCCGCTCCCACTGGTGCTTTCAGCCCATCATTGTCCACCTTGCTGTCAGGTCGCCCATGTGGTTAATTTTGAAGATCAAAATCGCCAGATCGGAATTTCTCAAACCATCGACCTACTATGCGTTTATTAGCCACATCCTTGCCAAACACTCCGTTGGCACTTCCAGCTGTATGCGTGTGCAGTTCGACGACGAAACTCATTTAAAAAACCGGAATTTTTTACTTATCCATACGAAACCACCAAATATCATTCGAAAATTGCATCTGCAAAAGGCAATTCGACGGATAATGACAAGCAAAACGTGCGTATGAAAAGCCTTCCTTCACAATACCGTCACGTACCTTCACAATAACGAAAAAAGCAAGAACTGTCAAGTGGAATATCAGAGATATCGGGTATCAAACTTGGTATTTGATGTAATTGGACATTTCATAGTCAATGACTCAATAGCAATGCTGAGATTCCGGAATTTCTGGCAATATAAATAGTGTCTCACAATTAAGTACATGGACTATGCTTAAAAAATGACTTTGATCGACTTACCCATTACGTTGCTCATTGTCAAACAAGAATGAATTTTTCACGTTTTCACCGAAGAAGGCGTTTCACCACCGTCTCTAAAGGGCCAGTCCACTTCTTTCGAGCCACGAAAAAGGCTATTTTCGCGACTTTTTTTTGAGGGTTTTATAAAAGATATCAATATAAAAGTCGTTGGCCTTCATAAATAAACTCTTGAAATACATTTAAAAAAATGTAATTCATTTTTATTCATTTTAAGTACAAAATCTATAGTTTAACGTAACGCCTCCATTAGAAAGTCCATTAGATTCAGTATGACACCAGCTTCAAAATGACTCTCGAATATAAAGTTCTATTAAAAAGTAAAAAAATGGCAGACGAAAAACGAAAAAAGGTAAAACAAACGCGTTTTTTCGCAGTTTTTCGCAAAAAAAGAGTAAAAATCAAAATTTTAAAACCATCGAGGATCATCTTGCAAATCATGTTTACGATGTGTGGTTCAAATTTCACGAGAATCAGTTTATTAGTTTTAAAGATACGATGGAGCTAGATTTTGAAAACGTTTCGAGAAAAACGCGTTTGAAATTTATACTATGAAAAACTCTTACCTAAACTCAGTCGGCAATTCCTGCACCGTACAAAATCCCTTCTGATTGCTCATCATCGTCGATTTCTTCAAGTCTTGCTTGCTGCCGGTTTTTGAAATTTTCAAAGTGGACTGGCCCCTTAATTTCTGCAAAGATAGATTTCCGGTTTCGACGTAGGGCGTGTGGGAATTTCAATAAACCGGATACCCAGGATCCAAAGCATTATTCGAACAGAAACCGCGTTTGAACAGGGGACGAGGCAGTATAGAAATTATTCAGGTATTGGGAATCAATGTCAACCGAATCGATGATCTTAGAACTATATGGTTGAGATCGAAGCTCGAATAACGCGTGTATATTGACATTGGCTGATGGAGCCACTTTGTGAGCCATGTAAACTGAAATTGTCATAAAAGCGATAAACCATAGGGTGTAGGTGCAACATAGATGGCTTTTTGAGAGTCCGTTTGGGGTTTATAGATTCGTCATCATCGTTGCTCTCTCTCTCTGTATTACTCCGGGTCCTCTCTCTCTCTCTCTCACTCTCTTTCTCTCTCCCTCCCTCTCTCTCTCTCTCTCTCTCTCTCTCTCTCTCTCTCTCTCTCACTCTCTCCTCCCCCCCACCTCTCTCTCTCTCTCTCTCTCTCTCTCTCTCTCTCTCTCTCTCTCTCTCTCTCTCTCTCTCTCTCTCTCTCTCTTCTCTCTCTCTCTTCTCTCTCTCTCTCTCTCTCTCTCTCTCTCTCTCTCTCTCTCTCTCTCTCTCTCTCTCTCTCTCTCTCTCTCTCTCTCTCTCTCTCTCTCCTCTCTCTCTCTCTCACTCTCTTGGTTGGGCTTTGGGATCAGTGCGTTTCTGTGGCCACGTGAATCATCGATGCAAACGAGGCTTGGCCGGACTCGATCAGCATATTCGTATGTACGTACAATCGCCCCAGGTGAAATTTTTTTATGAAGTTTTTATAAAAATTGTATAGAAATGAATCTATAAAGATGTTATAAGGAAATGGACATATAAAATCTTCATACATTTTATGTAATCCTTGAGAACCTTATGTGACTGCGTACAGGAACCGACAAATTATATAAAGTAAAATTCTATGTTTTCATGTCAATATATAACATCTTTATAGATTCATTTCTATACAATTTTTATAAAAACTTCATAAAAAAATTTTACATAAATAATCTGTAAATATGTTGTACGGAAATGGCCATATAAAATCTTCATAGATTTTTATCCTTGAAAATTTCATGCGTATGAGTATTAAAATGAATAAATTATGTAAAAATTCCCTATGTGAAATTGATATAAAGAATTGTATATATTCATAAACAGAAAAAACGATATTTCTATCATTTTTTTCTATTCATAAATATATACAATTCGTTATATAAATTTCACATAGAGTGAATGGTAATGGTGGTTTTCTGCCATTGGTATATTTATTTATAAATATACTTATATATTTATATATAAATAATATATATATAGGGTGTATCTTAACGACTAGTTTTCCCGTTCGTGAGCATATAAGGTGCCTCTTTCCAAGCGAAACGCTTTTTCAAAAAAATGTCGTGAGATAAAAATTGGCCGAGATATTCACGAGGAAAGTCCAACGGTGAGTAAACAATGGCACAGTAATTTCGGCGTCCGAGCGGGAGTGGACGCGGGTTTGAATCCACGTTCGCGCAAGTGGATTCAATTACATTGATTTTTTGTTGAGTTCAAATTGAAATTGAAAGTTCAAACTTTCCATTTTGAATGTTGAAATTTGAATTTTGAACCTTATTCGGTCGCCCAAATAAAGTATCAAATAATAAATAAATAGTGTTAGACCACATTGTCCATTGTTTACTCGAGAGATCTAAAGATCTAAACATTTTTCGAGTAAATAGTGCATAACATTGTTTATCATTTTTTGTTTATTATTAAATACCTTATTTAAGCGACCGGATAATGTTAAAAACTCAAATTTCAAAATTCAACATTGAAAGTTCAAATCCACTTGCCCGAATGTGGATTCGAACCTGCGCCCGCGCTCGCTTGGACGTCGAAACTACTGTACTGTTTACTCACCGTTGGACTTTACTCGTGAATATCTGGGCCAATTTTTGTCGCACAACATTTAAAAAAAAGCGTTCTGCTTGGAAAGAGACACCCTATATGCTCAAGAATGTAAAACTAGTAGTTAAGATACACCCTGTGTATAATATATACCAATGTCGGTGTTCTGCCGACTTGGTATATAACATAGATATACCAATGGCAGAGAACCACTATTACCATTCACTCTATGTGAAATTTATTGGTATAAATATACCGATAGCAGCAAACCACCACGGCTGCTGATCTCAGTCTATGTATAATAATATAACCACGTGCAAAGTAGTATCAATTATTGTTATTATCACTCTTTATTCATTTTACTTTGAGCACACTATCAATTAACCGTAACAGGTTCGTTACCAGTAACAATCTATAGCTCGTTAATAATAACTCAAATACATAAAATAAAGTTAACAGAAATAGAAAACGCAATCCATAAACAAAACGCAAATACAAGAAAGGAAGTTAATGGGTTAACAAAAAAATTCACTGCTTTTTATAATTAAATTTTCTTGTCGTCACTGAAAGAGGCTTATTATTCACCAATTTCAATTGTTTTCTCCTTTCTTTCGTTGAAAATGTGTTGTTTTCGAATCTCGGTTAGCTTTCCCCGCAGACTGGCCTTTACAGTCCTGTCGTCTATGGGAGGCCAAGTTTTCATTTCAACATACGTCTCAACGACATCTGCGATGCCACAGTAACGATCATAGCCAACGCAATGGTCATATCCCAATGAATATTTACCTAATAGCGCCGTTATGGCCGTATTTTGCAGCTCCATTCTTTCATCAATGCCGTGCTTCTCTTTTCCGGTGTAGGAGCCACCTGAGAATGAACACTCGAGCAGTGCTTCTCGGGTGAAAATCGCTTTCAATAACATTCGGCCAAAGCTCGTTTGATTATTCACTCCTTGCAAGATGTTTATAATCGTATTTTTTGCCACAAAAATCGTCGACCCTTTTACGAGTTCTACAGTCTATGTACAAAGAAGACAAGATATATCGGAGCATATATTCGCGTTGAAGAATCAAAGATGGTTTTTTTAGTTGCAACTTGTGCCCGAATAGTTTCGAAATTTTCGAAAAAAGCTTCTTACAGCCGTAAAGGGCCATTGTTGAACATTTCGAATCGGATTTGAAAAATTAGTTAAATGTTCAGATATTAAATTTAAACGTAAATAGCTAATTTTCTGTGTTATTGAGATGAAAGAGAAAATGGTGTAGCACACCTGCCTATGCTTTGATTAAACAGCTTATTAACCTCGTTAATCAAGAGCTTAAGAGCAGAGGGGCCCTACATAATTGTCCTCCTCCATCCCAGCAACACGGAAAATTAGCTATCTACATTTAACGTTAATAACTCAAGATTTAACTAATTTTTGGCATTTCGATTCTAAATTCTCAATAATGACCCTCTACGGCTGAAAAACGTTCTTTAAAAAATCGGGAAATTATTTGAACACAATGTGGGCGCATCCATTTTTTGTTTGTTTCAATATCCTTCCTCTTTTGTACATGTAATAAGATTAAAAAGAAAGGAAATTAAAAGAAACAATAAAACATTTAATATATAAACTTAAAAAGATATATTAAAAAGTTTATAAATATATCATTGGCAGCGAACCAACATTACTGCCGATCTCAATCTATGTACAATATAATCACTTTCAAAGCAGTAAGGATTATTCTTATTATCAATTTTTATTCTCTTTATCTCCAGTACATCACAGGTGTGAACAGGTACAACGTTCATGGTTCGTTTATAATAGCGAAAATATAACAAAGAAATTAGTTAACAAATTATTATTTATAATAAGATATTCAATTGACGTCCCTGAAAAGAATTACGATGGAACAAAGGGGCCCGTTTAATCAAGAACTAACTACAACTTTCGCTATATTATTTGTTATTGACTTGCACTAGCTGATTTTATCTGCAATTCAACTGATTACAATTTCCTTTCGATATCATTCGGTAAAATGCAAGCATAATTCCTTAATAAAAGGAATTTCTGGGTTATACGCTCAACTGGTACAGCTTCTACACAATATGTTTGAAGAACAGGTTTGATGCACGCATCAAAGCATGCGCCGGTTTGACCATGAATTATTGAATGGGCTCTGTTATTGTCTCTAGCGAACTTTTGAACAATTGCATATAATACTCCTTTGATAGAAATAAAATATTTGATTGCGCCGAGTATTAATCCGTCATCACAAATAATATGGCAATTATCTCTTTTTGTTTGTCTTCTATAAAGTCTTGATGTGAAAATTTCGCGACCAATTTGGATCCTGGCATATACGTACATACGGTTCCTCACTTTATCATTTGATTCGAACGATTGAATGTTATGTAGAGCTCTAAGTTCAGTTTCTTCAATTGACATGAGAATTGGAGAGCCTAGGTGTATTGCAGTTTTGAACGTTGGTACGCTTGACCATAAGTTTAATTTATGCCTCACGACTTGTAACATATATATATACTTTAGCGTATTAAATATTTCGACGTCGATTTTATTAGTGCCATGCACAATTCGCGTAAGATAACCGTTACCATCTTCGAATGGAAAAGTGGACCACGCCCAAAGCGGGCCCCAATATCGTACAAACGTTCCAAGATGAACAAGTTGGTGTACATTGAAAGAACATTTTTCCCGACCGTAGAGCTTTTCCACATCCGTTACGAATAAATGTAATAAGGTTTCTGCCAAGTCAATTTCGATAACGTGAATTTTCGTTTGCAGTAGTATTTGTGTAGCCCGGACTAACAATAAATAATGTTCGAAGTATATTTTTGGAAGAATCCCATTCAATAAAATTGCCGAATAAAGTAGAAGAAAGGCTCTCAGTTCTGAAGCTTTCCAAAAGTTGAAGTTTTTCAGTTTTCGCGGTGTTCGTGATATGAAATCTGGCGGGGTTATCTGTTCTAATGCATCATCCATTTGACGACGAAAGGTTTTTTTAATATAAAACGGGCGATGCTTATTTCGACTATCACACCAGCAGGCAATCAGCATACGAAGGACCCCCAACAATATCGCATGCATGTAGTCGGGTACAAAGCTCGATGCAGCATTAAAAAACGGCATGGTGGATACGATCGTTGGACCTTTTACACCACAGATTTGTTTCGCACCTACATTCACAGCGCACGATCCTTGATCTATTATCCCTTTGTTAGTGCGTAGGGGTGGTTCGGTATCAGAAGGGGGATAAACGTGTAGATGTCCTGAGCCGGTTCTACAGGTTTTTCCCGGGTGTTCACAAAATGAACATCCATATTCCCCGTTGAATTGATTAATATTCTGCACAGACGCTCGGGCCGGGCAATCTAATGTTGCAATCGGAGCTATAACTTTACTATTTTGCATTAAGCCTGTACTTTTCTGCAACCAATCTACTCCGTTTTCGTACAGTTTTTTCATCGTATTCGCAAAAGGTTTCAAAAACGTTTGCATATTCGGCTTGCCTACGGCACTATAATACAGCCCAGTAACAAATTGGAATGCTCGTCGGTGTTCGGGAGGTATATTTACAACTTGAACTTGAATCGGCCAAAGTTGACTATTTGAACTAATGGCTGTCGGGATGCCATCAGTGTTCCACAATAGACACACATCGTGCTTACCCGGTATGGCGTATTTTTTTAACCGTTTATATTCAGTCCCATCTGTTATATCATTAACGTATTGTTGCCCATTCTCAATATTTTCATTTTGCTTGCCAATAAGAGTGTCGAGCTGCCGGACCTCAAAAGCGTGTGTAAGGATTGATCGCAGATCATATTCAACAAACATCCCACTTACATTCCGACTTTGACAAGCATCGCAAATCGATACGACTGGTTCGGAATACCAGTCACCCAAATAGCGTGAACAGTCATTACAAAATCGGTGTTTCTTTACGGCTTCAGAATGTAAATCCATTAAAGGGCCTAAAAGTTTAGATAGGAAGTATTTTGTTTTTGGAAGAGCGTTTGGCTGAGGCAGAAGAGCGGATAATAATTGTAGAAAATTCTGTAGACTTTTCTTTGTTAGGGCGTTTTTCACGAAATAGTCGAGGATCCTTTCAACAGTTCCGCCAACCGTAATTTCGCTCCCAGCGTAGAGGGGATCGGTAATCCATGTTGGGTCCTCAATTCCGTCATCTCCAATCTCAAATTCGAAATCATCGCTGCTACTGCTTGATTCGGCCCCACTTGCTTCATTATCGATCGAAGGCTCATCCGTCGCAGAATCAGAGTCATATTCTGATGAAAGATGCGATTCAGGAATCGATGTGGTATCACCCTGTATCGGAATCGAAGATATGCTCTAACTTACCACGGTAAAAAAATGTGATTAGGATTTTGACAACCCATCTAAAGCACGACTGCTTCCTTACACAAAGGCACACACTTCCGCGTGGAATCTTGTATATATGGATCATCATGAGCTGTCAATTTTACGATATACCGTTTGTATTATAGCTACTATACTAAACCGAGCACAACAATCAACGGATCCGTTTTAAGCACGCAAATTGTAATGTTTTAAAAAAATTCTCTTCGTACTAAGAAATTGCAGACATTTTTTTTAATAAAAAATTTGCAATGTTTTTCTCTAAAGATACATTTTTTCGCGACGTTTGCCGGTGGACATGATATCTCAAGAACTACTTGATGCGTTGTCATAAACTTTTGTGACAAAATGGGGCTTACAGTAATGAACGGCAAAAGCACAGTGGATCAGGAAGGAGACTGCACCTTCATAGGGAAAAGAGAATATGAGGAGACAGTGATAGATTACGTGATTATGAGTTCCGGAAAGGAGCACCTAAAACGATCACATGGAGAGAAGACCTCGCCTCCGAATATACGAGAGAATTTGGGGAACAATGGAAACAGGTGTTTTTAACGTAAGATGCAAGAGTTAGGTGGGAACGAATCGATACTACCAAAAAAACGGCAGTTAAAATAGGAATGACAAAGAAACTAGGCGACAAGGGGGAGGGACGAAACGATTCGTGTAGAGAAGTAAAGGAACAAACGAAAATAGTGTGGGGAAAGCTGAACAAATTTCTAGAGAACCGAGGCATACAGGAGAAACAATAATTATCGATAGAGAGGAAGAAACTAAAAGAAATCAAGAAAACCAAAATCAAGGAAAAATGGGTAAATGTGGAATATGGCAGAAACATATTAAAATGTGAAAAGCAATTCGGGAAAAGCAAGAGAGAAGGATCACCGAGAAAGTCGAGAGCGAAATAACGGGTGATGAGGAGAATAATGAGGAAAACATTAACTCCTATCAAGAAAAGATTAATCAAGAAATAGGAATATCGGAAATGTTAGAAACATTTTAAAATTAATGAAAAATGTCGACGTAAGGACTACAAGAATTATGGAACATAGACGAGTTCTGAAAAAAGGGATAATTGGCAGAACAGGGGAGATCATCCATAGCAGGAAACATGGATTCCACGGAAAACTACAGAAAAATTATTGTTCGATACGGGCTACACACTACTACCCAACCTCATGGCAGAGAGGCTCAAGAATTGGCTAAAGAACAGTGGAAAATCATTTAAAAAAGCCGCTAGCAGGCTTCACGAAAGGAAGGGGCACAAGGGGCCGTATATTTGTTCTAAATGCACTGATAAATAAAGAGCTGAGGGAAAAGGAGGTAAATTGTTCACTGCGTTCGTGGATTTCAAGGCTGCATTTGACACAATGAAAAAGGGAATTCTGATTAACAAATTACACAAAATAGGACTGAAGGAACGATGCCTAAAAATGATTAGAAAATTATACGACACCAATGGCTGAGAGAGTGAAAAAAATGTAAGCAAGAATGAGACAGCATATTGCGTGATATTGTAATCTTATAAGGGGAAAATATGTATGGGCAGGGTACGGTGTAATAACCCGAAAGGGTATACCTGGAAAACAAAAACGACTACTACTACTACTGCTACTACTTGATGAGTTGTTTCCAAATTTACAGGAGAAACGATGAGAAACATTCAACGGCCGTTGACGATCCCACTTTTTTCGAATCAATCTTTATTTTTTAATACTTACGTTAAAGTGACGACTCTAATAGTTTTTGTATGCTCGAGTATCAATTCGTCATCACTTTGTCGAAAACAAAGATTAAAACAACCGACGATCATCAACGACCTTTAAATGTTTCTCGCCGTAACTTCTGTAAATTTGGAAACGACCTGTGAAGTGGTTCTCGAGGTATCATGTCCACCGCCAAACGTCGTGAAAAAGTGTTCATAATCTGCCTGCGGCCATGTTTTGATCGGTTTTCTCGATTTTTTAATGATCTTTTAAAGACTCAACATATGCACTTTTGTGTTTAAACGAATGCGTTTGTTATCCACCGACCGTTTTACGGAAAAAATCGGAATATGGCCATTTTTTCGGGCCTCTAGATAAATGTAGTCCGTTAACAGGTCGTTTGTAAAAAGGCCATTTTTAAAGACGTTTTTCTTTACAAGACGATACATACTAACAATAATCTTTAAACATTATTTAAAAAATCATTCTTAACCATTCAATTGTTGAGCTTTGTGTGCGTGCCTGTGTAATGAAATTCATTTTGTACTATTCTACTCAATGTTATGAATAAATGTTTATATAATTTTGATTCATTTTTTAAATATTGTATTAAGCTTCATGGGAAATTTGCCGTAAAAGAATATATTTATGCTACTGAAGATTGAAAAGACCGACATACGAACGAAACTACGAATTACATTTCCAAATTGACACCGTATATCTGCTGGGCCAGCACCGTCCTGCGTCGAGCATCCATCACTCCGAGCTTCCGATCTATCTCGCCATCGTTTGAGGGTCGTTCTCGGAATTTCGGAATTCTTTAAAAATAAAAGAAAAATCATGTACTTATGTAAAACGGCGGATAATATATTCACGTTTATAAAAATTTGGGATGCTTACCTCGTCGTCAATGAGGAACTTTCGGTATTGCCTTTTCATTCTCTCTGCTAATATCCGATTCTTCAGAGTGAATTTATTTCCGGATATTTTAGTAGACAATCTTCTAGAGCACAAAAACTTCTGGTCTGATGTGAGTGAATATTTTTTGGAACCGAACAGATTTATTTTATCATTCGTGTAAATATCACCAAGGGAGTGATGAAATATGTCTCTTTACGGTTTATATGTGACATTTGATTTGTGGCGACTGTTGATGTATGTTGCTTAGCAACAAATTATATATCATTTATTTGCCACTTCGTTCAGACTCCGTTGTAATAAGTAGAAGTTCATTTTATTTGCACATGCACCACGACCACGCTCGAAAACTTTTAGATGCGCAATATCGCCTTCGTTACGAGACAACAAACAGTTTTATTTTCCTCGCAGCGTCATAAACAACGTTCACGAGCAAAAAAATTTAATTGAATGATCATGAGCTGCAAACAAAACAGTTTGCAGTATCTGGTCGACGGTGTCGATGGATTTTTGTACATCATCGATCGAAAATCTATTGTGTTCGACGAGAAGTGCAATGCAATTGAGATTGGCACAGAATTAATGTTTCGGTGGCCTGAAGGAGCAGTTCGATCCCGTAATTATCGAGGAACCGTGCTTCATATTTCAAGTAAGTGATGTTATATTTCTCATTTTAGTCTCCAGTTTTGAAGTTCATTCGAATGGAAGAGACTTTTATTTAAGGGATCTTCACACTTCAGACGCTAAAAAAGGCTATTTTCATGATTTTTTTTGATAGATTTCTATTATAGATATTGATATAAAAGTTGTTACACTTTTGATACATAAAATTTCGAAATACATTTTAAAAAAATTTTAAGTAAATTAAGTTTCGTAATTTAAATTAAATTTAAATTAAAATTTATTTAATTCAAATAAAAATAAAAATTTATTTAATTAAAATTAAAATTAAATTTAATTAAAAAAAAAATTATTCAATTTAAAATAAATTAAATTTAAATTTAAATTAAATTAAATTAAATTAAATGAAAATCACTCAAAAAATTCCAAATTTTTGAGTGATTTTCAACAAGGGATTTTGTGTGAGTAGTGTATTTGTGTAACCCAACCAAAAGCGTTTTTTCGAAACGACGTTTTTCGACGGCTTGTTGATAAAATCTTCGAAACTATTGAACCGATCCGTATGAAATTTTAACCACATATTCTTTACAACTATAACTATAGCGCATATTTTTAGGAGGATTTTTTTCAATTTTGATATTTACTTTTTTTCCAAAAACAGTGAAAAAACACGTCCTTTATTTTTCCGAAAGATGTCCGCCATTTTGTTATTTTTGCAGATATAAAAAATCCCATGATATGCGCTATAGCCATTAACACACTGAATCTAAAACTGTTTGCTTTCTTTGTTTCGGATGATCCATCTCCAAGATTTCATCAACAGCGCAGAACTACAATTAAAGTAAATAAACTTAAAACAAAATAAATAAATAAATGAATAAATTTTTTTATGTATTTCGAAAGTGTATTTATTAAGTGTAACTACATTTATATCAATATCTATTATATAAACCTATCAAAAAAATTAATAAAAATAGCCTTTTTTAGCGTCTGAAGTGAGAAGACCCCTTAAAAAATTCTACTCTTCATGCACTTATCCAAAAAACTGAAGAAGCAGCAATTTTCAAAATTTTCCCGTTAATTTTGGGAACAGTTTAACTCCTAGACGTATGGAAACGAAAAAAGCATTTTGGAACTTGAAGTCTCGAGTTTACAACCCATGCATTCAATTTTTTTCTTGACCTTCCGTCAATGAGCAGAGAAAATAAATGTGCCAAAAGAAAAGTGTGCGATATTTTGTCTTCATTTTAAGCGAGTCTATGGACTTAAAATAAAACTGGAAGTTTTCAATACACTAGTCGGAAAGCCTAAATACTTACCTTTAATTTAGTCTGTACGACCATTTGTTCCGGAGATATCGACGATTGAGTAAAAAAATTACCATATTGTCTTTAATCTATGATATCTCAGAAACTAATAACGCCATAGAAAATAGAAGGATTATTTTGGAAACTACAATAACTTGTCTAGAAGAACACATCATTGTTTTCGAAGAAAACATTTTTTTCTCCTCGTACATCGGTGTGAAAAAAGTACCAAAAAGTTAATTTTTTGGTCTTTTGGAAAATCAGCTGTATTTTTGCAAATAATGACGTTGAATCGTGCTATATTTACTTCGGAGTTTGGAATTAAAAAAAAAATGTTGGATTTGTATAGAAAATATTCGGCGTTCTGAGTTTTTTTTACATAATTTAAACGATAACTGGTTCATAGAAGACTCTTTGTGCTGACAAAGATGTTCACAACAAACAAACTTTAAATTATAATGATGTTATTCTGTACATTTTGTAGCAAGCGAATCGAAGTTGCATAAGATCATGAAGGAGATCACAATCGAAAGACAGAAGAAAAGAAAACGACTGGGCTCAGAAAAAGCAGACCACCTGACGAACACTCTTAAACGAAAGAAACGTAATCCGGCAAAGGCTAGTTCCGACGAACCAAAAGACGAGAAAATTAGCTCAAGTAACTCCACTGTAAGTTGAAAATTAGAGTATTCCCAATATAAGTCGACAATATACTTATTGATTATTAATTAACATTGACTTTGATTTGAAATGCTCAAGGGGAATATATTCCAAGAGTTGAAATTCATGTTCAATAAAACCGTTTAAAGATTCATGACCGAAAAAAAATGGCTAACATTCTCGTTGCACGGGAAATTCTTGATGAATTAAAGCCAATGCAGTCATCCCGAAAGGAAACAAAACGTACAAGTACACCACTTGCACCGCCATGTTATATACGCGCGCTTTCGGACAATGTCGGCACAATAATTGCTAATGCAAAAGGGGTTGTCGAATTCCTGGAAGAAATTAAAAATGTATTGCACAGTTATGCCATTGAAGATGCTGGCTCACCATCGTGTTCAAATGAGGATTATCAAACTCTTGGACCGGAGAAGACAATTCTGGATTGCTCCCGCACGATTTCATCTTCCAAATTCAAAAAAAATTCTCCGTCACATGTACTATAATCTATATGTCATTCTGTTTTATTTTAAATCACATTGTTGACAGGCTTGCCAATAATTTCTCAATCATTCCCAAAGCAATGGACCGGAAATAAAAATGGTCATAGTGGAACCCACAATGCAAGACCAGTGCCACCGGAGGTGTTCGATCAATTCCAAGACCTGCCATCCAGTGGGCAGCAATATAGTTACGATTCAGATGAAGCTGATGGGGATACCAACGTCCATGTTTCACCCTCATTTTCCTGCACATCTCAATGTAAGGCGCCGTTCGATAAATTCTCTGCAATGCAAGATCACCAATCACCTCTAGTCCCATATCGTGATTCATCAGACGATACTTCTGACGATGACTCTCAATGGGTGAATAAATATAAAATACAGTCGAAAACGCTTATAAACGACGTTAAAGAGGCCACGCAGAACCGACGTTATAGCCGTTAGTCGTTGTAAGCGTTATATTTACAGTGAAAACCAGTTATAACGATTTCCAGATTTTGTCATAACATCCGATTCGTTGTCTTGAGGGGTGTCGATATAAGCGGTTTCGACTGTATACATATACATATTTGTTCGATAAATTGAGATCATTCCTACAGATTAGGATTTGAATGGGATGATCCGATACATTTATTAAGTTGTGAAATAGTTGCTTCGTATTTTTCAAAAATCCCATAATTTCACGAATGAACCAATAGAATAATGTAGAGAACATACCGTAAGACCTTAGGCCACCCTAGACGCAAAAAAATAGGCTTTTTGGAATTTTTTTTCAGGAAAACTACAAAATAAATCGTGATTACGAAAAAGGGTTTTTATCTTACATATCAGTGACTGTATGCAATAATTTTTTTGGAGCGATTCATTTCAAAATGGCGGCTGTGCAGCGTTTATCTCAAAACTGCATTTTTCAAGTTAGCCGGACACGTAACTCAGACAATTTTTAACCGATTCACTTAAAATGTTGAACACGTCTTGAAAAATGAATTGTCTATGGAAGTACGTAGGATTTTTTTTATATTGCATAGTTCATTTGTTATTAACAATTATCTGACGATTTTTTTTGGCCAATTTTTAGAAAGTGAAAAATTTCGTCAGATAATTGTTAATAACAAATGAACTATGCAATATAAAAAAAACCCTACGTACTTCCAAAGACAATGTATTTTTCAAGATATACTCAACATTTCAAGTGAATCGGTTGAAATGGTCTGAGTTATGTTTCCGGCCAACCAGAAAAATGCAGTTTTGAGATAAACGCTGCACAGCCGCTATTGTGAAATTAATCGCTTTAAAAAAATTATTGTAAACGGTCACTGATATGTATGATAAACACCCTTTTTTCATCTCGGCTGGTTTTCCAGTTTTTCTTTAAAAAATCCCCAAAAGCCTATTTTTTCCGCTTCTAGAGTAGCCTAACCCCTTAATATAGACATATAAAGATGTAGCTTAATAATGAAAAGATTTGAAAATCGCATATTATCGCACATTCAATAAAAATAAATAACTTCCTTTGAAACAGAAATCAGAACGCAATGATGGCGGATCAAATAATACAAACGAACCTTCCAAAGTTTTCCTTGAGAAAAAAACCATCAATAAAGAAAACGACGAGAAGATAAGAGAGCAAAATGGGAAAGGGTTCAAATATATGAATGGGACCAATACATGGACCCTGAGATTTACAGCGAAGGAAAAAGGAAAGGTGATGAAGTAACGACTTGTATGAGGCCCTCTCTCTCTAGAAGATCGTAATATAGTTTTTATACTCCAACCGGAGAGATTGGAAAAAATACACAAATTTAATGTTTATATATACTTAATACTTGTATAAATATAAATACTATTGTATTAATATTGGGTGCATACATTTTTTTGTTTCAATTTTGTTTCTCTTCTATCTTATTATATGTACAAAAGAGAAAGAAAATTGAAAAAAAAAACAAAAAATTGATGCGCCTAACCCAAATAATTTCCAGATTTTCGTAAAAGATTTTTTCAGCTGTAGAGGGCCATTGTTGAGAATTTAGAATCGAAATTCCAAAAATTAGTTTAATGTTGAGCTATTAACTTTAAATGCAAATAGCTAATTTTCCGTCTTCCTGGAATGGAAGAAAAAAAATATGTGGGCCCTCTGCTCTTAAGTTCTTGGTTAAGAACCTTAATAAGCCCTTTAATCAAAGCATAGGCAGGAGTGCTACATAATTTTTTCCTCCATCCGAATAACACGCAAAATGAGCTATTGACGTTTAAAGTTAATAACTGAACATTTAACTCATTTTTTAAATCGGATTCAAAATGTTTAACATAGACTGTAGAACTCGTAAAAGGGTCGAAGATTTTCGTGGCAAAAAGTACGATCGGAAACATCTTGCAAGGAGTCAAAAATCAAACGAGCTTAGGCCGAATGTTATTGGAAGCGATTTTCACCCGAGAAGCACTGCTTGAGTGTTCACTCTCAGGTGGCTCCTACAACGGAAAAGGAAAGCACGGTGTTGATAAACGAATGGGGCTGGATAAAACTGCTGTAACCGCGCTATTAGGTAAACATTCATTGGGATATAACAATGGCATTTGCTATAATCGTTACTGTGTCATCGCAGATTTCGTTCGGAAGCATGCGGAAACGAAAACTTGGCCTCCCATGGACGATAGGACTGTAAAGGCCAGTCTGCGAGGGAAGCTAACTGAGATCCGCAAACAACACATTTTCAACGAAGCAACGGAGAAATCAATTGAAATTTGTGAAAAATAAGTCTCTTTCAGTGACGGCAAGAAAATTTAATCATAAAGTGCAAATAATTTTTTTGTCGACTCATTAACTGTCTTTCTTGTATTTGCGTTTCGGTATTGTTATTTTATTTGCGTTTTGTATTGCTGTTACCTTTCTTTTATGTATTCGGGTTATGACTTATTACGAGCTATGGATTGTTACTGTTAACCAACCGAACTATTAACCAACTGTTGATTTATAGTGTGCTCAAAGTAAAATAAATAAAAAACGATAACAATATCAATTGGTACTACTTCGCACGTGGATTTATTATAGTACGTAGACTGAGATCAGCAGTAGTGGTGGTTTGCTGCTTTCGGTATACTTAAACCAATAAATTTCACATAGACTGAATGGTAATGGTGGTTTTCTGCCATTGGTACATTTACATTATATATTATTGATATATAAATATATAAGTAATTTATATGTAAATATACCAATGGCAGAAAACCACTATTGTACAGGGTGGCCGCAACATTGGCGTCCAAAAATAAAATTTAGGTCCCTAGTATTGTGGGGTATCCGAATCACCCCCATGTATGTTCCGCGACTTTTCACAGTTTTCGACATATGAATTTTTTTCTGAATTTTTGAGATTTTTCGAACCGACCAATTAAAAATAAAATAATAAAAAAAGGAGAAGTCTTTGTCGAGATTTTTATTTGCAACTGAATCTTCATGAGTAGTACTTTTATGCATAAAATAATCAGCTTCGTAAGTGTGATGAAAGTTATGAAAATGTTGGTCTGAAGTAGAAAATTTACGTTTGGTAAATTATGACTTAAAGTTTCAAGTTTAAATTAAAAATCTAAACAGGTGACTTCATGGTTCCTAAGTAGGCCTCAAAAATGCGCCAGATCCTCAGCTTTCATAAGCATAAAAAAAAGTAGTACTTAATAGGGCTACTTTGGCTAAAATTAGCCTTCAAAGACAGCGAGGTGGAAAGTTCTTAAAATTTCCATCTGATTAAAATGAAAAAATTTGCCCATTTTATCATTCCTAAGGTTATTTAGTTTGTTAACTAACCAAAAATGACTGCAGGAAAGCTAAGATTTAAATACGTTACGAGTTGTAAACGAGGGCGCAACTCTTTTACCTGATCCACGAGAACGGATCGCGCAAAATTCATTAAACTTAAATTTAACTAAAAAAATACACCTCCAAATGTTTAAATCTTAGCTTTCCTGCAGTCATTTTTGGTTAGTTAACAAACTAAATGGCCTTAGGAATGATAAAATAGGCAAACATTTTTTTTAATCAGATGACGAATTTTAAGAATTTTCCACCTCGCTGTCTTTGAAGGCCAATTTTAGCCAAAGTAGCCTTATTAAGTACTACTTTTTTTTTAATGATCATGAAAGCTGAGAGTCTGGCGCATTCTCGAGGCCTAATTAGGAACCATGAAGTCACCTGTTTAGATTTTTAATTTAAAGTTGAAAATTTAAGTCATAATTTACCGGACGGAAATTTTTCACTTTAGACCAGCATCTTCATAACTTTCATCACAGTTACGAAGCTGATTATTTTATGAATAAAAGTACTACTCATGAAATTCAGGCGCAAAAAAAATCTCGACAAAGTCTTCTACTTTTTTTAAAGATTTTTTTTAATTGGTCAGGTCGAAAATTCTAAAAAATTCAGGAAAAATTCATAACTCGACAACTATGAAAAGTCGCGGAACATACATGGGGGTGAGGATACCCCACGATACAAGGGACCTAAATGTTATTTTTGGAAGTCAATGTCCCGGCCACCCTGTATAATATACTTATATATTTATGTATAAATAATATATAAGATAAATATACCAATATTTATTATACATATATTATATATACATAATATATGTATATATATTTACGATATTTTTTTTAAATATCGAATATTAAAAAACGACATTTTTTTAAAAAAGCGTTTCGCTTGGAAAGAGGCACCTTATATGCTCACGAACGGAAAACTAGTCGTTAAGATACACCCTATATATATATATTATTTATATATAAATATATAACTCTATTTATAAATAAATATACCAATGGCAGAAAACCACCATTACCATTCACTCTATGTGAAATTTATATAACGAATTGTATGTATTTATGAATAGAAAAAAATGATAGAAATATCGTTTTTTCTGTTTATGAATATATACAATTCTTTATATCAATTTCACATAGGGAATTTTTACATAATTTATTCGTTTTAATACTCATACGCATGAAATTTTCAAGGATAAAAATCTATGAAGATTTTATATGGCCATTTCCGTACAACATATTTACAGATTATTTATGTAAAATTTTTTTATGAAGTTTTTATAAAAATTGTATAGAAATGAATCTATAAAGATGTTATATATTGACATGAAAACATAGAATTTTACTTTATATAATTTGTCGGTTCCTGTACGCAGTCACATAAGGTTCTCAAGGATTACATAAAATGTATGAAGATTTTATATGTCCATTTCCTTATAACATCTTTATAGATTCATTTCTATACAATTTTTATAAAAACTTCATAAAAAAATTTCACCTGGGTTTGAACAGAAATTCACAAGAGATTCGATGTTGATAACTACGCCTCTTTCAACCGTTTGTTTTTTATCAAATCGAGACGAATCCAATATGTAAAACGGTCCATTCAAATTCTGTTTTGCGGTTTATTATCGAAATATCCTTGAGACTGTTCGGACTCGTTACCAGTGGGCGATTTTTTAAAATGTTTCACTCTCGTCACGAAAATAGTCGTTGAGGACTACTACTGCTGCGTGGACTATAAACGTGAACGAATCCGATGTTCGGCGTGGCATTCTCAGTTTGTAGGGATTATTCCATAACAAAAACACTTGCATGCATACTCGGATTCGTTTACCGATTTAAAAGTCGTCGATTCGAACAGAACTTCACATGAGATTCGACGTTGATAAATACGCCTGTTTCAACCGTTTGTTTATCGAATCGAGACGAATCCAA